>KB671531.1:98354-175944 GCA_000349105.1 Anopheles epiroticus | reverse complement strand
TCTCTCTCTCTCTGTTTCTCCTCTTTTGCTCTGTTCTTTCGCTCTTTTTTATATTTTAAACTCGCCTTTATATTGCCTTCTTCTGTGTTTTTTTTACTTCCCTTCCCCTTTGTAATTCGTAGTCCCTACTGCCCTCCTTGTAACCCTTTGTTCTTCAATCCTATATCGGACCACTTTCCTTTCTGCTTGGTGTGTCACGATCAATCTGACCCCATGGGAAAACACCAGAAGAACACAAGATACCCTATCCCTTACCTTTACCTGTGTGGAGCTTTCCCGATTACCAGCAGATCGTTTTGGAGCATTTAAGCTTCGATTACGCTTGATGTTAGGAGAAGTTGAGGAACTGAGCTCCAGAAGTAGCGAACCAATGGAATATACCTTTTTGAACATGAAATCCTTTGTTGGAATCAACCAAGACGCTATCTCAACAACTCCATAGCTCAACCCTTGTCAATCTCGTTCCATATACTGTTTTATGATACTGTCCCCTTCCAATATGCGCTCCTAAAAAGATAAGGATTCCACATCCTTTACCTTACGCGAATTCTTCAAGTTCCCAATAAGGAACCCGTTTCGAATTCAAATTCCAATGATAGTTGATGAGAAATCACGATGAGTAAAGCATTTTTGAGCTCCAGGAATTACACATCTTTGAACGTGTAGTTGGGAAAATTCTTTATATCCAACACATCATAAGACTATTTCCCGAGACCTCCATCCTATTTCCATTCCCATCCTTTCTGTAGTCATTCCAAACTGTTTGAACTCCAAAATGAAGCAGTTGAATGATACTTGTTTGAGGAGTTGAGTGCTGGACACGGCAGAACCTCAACTCATAGTCCCTTGCCTAGACCCAGAGAACACACTAATTCCCTTTCTGTTATTTCTAGAGCAGTCTTGTTTTCCCCAGTTTGTCCATTTGCGAAAACGCAAATTCCAACGATACATGGTGAGAAATCAAAATCAGTAGATCAAGGTGTAGTTCCAGCAATAAAATATACCTGTTTAAAGGTGTAACACAGCATATCCTTTATATGCAACGTATAGTAGTATGTGCTATATTAACAGAGCTCCAACCCCTTTCCACGTCCTTCCTATAGTCATCCGAAAGTGTTTAGTTTCCAAAATAAAGTACCTTTCTCTTAGGATGTATCTCCAATGATACAAGATTGAGGAGTTGAAGAGTTGAGCATTGGAGCTCCAGCAAAGGAGTATAAGGATTGGATGGTTTACTACAACAAATCCTTAACATCCCAGACTACACGACGGCAATGTCCACAGAGCTCCAAATACGCATCCCAGTCATCCTTGCATCCATCCCCATCCATCCCACACGCTTTCGGCTTTAGGCGAGTCTACGTGCGCTTACGAGAGTTTGACGCTCAAACTTCTTCTTAACCTCCTTATAATTTGTGTGCTTGTGTGTATGTGTATTGTATGCTTGCTGTGTGCTTGTGTTTGTGCGTGCAAATGTGTGTGTGTGTCTGTCTTGGCAGGGTAATTCAGTAGCAGTTCAGCTGTGTTTGCACTCAGTGCGGGCCGTCGTCCCTCGGGCGTGTAATTTGTTCATGTACAAGTAGCTCGCTGTTCGGTTTTGTTTTGTCTTTATGGTAAATTTGTGTGTGCGTGTGTGTGTGTGTGACACAAGGGTGAGAATCGCCGTGTGGCGCCTACCGAGACCACCATCAAGCTAATGTGCTATGTTACACTTTATTTTACCCTCGTGCGCCACGTAACCATTTCCGATCACCTCCAATCCAAGAACTGATCGACTACGCTCAACCGATCTACGTGTGCCGGGAGGATCCGCACTCGCGCCAGACGACGATCCGGGAGATTATACAGCGCGCCAACTCGAAGGCGGACTGGCCGCAGATACTCATCTTTCCCGAGGGCACCTGCACGAACCGGACGTCGCTGATCAAGTTCAAGCCGGGCGCGTTCTATCCGGGCGTACCGATCCAGCCGGTGCTGATGCGCTACCCGAACAAGGTCGATACCGTCACCTGGACCTGGGAGGGGCCGAATGCGTAAGTTGGAGCCCACTCGCCACGCTCAATGGACGCGCTGTCTGATCCTTCCCATTTTTTTTTTACGAATCCTTCCAGCATCCAGCTGCTGTGGCGCACGCTGACGCAGTTCCACACGTTCTGCGAGATTGAGTTCCTGCCCGTGTACTACCCGAGCGAGGCGGAGAAGGCAAACCCGAAGCTGTACGCCGACAACGTGCGTATGCTGATGGCGAAATCGCTCGACATCCCGATCTCGGACTACACGTTTGACGACTGCAAGCTGATGACGTTCGTGAAGAACGTCGGCATGCCCCATCCGGCGGCCATTGCCGACATCGAGAAGCTGCGCGCGACACTGCAGTGAGTGTTCCGGGCCCTCCCCGTGCATGGTTGCTCTTTACATTGTCACTCTAAACTGTGTATGGTTTGCTTTGTGTCCTTCCTGCAGAATTAACGTCACTAACCGGGAAATCAATATCGTGAAGCTTGTGCGCCAGCATACCGATGAGAACAGTTTCCTTACCTACCCACAGTTTGCTCACCGGATGAAGCTGGACCCGAAGCAGGAGGCAGCGCACAACCTCTTCCTCAAGCTGGTTCGGGTATGACGCTCAGACCCGAAAGCCCACGCGCTGGCTTGATTTTAATTGCTTCCTTTTCTTTCTCATTTTAGCCTGAAAGACCGGACGTTATTGATTTCAGAGAGTATCTCCTGCTTGCCTTATTTCTGATCACGCTGTACAAGCCGAAGTTAAACTTTGTTGAATCTCTCTTCCATGTAAGTGCTGGAGTGTTTGCAAGAAGACGAATTTGGCGATTAGATTTGTCTGGTCGGTTATAAAATAGTTTTAAACCAATATCGTTGCTCAGTTTCGTAATCGATGCTGCTATCGCGAATTTTCGACAACACAAAACAAGACACTTATTTTTGAATAGGCATAATAGAAATAAAAAGAAAACAATTACATGACATAGCATCAGTTGATAAAAATTAATTGGTTAGTTTTCGTTTAGCGGCAAACTTCTAGCGTGTAGAGCCATTTCAAAAGAACATTTAAATCGCTCGGTGGAATGTTGCAACGGCATAAAGGAACGTTGTACGTCCTGTGGAAGTTCTCAGTCACACAATAAACTTGTGCCATCAAGAAATGAGACATTGTAAACCGATAAATCGATGTACCGAGTGGTCCATTCTAATGCTCCGCAAAAACTTGTAAAGCAGTTGAATTGATAATTTATGACTTGTAGAATTGTTAATCTACATCTTTTTCTTTGTGTTAAATAGTTAGTTTTCCAATGTGATTAAACATTACATATTTGCCTGAGAACCTCGTTTAAGGTGAAAAATCTTGCATAGTGAGCAGTCCTGGCACACTTGTTTCTTTGCAGTCCTGGCAGCGAAAGTACATGAAACAGCATTGGTCGTTCGTTTAAATTTACCAATCCATTTTAGAGTTGATCAAACATACACTAGAAAACGTAAATTTTTCTTCTGTATTTAGTACCATCTTTCGACAATGTTTTGAATCAGTCCCTCGAAATGACAAGACTGTGAAGGGAATAAACTCGTTATAAAAATACAAAAAACAACCTACAGCTCGACCAGAAATACAACCATTCAATGTGTTACCGTACCTTTAAATGTAATTATTAATGATTGTTGCTTTCTTTCCTCCAAATGCCAGCTGTACGGTGTCGATGGACGAGTGGATCGTGACCAGCTGCTCCAAACCCTCAAGTATCTCGTACGAATCTCGCAAAAAGAGGCGCACATCATCTTCGGACTGGCGGATCGGTACCGTCTTGGAGTTATCGACTTTCGTAAGTGTCCATTTCTTGTTTTGCTCTCTCTCGAAGAACGATACCTAGTAACACCTTTCCGTTTGCAACCGCAGATCAATTTCTTATGGCAATCGAGAACCATCCGCTGGAGGCCAGACTGCAGAAGAACAACGATCCCAACAATCTAAGACTGGGCTAAGATAGAACGCGGAACGGCAGTACAATCGGCGCTTACTCTCGCTCACACTCGTCTACGGGTTTTACATCAATGCACAATGCTTTCCTACCCCCCACCTTCCCTTTCCCCGTTTGCCCAACAACCCTCTCTGGATAGGGTAGAGAGCCGGGCTTGTCGGAGATATTATCGTCCACATCCTGTACACCGCCGACTGTCGAAGCGGATTAAAGGAATCAACTGGAAGCTAACAACTAATTAGCATAGAAAGGAAGGAATAACACCTCAATATCACCCACCCCGCCGGCTGGGAGAGGAGAGCAGTAAGCCTTGTTAGCAAAGCAAAACGCGTGCAGAAGGAGCACTGTTGTGTGCTTCGAATCGTTTGTGCGAGTTAGACAGGGAGTTTGTTCATGACTGCGAGATAAGGAACCTGTAGAGTGTATGTGTACGTTGCGTGGGGCATAATTTGTAAACTCTTACGTGTTCATCCTTACATTTGCGGCCCAACTCAATCCTCCAAATGCACAAACCAGCGCGCACATACTCTGTTTTCCTGCTACGGCCGCCCCTCCCCCTCAGAACAGCAATAGCACGTTTACGTTTAGCGCACAGATTTGCACAGCTGTTGCGCACATCCGTGCCCGTGTGTGGGTTTCATGCAATATCAGCGTCGTCCGCGCACGATTCGAGTCTCGCGTGCACAACTCAATGTACTCAAAGAATATTGGCCACGTGTTGTGGTATCGTTGCGTTTAAGTTGTTTTTCTTTCGCGTTTTGGAAGTTGTAGACTAATCTCTCTCATGCCAAACAGGTTTCGGCGTGGCTCTGTTTACAAGATTTATGCAACGATTGGTTGTTTTGTCACGGAATGGTTTTTTTTTTATTAGTAAACCACCGCGTGATTTTTATAAGATTAAGTTTTGAGATTTTGAATTTTGAATTTTGATTGCTGCCAAGCAAGTATGTAGCATATCTGGTTGAATGGTTCAACTATATTAAAATAACCGTCAACAACACCCAGAAAGCCCCACACATACGAAACGCACTCGTCAATCGCTAAATAGTAAACTCTAATCAAAGGAACATACTTAACAAAGCAACTGGGCAAACAAAATCGCAAAAAATCAAAATAATCAAATGGCATACTGCTAAGTCTAGCGTAGCATAATTTATAGATGGAGCAAAACAATCCTGCATGGCGTGTGTGCGAATGTATGTACGTGTGTATGTGTAAATGTATGTTTGTGTGGGGATTTTAAAACAAGTGTAAAGTCCCACTCTCCTAGAAAAGAAGAAAAAAAGGAAAACAGTGCAAGCTACTGCTGAAAACAGCGTTGACAGATTAGGCATACGTGATAAGACAAAACCTACACGAAACAACAAAAAAAAACAACGCAAAAACATGAAGTCCAATTCGAAATAAGTGCAGAATTAGAACAAAAACTATAAAAACCGCGAACCGAAGCAAACATAATATAGCATTTTTGTTTTGCGAATCGAATTTGCAAAGTATATGTTTTGCCTAAGAGAGAGAAGAACGTGTATTAAACAAAACAGAAAAAAAAACACACAAATGCACGCGCACACAGATGGTGTAGTAGTGGGAGGGAATGTTTTACGCACAAAGTGCGCATCATTGTAATTGCGACACACGCAAAAAGAAGAGATATTTTGAGTATTTATTTATTTAGTAAGTGTCTATAGTCGCGCTCCCCCTTGTCTCCGTAACGGTGTTGTATGGGGATGCGCTTTTGTCGCTTTTACTGTGTTACAAAAATTGCGCAGTGGAAACAAAGAGAGAGAGAGCGAGATGGAAAGAGAGAGAAAATAAAAGAGGGAGAGAGCGAAAGATATTTGTTCCGACATACACAGTTGCGTGCAGTTTCAAGTCTGGACGCTTGATTTTTACATCTTTTCTGCAACTTTCAGTGCATCTGGACGGGTTCTGAATTAATTTACGGTCTATTATCATCATCATCATCAATTATCGGTCTATTATCATCAACTATTATCATTCATACATTAGGAATGCTTGGACATTATACTATGCGATAAAACGGTTCGATGTTGTGAAAACTTCCGCAAGAACACCTCTAAAATCCGCTACATGGATTGTCAGATTGACCTTAACAATAAAATTAGAACGATCGGCACTTAAGTTAGTTAAATTAAAGATTAAAGGACATTAATAGGAAACTTATAATTGCTTATGTTTAATTATTGCACTATATACAAGAATATTTGCTTGAGTTTCCTTAACGAAACAGTAAAACAGTCAAAAGTATGCAATAAATGCGAAAGAAAGCACTAAAAACGACGGTGACACAAACAATCCGCAATATTTTACTTTACTTCCTAATTTTTCCTCAATCATTTACGCTATCCATTAATATTATTTTTAACAGCATTATTTAAAAGTATCTCAATGTTGGTTTGAACATAGAATATAAATTTGTCATTTTAAGAACCGTCCATGTGAACTCTAAAGCAAAACAAAACATGATGTAAACATTAAGCGACCGACCGTAGATGGACGCAACTTTGCATGCTAGGGAAAGCTACCTTTAATGTCAGTGTAAAAAATACACTCACACACACACATAAAACACACTCTTACACATGTACACACATACATACACCCACACAAAACTTCCATAAATGGGTTTGAGCTAGTGGCAGTGAGTGAAAAGGTCAGAAAATAGGCGCAAAACAGAAAACATTTATTACACACTCAACTGGATGGCACAGCAAACAAAGTATCAAGAGATAATATAATATTATAGGACAATGGAGCGAAAAGGGAAATGGTGAATCTGGGTTGGGAGGGGGGGGCCCCTACCTCCCTTCCACCACCTTCCCGTTCTCCGATCTGTTAAGATTTTCATGTGTTACTCAGTGTCCTCAAAGGAAAGCGTCAGCAAAACTGAAGCGAATGGCAGGGAGGAGTAAAAATATAGTGCAACAGCAGCAAAAAAAAACAACAAAAAAGAGAAAACAAATATTTAGAAGAGATAATATTATATAAAAAACAACAAAAACAAAACAGAAAATAAAGCTGTGTGTCCAAAGCGACAAAGTACTTAAGTAAAGGGGAAATCGAGAATGCAAACAGAAGAAAGAGAAGGAAAGAATCGTACTTTTGCGGAAGGATCGCTCCGTTCACGGCCAAGATCAGGCACGGTCTTTCGATTTTCCTTACGGTGACACGACAAGCACGTGGGTCGTCGCGAAAGCAATTCGCCTTCTATTTATATCACCGACAGACGGTTTTGAACAGTTCCCGCGCGCGCTCGCTCTCGCCTGCTTCGGCAAGACGAAGGTGGTTTAACAGTCGGGCCTTCCCTTTGCGCGTCTTTCCTTTCGCGCGAGCACACTCACTGCGGCAAAGCGGCTTAAGCGATGGCAGTGCGAATCGGTCGCCACAACAGTACGCATCGCGGTGTTTCGCGCGTCCCGTTCGGTTGCGTGTTCGCGCTGCAGTGTGCAACGGACGCAACTTTTTTGTGTGACACGCGTGTGACCTCGGTGCGGGTGCGTTTGAATCCCCTTTTTTGGGGCGGAACAGCGGCGGAGGGTTAGCTACGATCAACCGCTACGAGCCCGAGGATGGACTTTCAACGATCAACCACGATCGCGAGCACGGTCACGCGCATCCCGGAGGCGGAGTACGTGAACCCGTTCGTGCTAAAGCTCGACCTGGACGACCCGTGGGAAAGACGGAAGGTGGGTGGAGCGCCACAGTCCCAACCGGGAGCCCTCCGATAAACGAACCATTAAGCGTAATAATGTATTTCCCTTTTCCATTGTAGACGTATCTGATGACGCTGCTGGTGCTGCCGATCCGCGCCGTGCTGATGGGCATCTGCCTGCTGGTGGCGTGGGCGTTTGCCTCGATCGGTCTGTACGGGCTGACGGAGAAGGAGCGCCGCTCGATACCGATTTCCGGCTGGCGACGGTAGGTTTTCTTACTCGCGTTTTCGCGCCCTCAAAAGAGATGAGATGAACCGCACGAACCGCGTGGCGTTTGCGACATTATTCTTGACTGCGTCTTAGCGCAGTATGTTTTCTCGCTAGAGAGAGAGCGAGCGAGAGAGCAAGAGAGGCAACGCCAACAGCTGAGTAATCGAACGAGATATGGCACGCCGCTGTGGATCAGCCGAGTCGGGGTGGACCTTTGGACCGGTACGCACCGCCGAACGTCCGGGGGGCGTTATCAGTGCAGAAACGCAACTGGAGAACGGCCGCCAACTTCCGGGCGACCCCTTCGGCCCTGTGCCTCGGCAGCCGGAGCGAGACAGCGCTATTTTTAACACGCGTCTCGCTTTTACCGTCGCGTCGCTGTCGCGGCGAAAAGTGGCGTGATCTGTCTGTGGCGTTCGCGTGTTTTTTAAACCGTTCGCGCGCGCGCACATGGTGCTGGCATCATGGGGATTGTTTTCTCACACACGAGAGAAGGGAACATGAACTGTGTAGGGGTGAGCGGGGCATAATGGACCACGTAAGGAAAGCGGCTGTAGAAAACGTGGCAAATAGTTGATACACAATTTAGAACGTTTTGCGTTATATAGGTATTCCACAAGCTAATCAATAGCTTAGCTTTTGTCAGTCGACATTTGAAACTGATCGGCATAGGTCACACAGTTGGTTGGTCTACTATTGCGCCATTTAAAGTAATTTTGGAATTATTATTTTTACATTTAATTTCAGTTTAGTATAAGTACAACTGATCAGTGATAGTTGTAGTACCGAATAACCTACTCACTCGGTCTTCAAAATGGGAAGGAGACTATTTAAAATCGTTTTTCCGAACCGAGGATGATTTATGATTTCCGCGATTTCGGCATTGTATAAGTATATCTTGAATATTTTTATTACAAACACGAATTTTGATGCAATTTTTACAGAAGGCTCTTATTTAGTAGCATTTGTTTTTGCAAGAACATTAAGAAATGGATACTCAAAAAACCCAAAATTTCAATGACCAAATGCCACATCAAGCGGTGTCCCATTTTGCCCCGATATCCCCGACACTCCTTACCCCGGCTCACAACTTATTTTGTTTGCTTTTTTGCCCCCTTTTTTTCGGGGCAGGCTGGGTTGACCGGTTAAGATGTGTCGCCCGCCTGCTTCCGCTCGCACAGAGTTATCTCTTTGCTTCTCCCTCTCCCTAAGCGTGATCAGCATCCCCCTCCTCCTTGCCCTCCGCTCCCCCACGAATGAGTAACCGTTTTCAGGTACTGGTGCAATTTGCCGTAGTCTTTCGTTTTCTCGCTCTGGTACAATGGCGAACCTTGATTGTTAGCTGCGCAAAAGAAAAGTGGTTTGCTGGCGGACAAACAAACAAGCGGGAAGCGAAATATTTTTAGTACCGTAGCAGCCGCGAAATCATAATGCAAATATACTTCGTACCGACTGCCAAGAATTGTTGTCCGACAGAATGGTGGCAGAGAAGCGGTGGTTCTGGGTTGAGATAGCAACGGGCTGTTGATGCGAAGGGAAGGGAGGGTAAGATATTGTTGGTAAAATAGAATCTGTTGCAATCATGTGCACCTACCAAATATGTAGGGCAGATCATAACTGCTATCAGGAAAGTAATTATAAGGGAAGCTAGTTAGTAAGTAATGAGAGAAGATGTTGGTTGAAAAGCATAAATAATGGGCGCAGAACAGGGCGATGACTAGGTTCTTCCCTCTCCAATCAAGTATATGAAAAAACTTTCTAAACATCTATTATAGATGAGGTTCTGAACCAGACATATCAAACATATGGTCCGCGGGCGGGATGTAGCCCACATTTGCTTACCATCGGAACAGCCGCTGTACTTCTGGCTGAACCAAGACTGGGCGTGTACGTGTGGGCCACGCGAAGGTGTTTGTGTATGTTCGATTTAGCATTAGCATTTTTGAAGGATAGTTTTGCAATGGTAGCAATAGCTCTTCGTTGGTTTGTTCAATAAGCTTAACATTTAAACGTATTTTTATTTAATGTTTAGTTCACATTAAGTGATTGTGGGCCATTTGAGAAGTTTAACGACACAGCCCTATCCATCCAAGACAAGGGCCTGCGTGAAAGCATTTCTGTATGTATATATAAAACGCCGTAGCCTTTTAAAACACTTCAATCAGCTCCTTCTCAGAACTTTCTATTCTATTTCTATTCTCTCTATTTCTATTTGCAAAGCTTTAGCTAGTCGTTTTGGAGAAGTCGACTCATCCACATGTTAACAAGTGGAGAGATAGAGAGAGGGGAGGAGGGTGGGAGGAAGGAAGGGATGAGGAGAGAATTGATTCGTGTTTGGATTGAAACTAACCGAAAAAACACAATACAAAAAAGTAACCTCAATACTAATAACTTCAAATAAGAGTGTAAGCTTCTGGTGCCATTTACAAAAAAAAAAAAATAGTACAGCACCTGAGAGCAACTAATACTCGTTTCAAGTCTTAAATTCATCTAAATTAAATAAAAAAACATCTGTTGTAGTTTTCATATTTACGAATTTAGCTTTTGATCGTTGAACTTCTTCAAAAATATTCCAAGGCGAAATCAAGGCTTTCTATACTTGAGACCTTTTATTTTCCTTATTAACATCTCTTTTTCAATTTTTCCGATTTGCTGAAGTATCCAACCGAGCTTTATCTGGGTGAAAAAAAAATTGTTTTTCAAATAGCAAATTTTTATTCATATTTGCGCATCCAGACAAATTCGTTCTCAAATCGGTCATGTCGAAAGATCAACACTAATTAAACGAATAAATATTTGTGTGAAATCCCATCCCGTATGACACTAGAGACGTCTGAAAGGTGCTTTCCTGCCCTGGCGGTATTGAGAACATCCTAATTGGACTTGATAGCGTTCAATCGTATGGATATCAATAAAATCCAGCATACTCCAGCACGTATCCTTTCCTTACCTCCCTTTCAGTGAAATGCGTGAGCTAACAGCGGTGGCGATGCGCATGCTCTACTTCTTCGGCTCCTTTCACCGGATCAAGGTGAACGGGGTGTGTGCGTCACCGCGCGAAGCACCGATCGTGGTGGTCGGTCCCCACTACAGCCTGTTCGACGGGATCGTGGTAGCGTTCTGCGGCCCGTCGACCGTCGTAGCGAAGAGCAAGGCAGCGGATCTACCCCTCATTGGCAGTAAGTGGTATTGCCCGTGCGTCATCCGGTCGTCAAACTTTCACCTTTATCTTTCGCCTCGTCCGCAGAAATCATTGACATCACGCAACCCATCTACGTGTGCCGGGAGGATCCGAACTCGCGCCACATCACGCGCCACCTCATCATCGAGCGCGTCATCTCGAAGGAGGACTGGCCGCAGATACTGATCTTCCCCGAGGGTACGTGCAGCAACGGGCAGGCGGTGGTCCAGTTCAAGCCGGGCGCGTTCGGGCCGGGCCTGCCGGTGCAGCCGGTTGCGATACGGTACACCAGCCCGACCAACACCGTGTCCTGGACGTGGCAGGGCCCTGGCGTGTAAGTGAAGTGCTTGAAGGGGCGTTTGTGTTGCGCTTGCGGACTAACCCTAAATCAAACTGCACAACTCCCGCAGGCCGGTACTGCTCTGGCGCACGCTTACCGCGGTGCACACCGGGTTCGAGATCAACTTCCTGCCGGTGTACTATCCGAACGAGCAGGAGCGCAACGATGCGAAGCTGTACGCGCTGAACGTCCGGAACTACATTGCCCAGTCGCTCGGCATCCCCGGCACCGAGCATGGCTACAACGACTGCAAGCTGATGAACTACATGATTGCGATCGGCATGCCGTACTTTGCGTGGAGCCACGACATTGCCAAGATGCGTCGATGGTTGGGGTAGGTGCTGCTGCCTGCCGAATGGTGATGAGATGTTGAAGATTTATGCTACGGTTTTTTTTCCAGCCTGGCGGACGGTACTCGCGAGCAGGAGATAGTGGAGCAGTACGCACCCTTCACGGAGCAGAATGCACACGTAACGCTGGACGAATTTGCCGACCGGTTGGCGATATCTGTGGACAATGATTCAACACGAATTCTCTTCAAAATATTCAACAAGGTGCGTTGATTTTCCTGCAAAGCACAGCAATATTTTTCTGCTTGCAAGCTAGTCACAACTAAAGGATGTGTAAATTTCAACCGTAGGATAACGACAGTGCAGGAGTGATTGACTTCCGGGAGTATCTGCTTCTAGCGCTCTTCCTGTCCACCCTGGGTAAAGCAAAGTTTGACCTGCTGAAGCTTCTATTTAAGGTAAGTGTGTAGCTACCGTCACACAACGCCCGATTGCCTCCCTTCTCTGATTGCACCCCTCTCTTCGCTAGCTCTACTGTGTGGAGCGTGATCTGATCGGCAGAGACGGTCTGTACCGGGCGGTTAAGCATCTCTCCTCCATCACGTCGGAACAGTGCGATCAGCTGTTTGTGAAGGCGGACACGGCAAATCGGGGCCTCATAACCTTCGGTAGGTATTCTGATTTAAAACAGTGGTTCCCAAAGTCCCACTTTGAGCACATCATCTTTCAATTCGACCGGTAACAGATATTTTCCGAAGACGGTGGTTCCCATTAAATCAATTTGAAATCACTTCACAGTAGAGAATTTTCCCTTTGCTTCCACACCCTTTCAGAATTTTAACTTTATTTTAAAACTTTTCGTTTTGGTTTGCGCATCAGTGGTTGTTTGCGCAGGAACGAATTATTTGAAATTAAATGTAAAAACGTAAACTTACGTCTTGATGGAGTAATGGCGAGGATCATTCGTTCAGTATTACGCTTAAAAGGTTTCATAAGTTAGCATATGAAAGTGGCTTTACGTTTGATAATGTTTAGAAACAAATTCAAATTTAGCCTTCCTCTAAAAAAAAATGTTAGCTAAACGCGCGTGAGGTTGAGAAGTTTAAAATTGTTTTTTTATTCTGCACACGTTACAATTTTGAAGCGCCGAGGGAATCACTGATAAAATTTGCATTTAAAAAGTAAATTTTAATCTTTTCCCTTTTTTTTAACGCATTTCTTTTAGAGCAATTCGAGCAAAGCATCAACTGTCATCCGGTTCTTCTCGATCTGCAGGAGCTAAACGAACCCAAGCCGTACGCAGCCCCGCAGCAGACGCAAACCAGCTAGAAACGATCGACCGAACCGGGCCGGAAAGAATGGTGTGTGGGGGGCTGCAGTGGAAGCAGTGGCGAAACAGCTGAGCAGCCCCACCATTGCCCAATGTTGGTGGCCATCAACCGTGTGCTCCTGGTGCTGCATATATTATCCAGTTTCAATTTTCTAGTGGTATTAGCGTATTAACGATAATGAAACACGGGAGGAGAGGAGAGATGGTAGTGCGTGCGTGTGTGTGGTAGGTTTTTATTTTGCGGCCCCTTTGCCGCACGCAAGGTCAGGTGATTTAATCGGTGTCGCGCTGCTGCTGCTGCACGTCACACTCCTCAATCCGGCAGACCAGCGGCACGTCGTGCAGCCGGGGCAGATGGCGTGGTGCGTGCACGAGTCGAAAATCATCCACCAGCTGGTGCCGGTAGCGGTGCCACAGCAGCTCGGTGAGAAACCAGCGGAACAGCCGATCGCGGGACGGTTGCCGCTGCTCGAGAAAGATCCGTATGCGGTTCCAGATGTTGCCCCGGTTCTGCGGCTTCTCCAGCAGCCAGTAGCGCGGTATCAGCAGACACTGGACGGCCGTGCGGGCAAACACGGCACGGTCGACCATGTGCTCCCCGACACCGAACACGGACCCGCGGCTGTACGTAGCGATGTCGACAAAGTGGTACTCGAGCCGGCCGTCCAGCGGCTTCCTCGGTCGGGGCTCGGCAGGCACCGTGGCTGAACTGTTGAACGAAAAGGAAAGGAGAAAGCAGTAGTCATTATAGATTTGTATAAGTAAGGAACAGTCCCAGCACCACATCACAAACTCGGTTGGATCGCTTTTGCGTTTACTGCGTTTAGTCGGCGCAATCGTACTTAGCGTAAGGTAGGGGAAGAAGTTGGGAGCTCCGTACTTAGGCACTTAGTACACTCCCTTTGGAGGAGCATAAATTTGAACGTACTGTTGTAAGCGATATGTCTGTACATCTGCAGGCGACCAGTGCATCTTGTTTTCTCTCAGCCTCGTATGTCTGGTGTACGCGTTCGCCTAGTTTTAAGCGCGTCTGCTGTAACCTTTTAAGCGACTTATTAAACTTAACACACCTTAATTTACGAACAAAATCGTCTACATTGAATTGAACTTTGGGTTCCTATTTGTTAACTACAATCTTTATAGAAATGAAGCTATAGGAACTTGAATGTCCTGTCAAGCATCACTGTAAAAGATTGGTTTGATTTGACGGCTGGACTTTTCCCATCACTAGTGGCCCCATCACACTGCCCTTACCTGCCGACCTGTTCCGGGTCCGTTGCCTGCGCTCGGCGCCTATGAAACCGCGTAATCTCATCCTCGGTCGGTTGGGCCCGGGTCAGCCGATAGCGTACCGTGCCCGTCCGACGGTCCCGCCGCCGGTGCAGCCGCAGGCACTGCAGCAGCCCGCACTCGCCGCTCAGCATGAAGTGCGCATAGTTGACGGGGGCCTGCCCCTCCACGAACACGGTCTGGTCCGGATCGAACTGACGGATCTGGGCCCGGTGGCAGCAGTCCCGCCGCTGCTCGTCCGACCACCGGTCGAAGTAGGTGAACCGTGCCAGCGCATCCAGCAGGTCCGTAGTCGTCAGCTTCGGTGGGGCGAGCCGGGCTTTCGGTTCGGCAAAGGAAGATGTCTGCTCGGAGCGCCCGGAGGGTCGAAAGACCGGACGGTCTGAAAACCCGGAACGGTGTGCGGCCACCGACTGGATCTGGAAAGGATCAGATAGCAGAGTTCCCACGTGCCCCTCTGTGGCGCTAAATGTGTGTCTGTGTGCGTGATGTTGAAAAGCTGTCGAAGTGAAATTTATTGAAGGTAGCCCCGGCCACCTGCAGCCTCGTGTGGCAAACGTGACCCACAAAAAGCTCCACACCAGGGATCGCACTACCAAAGCCTTGGTCGAATTTGTATGCGCGCCCTTGAGGCATGCAATGATCCACGCGCGAGCCTACATTTAGGCGCTTTCCTGCTGCACAGAAAAAAAAACAAGCACCTCGGACGGCGGTGGCAGCTTGATGCACGGCGAAAGTCACGCGATTTGACGCCACTCTCTATGCTAATGTGAGCCCACGGGTCGTAAACGTTCGAGCCTCCGGGAGCTTCCGCTGTTGTTTGGCTCGAAGGTTGGTTTACGATACGATTCGTAAAGTTAATGGAGAACGGTTCTGGGCGGCTCCCGTCAGTTACGGCGCGGTGGGGAGGCCAGTTGGAAGGTAATAACAGTAAATTTTATTCCAAATAGACATCGACGAACGAGCGGGAAATGGTGAGCTTGAATGTTCCGAAAGGATTACTGGAAATGGAACCGTTTACGCTGTCAGTTTTTTTGTGATGTGCTCAACGTCACTCTAGCGAACGTGTTAAAGGTGTACTTCAAAGGGGAGTTTGAGTAGCTTCCATGTCCGAGTACGGCAACGAGACAATCTCACTAGCATTATGAGGTTATTATGAGTCCTGATTATTGTATATTAAAAAGAACTAATTCGAAATGTCGTTCTAGAAATAAACAAACGGAACAGAAGGTCTCACATGGCAGCTTGCTATGATATCGTTAAATTTATTGATGTTATTTAGTACGTCTCTAAGATTTTGCAACTTGTTTGATTTTTCTCCCAACCCTTGGAATCTTAGATGAAATAAACATAATATGTATAGGTTAGCGAGGTTAGGTTTCAAGTAAACTAGGTTCTTATTAGCGTTGAGTAAATTTGATATAAAACCGAAATAGCTTCCAAATGACTCCTTCGATTTCGGATGTGGCTCCGGAAGGTAGGTGAAATCCTCCGAGCTCGGAAGGGTCCGAAGCTACTAGTCGGCAGCTGGAGTAATCGAAGCTGATGAGCCGGTCAGAACCGCCCGGAGTCGATAGACTATTCAATAGCCAGAATCATTGAGACTGGAACGAATTGAAAATCCGGAGCGCTTTAAGTCCTTTCATGATACGGTAATATCAGCAACTGACAACTCATAAAAAAAGAAATTCGGAAATTTTCTAATGTAGCCCACTCCTTGTAGTAGTCCCATTGAGCTTTATAATATGTTTAGTACAATAATTTTCTGCTAGCCACAATACACGGTCAACCCGTAGTACCGAACAAAATACAAAATTTCTGATAGACCACAAATTTAGTTTATATTACCGTATCATCGACGATTTAAAGCGCTTCGGAATTTTAATTCATTTCAGCTCCAATGATTTTGTCGGCTTTGGCGGTTCTGACGGCTCCGGATGGTTCCAACGGTTCCGAGCACATTGAATGATTCCAACGGCTCCGGACGACTCCGGACGACTTCCGATGATTACAATGGCATCGACGTCTCCGATGCCTCCGATGACTCCGGACGACTCCAGCTACCCACTAGCAGCTCCGAACGGTTCCGACGGTTCCGATGAGTCCGGACGGATCCGACGGTTCCGATGATTCCGGACGGTTCGGACTGCCGACTAACGACTACGGACGATTCCGAACAGCTCCAGATGACTGCGGGCGCCTCCATACGGAACCGTGGGTTTGATAAAGCCGGAACCGCTTCCAGAGTAAGGATGCTTGCAAGCGATTCAGAGTCGTGAGTAAAAATGAGAAGGGATGCACGAAATGAAAGCAGTTCTCAAGTTTTAAAAACATCCTTTCAAGCTTGCCAAGCAAACATTCACTTAAAATAAAATAAAATTAAATCATTTTATCAAACGAGATCTAGAGATGTTGAGGGCCTTAGAGTTTTATGTCACATGTCAGTCCCATTGTTGGAATGAAGGATATTGGATCTATTTCACAATTTACTATTTTTTACAGTCTGGAAGATCTAACAACAATTTCGGCCTTAGTTGATGTTCTTTCTATCCAATTCTTCTTTCAATCCACTGACCCTTGCCCATCACTTACCTCTTTGCTTGCTTAATATTTAGTATTTATAACTTAAAAATTACTTACCTTCTTACCGTTTTAACTTAAGCAAAAAAAAACTAGAAGTGCAAAAGACAAAACGCAAACAACGCCCATCTTATTTAAAGTACCATTTATTTGAGAGAATCAACCGGTCGATTGAACCGATCGGATGAGCAATACAATATTAAAGAGCTACTTAATAATCTCCTAACGCAATCCTAACCGGGTGTTGCGTTGCTGCGAATCCGCCTGCATGTCCGAAAGGGTACAAAAAAAAATAGGGAGAGTAAAGAACGCGCTCCGGGTCCCGTTTCGGCCGGGGCTTGGGAGGGCGTATTCCTAAACGCTAACCATCCTGAAAGTGGTTCAAACTGCAAGCTACCGCTGTACGTACTATACCTTACATTGCTACCATGAACTGGGAAAGAAAAAGAGTGCAGGTTGAAAGGTGTGTTTTGTGTGTGAGAGATAGAATGGAACACCTGCTACACCGGGCGTGTGCCTTAGACCGACGTGTCAAACTTCTAAAGCGTCCGTTGTCCGGTGTAGATGAGATGACGTGAATAAGAGCGATGAAACATACATAAGAACAGAAGAAGCTCCCCTGCCGACTATCTTGGCCTTGTGCCGGCTGGAAGAATCGGTTTTCGGGTAGCAGTAGGACGATAATAAATATGGCAGAGATGAGGTTAGCTAGCCAACCACGTTGTACGAGCACCAACGGTGACATCTCTCGCGGCTCAGCGGAACAGCAGCTGTCGCTGCTGGTCCGGGCTGAGCTTGGCGAACATGCGCTGGGACGACGCCTGCGGGATGCCGTGGTTGAGCGCGAGCACCTTCGTGATGATGTTGAAGTCCTCTGCCGAACGGGACGTGATGCCGGACTGCAGGAGCAGGTTCTGGAGGTTCTGGCTGTCGGTGAGCGACTGCTGGCCGTTGAAGGCGAGCGGTTGGGACGGTCGGAAGGGAGCCTGCTGCGGTGGTCCGTTGAGGCCGAAGTTACCGGTGACCGGTTCCTGGCGGAAGACGCGGTTGCGCTGCTGCAGCGGGGGTAGCTGTTGCTGATCGAATGGGCTCGGTCCGAGCAGGAGCGGCGGCAACACCGGGAACAGGTTGAACGGTTGGAAGGGTTTGAGCGGGAGGGCTTGCTCGCGGGCGAGCTGCGGTGGTTGTGAGATTGCCTTCACCTGCTCGACGGACGTCTTGGGACCTTGCTGGAGTACCTGCTGTTGTTGCTGTTGCTGCTGCTGTTGCTGCTGTTGCTGCTGCTGGGGCGGCTGTTGTGGCTGGAAGTCGACGGCTTCCTTGAAGGGAAGCTGCTGCTCCACCGAGATTGGGATCGGCTTGCCGCCCGGCAGACTGACGCTCGGTATGAACTGTACGGCTGGTCCGGGGCGTGGCAACTCTTGCACGAAGGTCGGCTGAGGTGCCTGCTGCGGCGGTTGTGGCTGTTGCTGCTGCAGCGGAAGCGGCTGCGGCTTGAACGGAGGCAGCTGCTGGGTGGACGGTGGCTGCTGCTGGAACTGCTGCTGCTGCTGGAACTGTTGCTGCTGCTGGCGGAACAGTCGCTGCTCCTGCTCGAACCGCTGAATGCGCAGACGGGTTTCCTCCTCGAGCCGCTGCTTCTGCTGCTGGAGTTGCTGCTGCTGCTGGTGTATGATGGCCTGCTCCTGCTGCAGTTTCGCGCGCAGCAACTGCTCCTGGGCACGCTGCTGGTTCTGGAGCGCGATGAGCTGCTGCTCCAGCTGGCGAGTCTTTTCCTCCAGGGCGCGAGTGCTCAGGCTGATCGAGGAGGCCGGCACCAGGGGCGCGATCAAGGCCTGGGTCGAGGGGACGGCTTGAATCTGCAGCAGGGGAACTGCTGGGGCAGGAGCGGCCGCACCGACGGGAAGAATAACCGGCGACGGCTTGAAGTCAGTGCCAGCGGCAGGCGTCTTCTGCTTTGGCGGGGTCTGCAGCAGCGGAATGACGTTGCGAGGAACTCCCAGCTGATCTTGCTGGACGGTGAAGGCGGCGACCAGCGGAGCCTGGAATATCTTCACATCCTCCGACTTGACCTGCTCAATGTTTTCTCCATCCTCGTTGTGCGTTGGAGCGGGCGTGGTTGGCACGGGGATAGCCGTGGTCGTTGAAACCGGTGCCTGCTCGGTAGTGCTGCTGGCTCCCGGCGCAACCGTCGTGCTCACCACCGTGCTCTGGTCCACCACCGGAACGATCTCGTTCTCCGACTCGAGCTTCGGTGCCGCCAGCGACGCCTTCGGTTTCGCAATAATGATGGTCTTGATGATTTCGTTCGAGTCCGAAGATCCGATCGCGACCGCACCGGTCTCGCGCTGCTCCACCTCACCCACGATCGTGTCCCGGTCGTCCTCCGGGCGGGCGTTTGCCACGTACGTCTGGTAGTCGACGGTGCCGGACGCATCGCGCGCTCGCCCCTCCCCGTCCGCCACCGTGCTCTCCTCGAGCAGCTCGTCCAGTATCGTGGTGGCAAAGTTTTCCTCCGTCGTGTTCGCGTCGCCCAGCAACTGCTGGTCCTGCTTTTCCTCCTCCTGCCGCTCCTTCAGGTGGCGTAGCGCCCGTAGCAGTGCCTTGCGCAGGGCTGGATCGATGTTTAGCTTCCGGTCGGCCGTACCCTCCTTGGCCGACGCGGCAAGAACGGCCAGCGTCAGCAGTACGCCTCCCACCAGCAAGAGCCGTCGGAACATCTGGAGCAGAAAAGGGAAACGAAAAAAAAGGTTGCAAGTAGTAAAGGATGGATTGAATTTAGAAACGGGTCTTTACCGACAGGAGCGGAACGAACTTAGTACACTCTTAGTAGGCTTCTTCAACGGGAAGAAGAGAGGATTGCGTATAATGCTGCAGGACTTACAATTCCCAAAAGAAAAAAATATATAATTACGAGTAAAAAGATAATAAACATACAATGGTTTTTCGCCTTTCCATTTCCCCTAGCCTGATTTCCTTTAGGCAATCCAACGTTCTACTGAATAACAAAACGTAATGATTTTTTTGCAGCTGACAGTCGATTGATTTGTCTTTTTTTCCAAGTTCAGACACCATTGAAGTTCAGTGTTGGGCAAGTATAAAAATATGCAAGATTCATAAAGTACAACATGGTTGAAATTTTAGAGACAGTTGCGTTCCATCAACAGAACGGAACGACCGTAGTACGCATGGAACGGAATTCCCATCGCACGCTGGAAGCGGGAAGAAATTGAGATTTAAAATGTTTGATGACGAAACGCACGAAAATCGCAAAATGGCGCGTCGGTCCCACGCACTATCTCGTTGCTGCATCCGGCGAGTGCTCGAACCGGCACTTTCCCGTGCCGTCGAAACCGACCGACAAAACAGTTGCGTGAATTTCGTGCTTCGGATTAACCTGTTGCTCAACGAAAATCTTCTCCAGAGTGTACGGGTTCCCACGTGCTACTCCGAGACCCGCAAGGAAGGTGGTGTATCGGTGCCGGGCGGGCTTTCCCAGATTCCCAAATTGTACAAACTTGGAATGTAATATGGGAAGAAAACAGATGTTTTTTTAAGATGCGTGATACACGAAAGATTACACACGCTTATCAGATATTGAGCGCTTTGCATTATATCATGCCGCTTTTAAGTTATGTAGGTGGCTTTAGTGATTTCTGAACCAGTTATAAATATTCACAAATGCAGTCCGGAAACGTGTAAAGCGACTACCCCATTTTGCCTCTTGATATCTTGTTCGCCTAAAGCGGCATAAATGGAGCCATAAACGTGCCATTGGCTGTTAACGCGATTAGCTCTGTCAGATTAATTCGTATTTAATCGGTTAAAATGGCTCCTATCGCTGTTTATGCATGCGATACTGCCACCTGATCTATCATCGCCCTCATGCCCGACACTCTCCACAAGATAGCAGCGAACAAAACAAAAAACGGAACCCGCAAGCCGACAAGAAACTCCAGCAAAAAGTGAAGTGGCAGCCACAGTTGTGATAAGTGGACACAGGCAAAACACAAACTCGAACCAAGCGGCAAGAGAGTGCCAAGAAATGCTAATCCATCCCATTAAGCCGTCAGCTAATCAAGGTTTGGCACATTGCAATCAGTGCTCCAGCAAGGGGGGAGGGCAAGCAGCTGGATACTGACGTTGACGATTCGGGTGAGAAGTGGTCGGATAAGATGCCCGCCGAGTCATTGTGCACCTAGCTACCTTATCATTTTCCCATCCCAACGCGCAGCAGACAGGGAAGAGGTGTCCAGCACAAAAGGAAAGCCTCCCGTCTCTGTTTGCCAAATGTGGCGGCGCGTACTGTATTAAAATAAGTGTATAATTTCTGTATTACCGCAAAGGCGCAGACTCGCTTGACCCAAAATATGAAGGAACGTGAGAGCAACGTAGGGGGAGAGAGAGCAGGACAGCCAAGTTGCGCACACACAGAGAAAAAAGCAACCAAAATATGGCAGCGTACAGACGGCGCGTCGGTGTCGGTGGTGAGAACACTGACCCAACAAAGCTTTGTGTGACAGTTGGTTGGATTCGGGGGATGGTGAGTTGAATTACGGGTTTCGGTGATGACAAGCGACTCTCGGCACGGTGCCTAAGTGTAGCACCGGCCAGTTGGTGGGCAGAGCGCTTTCTCGAACGTCGGTGCAACAATTCGGTAAGTATACGTTTCAGTACACCATTTGGGCCGCTGATCTGGAGACGCACCATCAGCCGAGATGGATCGGTTAGATAGATAGGTCGGGCTTTCCTACGTTTCAATAGCTGCGCTGTGTGCTTGATTGGATTAGAAATCGGACAGCCAGTATGACTCTCAAACAAAGCGATGGTTTTGCTTTGCGCTTGACTTCGCTAACCACGTGTCACGCCTCGCTTCCTTCGGTTGAAGCGATTTGCTTTGGCCAAGTCCCCGCAGCACTCTTCAACCTTTACACCCAGTCCAAGCAAGCCGGATGCAGTGTGTGTGTGTTGCAGAAAGATTTTTAGCAAAGATGGTGATAAATTATCACTACCTTCGCCTCAACTTTACATCCCCCCCCTACCCCCGCTTCCCGTTTTCCGGGTAAGAGTGGCATAAAGAGTGGTAACGATGATTCGCACCAACCGCAATGACCCAGACAGTTGAAGAGGTTGGGAGCTATGGTCTCAAGCATACCACACCGCGAACTTTGACCACAAGAGGTTTAGCCAGGTAGGTGGAGAAGAAAGTAAACACAAGTCACGGTGATAACTCAACGCCACCGAGTGATAGCCCGATGTACCCCGTGGAGAGGACTATTGATTGTATTCAAATTTATCTCCTCTCCACTTCCATACCCTTGCCACTGATCCCACTGTTTTTACGTAAGTCTGAAAAGCGTGGCTCATATCTTTCGAGCCGTTCGACAACGACCGCAGCGTCACAAAATCGACATCATCCCCAACTGCTGCTTCCCGCTGCTGTGCGAGGAAGCGATTTCTGTTTTCCTTTTTTTTTTCAAATCTTCCTTCTTGGTGCGCCGAAATCGTTTGGGGAAGAGGCCGTGCGAGCGTGCAGCCACCGGCGGTCGTCTTCCCCTGCTGCGGGTTGTGCTCAAACGGCTGGTACGGGTTTCGATACCGGATGGACGGAGGACGAGTGCATCATATGGTGTCGGCGGTGAACTTTCTCTCCCCGTGGTAAGATTCGAGTCGTTCGATTGATGATTACGTTTATCTTTTCCTGGTTTTGGAGGAGAAAAGACTAAATGGTCGGCTCATCAGTGGCCGTTTCCGGTTGGTTCATTGTAGCGAGATCTGTGGGATGCCTGTGAAGCTGTCGCCGATCTCTCGCAACTACAGTACTGGTTGGTGTGAAATTAAAGAAACATCTTCTCCGAAATATTGCATACCTATCAGAGGTAAAAGGTATTGTAGGCCATCTTCAAGACAATCTAGAAAAAAACGTATCTTACTATATCTAGCTCAAACGATTGTGTTGCAGTAGTCTCTTCCTCTTGTAGCCGGTACCCGATTTTACACGACGTTTTCATTACTGATAATTCATTTAACAGAGCTTCTCCCATCCAGTACTCCTGGTGTGTTACTAGACGACAAACTTGCTGCACGAGTGTGTTCTACGCTCAGTCATATGCAATATACCGGTTCTTGAATAAAGCAACAAAATGAATTGAGAGACGAAGACTCAGTAGTATGCAAACATTGTAGCCGAGCTGAAGCCCGACCAAGGAATCCAGGAATAACCAAAGCCACGGGACTAGTTACACTGAATGCTGCCATAATTACACTATTATTTACATTCGCAGTTGCCCCATGTGGCGTCCTCACCTTACGACATCGCAAGCGGTGCCCTCCCGGTGCGCCTACAACTGCTACTGCGCTCTGGCGGCAAAACAGGCAGGGTTCGTTTCCGTGTCAGTTGGCAGGGCGGGAGAAGAAGCGAGTGAGATAACGCAGAGCGAGGTGCAGCCGGCAATTAGCGTACTATCGATAGAGAGCTGTTTCCAGCCAGCCCCCAGCAAAGAGGTGATCTACTTGGGCTGAGGTTAAGCTCCACATTAGTCTGCGAGGCCCGCTCATGCTGTCTCGCTCTCGTGAAGAAGATCTCGTGCGATGCAAAACAACAACAAACCCCGAAAGCCAGTGGAGCCGATCGGTTAGATAATTCCTTCATTAGGTAATAAATCACAGTTCACGCTACATCTTCGGCAACCAGGCTAAGGCACACACACGCACGGTGTCAGTACGTGTCGATTGATGTATTGATGCTTCATTACTGCCATTATACTGCCGTTTGCGATGTGCGATGGCTGACCGCTGCTTATTTGCGTTTCCTGACAGCGGACATGGCGTGTGAAGTGTGGAGCTTGCTCCCCGGTGGTGGAGGATAATTTCTTCACCCCAAGGGGTCGACGTGTCTCGATTTGAAATGTCAAAAAGGAGACGTGCGGACCCATTGCAATTTCCACGTGCCGGCGAGCTGGTCAGCTGGTTTGCTTTAACGAATTCCTGACCAACAGCCCCATATGCAGCGGCCGCACCATCATCCACCCAGCCACCGCGGGCGTGGGTGTGGTGTGCTCAGCATCTTTACGACTGTTATTATCATAATTCACAGCGCCGTGCGGGGTCGCCGGGTCGCGCCGTCACCGGGCGCAGAGACGAGCGTGGCTGGGAAGAAAAATATTTTCCCTCCAGCCGTCCAGTCACTCTCGACAGTTTGCTGTTGATTGATTTTGATTTATTGTGCACCGCTTACGTCACTTAAAAATAGCAAACATCACTGCTGCCCGCAGCGCCATCTGGTCACGTACTCACACACAAAAAAGAAATATATATACACACACTAGCGCCCCCCATCACTAATTTTTAACGAGCTGTTTATGATCCACGTGCGTTTGGAACGCAGACGGACGCTGCGTGTGCCGCTACGCGGTCCGAAAGAGCATGCGGTGGCGGTGGCGCATTACGGGGGAGAGACACAATAAAACACAGCGCACGGTGAAGCGGGCAGAGTGATTCACACATAAATATTTAGACGCAATGGAAACACAGCATCTTCCAGCGGTAACATGCGAAACAAACATACGAATAAAAAAGGCCCAACAGCGGGAGGGAAGAAACCAACCGCACACAATCACGTTATGAAATGTGGCGAACGGGTAAAAAGTCTAAGGCAGTGGCATGCACATGGCACCCTGTTAAGGCTGCTAGCGACGCACCGAAAGCCAATGCTGGGTACCGTACCGTACCCAATCGTTACGCACTCGCCATCTCGTGCCCGGGAGGACGTTTTTATTTTGTTGCCATTAAAGCTTGCATTCGATTTCTGTCTTTGAATTTCTCATACCAAATGGGGGGAGGGGAGGTGAAAGTGATGGTGAAGATTCTCGCAAACCTGCAACCACGGCTACGGAAATTTAAAAGTTTTGCGAAACTGACATTTTTAAAACCCTTCGCGTTGTTAGGTAAACGAAGATGCGAAGCTTTCACTGCCGTTGATGCTGCCCTGTCCAAGCCTATCGCTATAGACGTCTTTTTGTTAAACGTCTTTTCAAAGGCTTCAAAGTCAAAATACCTATCTCAAAAGAGCGGGCACGAGACGGACAGGGGAATTACTGGGAATCTCGTACTGTACATTACATGCGGAAATTTTTAGAAAACAAAATACTGCAAATTGATATCTACATCGCTGCCGAATTGTTCGGCGGGTAGATTCGGTGTGATAAGAATGTTCGTCGGGCCGTGCCGGTGTTATCAGGCAACCCTAATCGATGCGACTTGGGACGCCATGTTCTGAGTAGTGATCGCACTTAGTTTTGGGCGTCTCGGCCTTTACTAAACATATTTTGTGAATAATATAGCCGGAGAAATGTTAGTTTGCCCGCGAAAAGTGTCTCTTTAGTGTCATCACTCGACGTAAACAAAATCCTTGCATTTTTAACTGAAAGTGAAGCCGTTTGATGGCAACTGTGTGTGATGTGATGAAGGAGTTCTATCGCATCAGCAAAAGTTAGAATGCTCTGAATGTGACAGTGATGCAAATGTCTGCAATTTGCTTATTACTTTTTAAATACCATAACCCTGCTTAAAATATACTTTACTGTTTCACTATATGCTCTCATACATTCCTTTTGGAAATGTAGCTTTTCTTCTGAAAGATGACAGTTATCACAGTATACTATATGCTCTCGTCAATTCCTTTTAGAAATGTAGCTTTTCTTCTGAAAGATGACAGTTATCATAGTTTATTTTAAAGCTTTTATTATTGTAGAGAAAAATATAGAAAGATCTTTAATTTATTTACTTTTGTATGCATTTTTATTCCAGTAACTAAGTAATTCCAGTATTCCAGTTGTTGTTCGATTGCAATCATAAAACGAACGTTTTACTAAACATTTTGTAAAGTTCTCACTTAAATTTAGTAAGGTACAACACAAATTATAAAAACACGTTTAAAGTACAAATTTTGGTTTCTGGCCATCTAAACCGATGCAGATATTGGTGAGAATAACGGACTATTGAGCTTTCTGCAACTTTTGGTACTTACTACAACATGCAAGTCATACCTGAAGATAGTGAATGGGTCCAATGTTGGAAATCGAATGATTTCAAGCACAATAGCTAGTGTAAATACAGTAAAGCGCATTCCGGTAAGTCATATTTCTTGTTAAATACACTCATATTATGTTGAGGTCAGCAAAAAAAAAAACACTTTAAATTACAGTATTTTCGGCCAAAGACTTGACTAAAATACCAACGTTCGTTCACTGCACTGAAGTTGACCACAGTGCATCGTGAGGACGAGCAACGCCTGATGATGATATGATTTCTATTAAAGTCTTTTTTTTCTGACTTGCTGTTGTTGTCAACCCAATCCTCCTCGGGTACATACCAGCAAGACATAATCCGAAACCGATCGAAACTAACCTTAATTACCCTATGGTGCTTCACCCTTTTGCACCTGGGTGAAGGGGTGAACCGTAAGAGCAAAGAGGGAAGAAAACAAGCCCTCGCCAGGCTCGCGTGAGTCTTCCCTTCGCGACGGAGCAGCTGGAATCCCATTAAGGTCCCCGGCGGCGGTTCGGTTTTGGAGAAAAGATAAACTTTACGAGCTCTCTTCACCTTCACCATCAGTGTGCGCATTGCTAGCGGCGCGGAGTTCCGGGCATCCCGGTAGCCTGGGAGACCTGCTGAAGAAGGTACTTGGCATCGGCTCGGCTCGAGTGTACCTACCGGTTCATGCTCCATCCCCCTGCCCCAGGTTCTGCTTCACGATATTGCTTATTTAGTCGTCGGTGTTTGACATTTCGAAACCGTTTTGTGCGCGTGACCCCAAGACCCCCGGGGGCCTGGGCAAGATGTGCACTTGCGAAGAGGCGGGGAGACACGCTTGAAAAGCGTAGAAAGCCGCAACGGACAAAGCGGGTTAGCGCTGCCAGGCGTGTGGTGCTTCTCGTTCCTTCCTATTGCCAGCTGAAGATCGTAGCATCTTCAATTGCCGGTCAAGTACCACGGCAGTACACGACACCGTCGGCAGAAACTGTCAACCCGTGCGTCCCGGGCAGGGGAATACTACCGATCGAAAACCCGGATCTTTCGTAATTTCGTCGCCTACGACACGGTGAGCGGTAATCGTGCCGGTGTGTCGTCTTCATCGTGTATAACTTTCTCCACCACCCGAAAAAAAAACCGCTCCACTAGGGAAGGAGATTCGGCTCGGAAAGGGTGCGCTAGGGTACTTTCGCCCTCCAACGGTTCTCGGTCACAGCCGCAGGTTTAATGCTAATTCGGTATGTCCATAAACGGATGTGCCGGATGCGAGATGCGTCGAGGAGGCTGGTTTACGAATGTTTACATCGTTTCACAAGCGGCACTTGAGGATGATGCACGCGTGAGTAGCTAATAAAGCTTGGTCGATAATAGACGACCCCCCCAAAGGAATATGTCTCTGCTTTGGGAACCAAGCCTGTCCGGGCCAGTGATGTGGTTCATGTTTCTTCTATAAAGCTTCAACGAAAGGCCATTCGAATCACGAAACGAATCTTGAAGTTAAATCGTAGGATCTTGGGATCTTTGAAAACTGTGGGCCATGCAGCGTAACGCAATTGGGGTAATCAAGTTTCACAATAGTCCCACCATTAATTTCCATAAAACTAGCCAGAACTTATTCACAGCGGACAACGATGAAAAATAAGTTAAGTGCTTCTACGATTGTCGATAAAATGTAAAATAAACCCAAGAACTACTTTGATTCGTAGAGGAGCACAGCGAGCTCGTTGGCTGGAGCAAGTGGAGCTCAACCTGTCGGAGATCGGATGCAACCGTGGCTGGAGGACTGCAGCCCTGGACCGAGTTTCCTGGAAGCAGGTTGGCGACCTGGCCATGTCTTTTAGACGTGCTCGGATATGAGCGGGCCAAAGAAGAAGAAGAAGAACTTTGATTGTTTATTGAAGTTTGTTTGTGAGTGATACATCATACCTTGCGGCTAGCTATGAATAGATGACAACAGCATTTCATGACAGTAGCTACGCTCCCCCTGAATAAAGGTTCTTCAAAGATTTATAAATCACCAACGCTCTAGCGCCATCTGGGAAAAGCGTACGGCAAGCTGTCAAAAATAGCTTTGAAATATTCATCCAATAATTTTAATTCTCAAAACGTTAATTCGTAGTTTTGGAATCTGTTTGTGGCAGCAATATAGGAACGATAAGCTTATGTATGGCTTTAGTTGTTAGATTCATAGTTTTCAAAGATTTATGAAACCCGAAAGATTCTTCTACAATCTCTATATTGGATCTATCTACAAATCTCGATACTGGAAACTATTCAAGATTCACAAATCGACCAGTTCACAAATACCAAGGCAAATCAGCTATTTTTTATCAGATCATATGAAATCTTCACTACGATTCTTGATTTAGTTTCACCCAATGCTAGTCAAGACTGTCGTGTTGGGTGTTTTGGAGCAAAAGGGACATTAAAGAAAGTATAAATCTAGGAACATCTGGATCATTAAAAAAATGGTAGGAGATGAAGCTCAGCGTCAGCTCCAACACTTCACCCTTTTCGGGGACACCGGTTTCTAGATCTCTCCCAGCGATAGGCCACGCTTCCGCTTTCGCCGTCCCGCGTCCCTGGGTCATTGACATTGAGCCTGTGAGCTTGTGACACAAATTTTCTCTCCCCCTTGCCAGCTGCAGCAACCAGTCACTTTCATTCGTTTAAGTTTTCCAAGCGGGTGTCTATAAAAGGGTAAAAACACTTTGATACAGTCCCATTTCAAGGTCGACTGAAAATTAAAGTCCGTTTCGCTCCGATTCGCCTTTGCATGTTTGCGTTGGGCTAGTGGATATAGGGAAATGAGGGTCGTAGCACCCTTGGGACCCCCTTTTTCAGACGCCTTCTTTGGGGATTGTAGTACACTTCCATTGCCGACCTCAAACCGGCAGCGCTTCGCTTATAATAGCCATATTTTGATCATTATCGATCTAACAAAACGCGTTTGATGAGTGTGAGAGAGAGTGGAGCTGGATGGAGAGGGGAAGAGAATTTTCCAATTCCACGTTGTTTTGTGTGGAGGCCTGCCGATTATGGAAGTTTTGGTTGTACGTCGATTTGAAATTTTTCATTCTTGTTTGGTGCCCGGTTCTCTGCAACCTGCCTGCAACCACACCGCTGTAGACATCCGTTCCCACGGTAGTTGGAAGGGTTAGAAAAAAGCGTTTTTGTGTGGAGTGTGGCCCACGGCTCGGTCGATAGCTACAACAACTTTCTCCCAAACGCAACCCCAGACGGATGCTCTCAGAACGGCAGAATGAAATCGAAACACTACCGTCCCATTTTCGGTTTCGCTGCACCGTCTGAAACTGCACTGTCATCGTGAAGTTTCGGCTTTTCCTGCCCGTACCTTTCCCGCCCGAGCTCCAGAAAACTTTGGAGTTTCTCTTGCCGGTTAAACCCTTTCATCCCTTTTGTGTTCGGTTCGGTGCGGTTCTTGATTCGTTTCTGCTCCGAGCCTCATTCAATGATAAAGAGCCGCATCGCACGGCCCATCCCTTCCCGAGGCGTAATGAGCGCATTGGACGCGCTCATTTTCATACTCCTCCTCCTACTCACACCATAACCCAGTCTTTCCGCAGCTCATGCAGAGGAACGTATACCTCTGCAATAAAGCAAAAAAGCGTGGCACGCGAACGCGGGATCCATACGTCACAATTGCCAGCATACAGCCTGCAAAAACCGAAATAATCCCGCGTGCGTACGCGTTACGAAATCTGTGCGCGCAAAGAGGAAAAGTAACGCTCATCCACAGCTTCTCCCTGCCCCTGCCCCTGCCCCTGCCAGTAGGGAAGCGCAGGCCTGACCTTTCGCTGTGCCGAGCCACGCTAATTATGCGATTGAAATGCTGTGTTTTGTTGTGGTTGTTTTGTTTTCTCCTCTCCGCGACAATGGGAAGGCTGGCTGTGCGATGGGGCGGTATTTCGATCGCGTTGCCTTACAACGATGATGTTAAATCATAAAGCATCACAACTCGTGTAACCATCTTTGGAAGGTTTTGTTTTCCGCTGCCGTTTTGCGTTGGGGTTTTTGTTTTCCTTCGTGGAGAAATTGATTACATCCTTGTTTTCTTTGGACATTGAAGGATGTAAGCATGGCATATGTTTGATTTACACTGTCTCTGAAAGCTGCCATACACTTCCACATTTTTATATCAATTTTTCTCTAACAAATCATACCTGACTTGTGTTATCAAATGGTGAATTTGTTGTTTTATCTGACTGCGCTGGTAAAACAATTCTAAATCTATGTTTAACCCGTTGTCGAAAGTTCAAAAGTCAAATTTGATTCTGACATCAAACAATGCAGTTGTGATATCAAGTGATAAGATATTTTTTAATAGACAAATTATATTCTAATCGTGTTTGTGTTGCAGACGTATTTGTTCTTAATTTCTCCACTGAAAATGACTAGACAAATTTAGAAATGTGATACTCCTGTTTTAACACTTTAGAGAAGCTCATTCCTTCGCAGTATTCTACTATTTAAAAAAAGAATAATTATCCTCTTATTGTGTGTTTATATTTTTTTGATAAAATTCATAGTTATTAGATAAGAAGTGCAGCTTTAGTAGTACGCTACACAGCAGTCATTATTGCTCTCGTTCAGCTCGCCCAATCCAACATTTCCTCCCCGAAATTGGAGATGTTCTCCTTCGGTTCCAAAATGAAACTTTTAATTCATACACACACACACACACACCCACATCTATAGCTCATCCATCTGATCCATCCTGTTGCATAAGCGAGGGCTTTAAACGCGAGGGTGAGAAAAAAGCACTGACACAAGTGACGCAGTGCTGCACTCCGGTGCACGCTAATCCCACCTTTTCGTGCACGTGTAACAAAATCCTTCGTGTGTGTGTGTATGTGACAGAAAGAGATGGAGAGAGTCGTTGATCTGCTATTCATAGTCATATGCCCTACAACAACCCTGTTTGCTCCAACCCACCAGCGAAGGCAACGGAAATGCAAAGGCAATTTAAACCGGCGCAGACCGGAGAGTGCCTCCTGCGCTCTCCATTAGAAGCCGTGAAGAATGTGTAAAACCCCCTGCTCCCCGTCTCCATCCTCCCTTCAGGCTCCCCAGCCCTAGGAGGTAAGACGAATTGGAAATAAAAGAGCAAACGATTTTTTTTTCTTTTTTTCTTTTTTTTCTAGGGACTTTGAGCCGTCAGGCTAACATTTGCCTCTCAGCAACGAAATTAAACCAACTCATCCCGGTGGACACGATCGCCCAGAACGGGCGGTGCGAGAAATGGGAAGGGCGGGGTGGCATCCAAATGAAAGTGAATTGTCTTTGGGCATCCATCGCCCGTTTCGTTCATTCTCGTTCGGTTCTGGGCCACAAAAGGGCCCGAAGCGAAAGAGCAGCAAAACACAAAACACAAACGCCCGCAATGCCGCAAAGTATGAGGTTCGTCGCTTGTACGCGGTTGGTCTTGAGTCGTTCCACGTGGCTAAGTGGATAGCCCTGCGGTCATCCTGCAGGGCAAACCGTGCTCGTACGGTTCGCGTTCCTGCTGTACTGTCATCACATTCCAGTCGCCTACAAAAGGGATGCAGCAGCAGCAGCAGCACAAAAAGTCGACGCCCGAAACGACGTTTTGGGTTGCTTTCTTTCCTGTTTTTTGTTTCTTCTCCTAATCAAACCATTAAAAGGCCTTCGCTTGCCGGAGGAGGATGCTGGACCACCGTTTGCTTTCCCACACGCCCTGCTGGTGAGGAGTAGCGCCGACCTGTGTCTCCCGCATTCCGCACGTCACGAAACAGTCATTTGGTTGCGGTTTTCCTCACTCAACCCCCCCCCCCCGCGTTGAGAGGAAGGAGCTACAGTTGCGTTCGATTTGCGTCGCAAATGTCAACCCCATAGAGTTGCAGGCGCACAGAATGGGCGCTTGGTGGGCTTTCAAGCTCGAGCAGCAGCCCGTTTCTTGGCTGGAGGGGGACGGTTTGGGTACACCGAGTGTTCCGAAATTATTTTCCAACCGAAAGCGAAGGAAAAGCTCCGCCGGCACGAAACGGAAGCCGCTCGGAATCAGCCCAGCCCAGCTTCCGTGTGGGGCAAGGGTCGGTAAGGTGGGAAAGAAAATTGGCCTGAATGTGGCGCAAAAATTGATTAATGGCACATCAGGCGTGAAATTGGCTGGCACGGAGGTAGTGATTACACCAGATGTGGTTACATTTGCGCTCATGTTGCTTCATTGAGGGGTGGAACGGGAAGAGGGAAGGCAAAGGGGAAAGGTGGAGGAGGGGTGGTGTTTGAGTACAAACCAAACAAAGCATGTGGAGTGTTAAGAAAAGTGAGGGGACAAAAGGGAGAAATCGGAAGCACAAGCACAATATTGCGAGGGTTCATCGCTTGTCGCAAGTCTTTCGTTTCGCTGTACTTAATTTCGCTGACTTACCATTATCGTTGCCTGTTTTCGTTGCGCTCGGTTTTGTTTCTCTTGTAGAAAAATGCACGTTCAGCACGGTTTTTTTTTTGGCGGAAGGGTTGAGCACGTTGCGTTGTGCTAATTTGATCCCGTTGATACGATACGTTGAGGATGAGGCGTTTACGGCTGGGACAAATGTTTCTGTTCTAGTTCGTGCACAGCACTGCTACACTTAGCTCATGCCAAACCTTCTTGCTTAGAACAACTCTCCCTCTTTCTCTCTTTCTCACATACACACATACACACGCACACGTTCACAGATACACTGTCACTGTGGGAGAATTGTTTGGTTCTTATTTCCGCAGCGATCATGAAGCTCCGAGAATGTGCATTTCACGTCCAGCAACAACAACCCGTCTGCTGTGCTGGTCTTAACCAAAAACAAACACACAGCACCCTAAACCCAAGGGGCCTCCCAGGGAAGCTTTGTTTTTTGCAGCCTTCTCTACACCCTTTGTGTACACACACACCGGGCAGCCTTCTACAGCGATGTTGCTTGCAGTGCGCGTTCCGTTGCTTGCACGGCGAACGTCTACGGTCGACTGGGACGGTTACCCGGGTGGGCGCGAGATTTTGTTGCTTGCGGGGGTACCTCCATCTCGGTGCATGCTCCCACAGCCTCCCGTTTGCATCACAAGCGACAGGAAGGGGGGGGGGGTTGTGGAAGAAGAGGGGGTGGAGGGATGTTGGAAATAGGTGGTATGCGCCAGAAAGGGAGAGAGCGAGTCGGGCTGCTGCGTGTGTTTTCTCACACGAACCGGTCAGTTTTTCGGCGCGATTGTGGGGGTTTGCGGAGGGCTTTTCTTCACGGAGGAGGATGGCATCTGCCCGGTATGGAAGGCTCCCAATTAAGAGCGGTCGAAATCACTTGTGTGTGTGTGTGTATCGCTGGGTGTGGTTCGGTCCGGTATGGTGGGCGGTATTTGATGGTTCCATCCCAGTGATTGTATTTGTTTTTTTTTTTTCATGCTCCGTTGGGGGATTAACGCTAACGTTCTACGACGAGACGATAAACGATACGGGGTTGGGGTGTGTGTTTTTGTGATCAAGTGTATTTAAAGTGAATTATTAGCCACACTCAAGATGGTGCTAATTGGAATGGGGTAATATTACTGATTTATTGATTGCATGTGGTGCTTTAACTACGCATCACGCGTTGTGTCAACACGTCTGATGAAATGCAAGGTCAAATTTAAATTATTTTAATGGGTTTTTTTTTTTAAATTAAAATAAAATTGTAACAATCTAGCGTGGCTAACGAAAGAAACAAAATTAAATTGTAATTGAAGTTTTATATCAAACAGTCACAAGTTCGTCACTTTTGCTTTTCCGATTTATTATTGCTTGGAATTGTTTTAGCTCTCCAACAAAATGATTTGTTATAAGATTATATGACCACTTTTACGTACTTAATTTAGTTAAAGTGTTTCATTATCCATTAAGTATTTAATATGTTGCTAGCATCGATTATATATCTTTATTCTTAATTTATCTCCATCTAGCTTTATCCATTTATCCATTTATCCATCTAGAGCAGCAACTTACCGTGGTAAGTAAGGAGGGTGAAATTTAATAAAGATGCAACAAAAAGAGAGTTTCCGAAAAAGATAAAAAATGTACCACACGTGAAAATTTATTTTTCATCCTATTGCGCTGTAGAGGAACATTCAAAGAGCAAGAGTTACCACAGAAAGAGAAGGATAGAAAATTTAAGAAGGATACTATCTTCCTAGTCGTTTGCTAGTAATTAATATTACATACAAAAATTTGTTGTTTTGATCATTGTTAATTGCCAACTAAATTCATCAATGAATAGACATTTGGTTAAACAAAAATCAATGTCACCATCTCTAAGGAAGTAAACACTAGCAAGCGAGAAAACAAGCCCAACTCGATTAGAAACAGGTTCGTCGCTTGTAAGGCCATCCTGTAAGTCTTTTGTTTTGTTTTCTCAGCGGCTCTCTGCTAATTGATCCGACGAGACATCTAATTTGGTTTTCATTCAAAAATGAGTGTAAATGTCCAGATATGCGTAAAAATATGTTTGTAAAGTTCATTTTAGGGGAAGTTATATATAATTGATTGAATTTAAAATTATATATTTGACTTCCTCAATCTCACTGCAACTGAACACCGTATATAACCGTATATAGCTTAAATCGTCACTTACACCCTATACAAAAAGAAGCTATTTTAGATATGACTATGAAAAGTGATACAATTGGACCCAATTTGCAGAAAAAAATATCACTAACATCAAAAGTCTAGCTGTGTTTGTTATCAAAAGTATAATGATTCATTCGTGGCTTCTACACTTGAAGATACTGTTACAAAACTTATTTTCAAATCATCTTCCGAAACAACAAAACAATTAAATAGAAAACAATTCTCCCTCCAAGTGGAGTCAAACGGACAGCTCGTCGCTTGTTCTCATATTCTTAAATCTTTCATGTTTTTCTCTCTCTAGCCCCAAAACACCTCCGCCCACCACAACCGAGCGAGGTGAGGAAAAGTGTGCTTTTCACCGCCAACGAAAACGATGCATAATCATCCGCTTTGGGTTCGATTTCGAACGCCCCCGCCACATAAACCGCACACGGGGTGACCGTGGGGAAAGAAGCACGCACACGCATCGGATCTTGTACACGGTCACACCGGACAGTTCTGACGAAAAAGTGGTCGGCCGCCGGCAGCGGCAATCAACGCAGCATAATGGGGTGTGTTGCGGTGCGTTACGACGTTCGCATCCCTTCGCCTACGCCAGCGCGATCGTTGCCAATTATGCCACCCCGCGCGATGTGTGCTGCCTTCGATTATGCCACCCAGCCTGCAGCGGGCGTGAAGTGTATAAATGGTTCACTTTCGTGCCGAAAAAAGAAAAAAAAAAAGATCCGCGTCCGGTATGCGTCGTTCGGAGCGGTCGGTCGCTGCGGTATGGGATTGCTATACCGCTTTCCCGCGACGCCTATGTTTATTATTCGTTTTTTTTCTTCTTGTTTCTCCCAAGTTGATTTCCTACTCTCGCTTTTAAAGTGGCGCTCCTACACCACAATCCCGTTCCACAGGCGAGAAAAAAAAAACCTAAAATCGCATCCCTTTGCCACATTTCGTTCGGTTTCGTGAAATATTTTTTGCATGACAACACCATCATCATTGCCATCGCGACGTATGTTGTTATACAAAACAAAACTAAAGAAAGGAAGAAAAAAAACAGACATATACATACAGCAGAGCGTGACAGTGTTGCCAACGCACAGCCGAGCACAGGTGTTTAAATACTCGTTAGTACCTATCCGCACACTTACGCTCGCGGTCGATTATTTGGCGATCACTCGATCGATAAGACGAAAATTTTCTGTCTATGTGCCATTTCCCCTCCTCCTCCCCCTTGCCCCAGTGTTTGATGATTGATGAGCGGTAGGGTGTGGGGCAAGGCGCGTACATATGTCTTCATGCGGGATGCCTGCCTGCGGCACCGTGTGAAGGAATGTGAACAATTTCGATTTCGGTACCTCACTCGCACGGCGGGGGGGGGGGGTAGGGGGGGATGGTTGGTTTGGAGAAACGCAAGTAGGAAAGCTATGAGACGAGCGCACGGGGCTGACATAAGGGGGTAAAGGATTTCACGATTTCACGATTTCACGATTTCACTTTCAATCTCGCCGGGAATAGGGAAGAGGGCATTCGAGGCACCACACCTCGAGCAGACAAATGACAAATGACGGCGTAACGCTTTAGCGTAACGCTGTCAAATGTTTTTCGTAAAATTCCACCGGCCACTAATCGCTTTAGAATGCCTCGCCCGGCGCAGCCAAACCGGAAAACGGGTCACCGAAGTTCATCGGTCGGCTTTCGTGATTAGGCGGAGCGTTTCGTAGAACAACAATCCTTTTACCCATGATCTCGCCGATATCAGGTCGCTTCAATCTCACTTTCCTTTTTCCCTTTGATTACCGCTCTCTAGCTGCAGCTTCTGTAACGTTCTCGCTCCAGCGGGCGGTATTCTTTTTACACCCCGTTTTCCCTTTCCAAAGAAACTTTTTAACCCATCTCCAGAATGCTCCGTTAGAATCGGACCCGTAAGTCTGATCGATGGGTTTTCCCTGCGTCCCGGTGATGCGGATAATTTATAGACATTTTAATTGACCTGAGCTGATCGAGATCATGCCCGGGGCGTCCATTCAACCCATTCGGTGCTCTTTCTAATCTCCCGTCGCCCCCAGTGCCTGCAGGTCGATCGGAGATACGGTTCTAGCACGCCAGCAGTTCTTTCCCTCGTTGACGATGTTGCGTGTGTGCTGCCTGTCCTGAGAAGCGTTTCCTCCCGATCGAACCATCGAAGAGAGTATCGAATCGAATTAAAGCTCTCCATCATCTCCACTGAAGTGAGGGGAGTAGGTCCGGTGGGGGGGCGTAAGCAGGGGGAGGGGGTGGAAATAAGGGATGGATCGTAACATTAAACTTTCACTAGCCGCACGGCAGGTCCGGCTGCTGCTGCTGCGGCTGCTTTTGTGAAAATAATATTACTTTTCGAAGATGAGCGCGCGATGTTCGCTACACGGCTGACACCCGAACCCGTTGGAATGTAAACGGCAGTGTGCGGGGCTTCCAACTAACCACCCCTCCTTCCTCCCTGGGCAGGCGCTAACGCGACTGCTTTCGTGCAGTGCGCGCGGGATTGGTGTGTAAGGGAGGAAGGTAAAAGATGCACACAACGCAAGCCCAATTAATGTCTGGCGAGGTTATGTTTTTTTTTTCTTTCTTTATTTTGGGGTGTAAGAGGCCATTCCACTAAAGGAAAACAACGAAACGGCAAGAAGAGGACGACATTGGATGATCCACGTTCTGCGCTCTCACTTTCGCAGGAAGCATGGGCAACAGGGGCTTAAACGTTCGGTACGGCCGCCGATCGGATTAACGCGTCCTCGTCCGATGCGCCACGATGGTTCAAGGGCGGACATTTCGCTTACATATTCCAATTATCTTGCAACAATGTTTATTTTTTTTTTCAACTGAAAATAAATATAAAAACATAATGAAAAGGACTTCAATTGTCTGAAAAGGATAATGATGAAAAATAATGGAATTTGAAAAAAACTGTATGAATCTTAACAAAATACGTAGTTTTATTAAAAATTTTATTTGATACATTTTCACATATCCTAAATAGTTCAGCTATCGCTTCAATAAATCTGTTCAATTAATTCAATTTAAGAAATTAATCTATCTTGTGATAAAGTAGTCATGCCCCTGTAAACACTCTGCAAATAATTTTAGTTGCAACATAGGGGAAGGCAGGTAAAGACGGCCACTTCAGCGAATTTAAAAATAGCAATTTTAAAAACATATTCCAATAATGCAGAATTCATTCTAGGCATGGTAACGACTAACGATTCCGTATATACATTATATTACATGTTCAACCTGTCAAGTTTACAAACAAAAAAAAAGTTTTTCTATTTCATGTAATTTTGACACTAGTGAACATGTTTACTAGCGTCAAAAAACTGTTCCAATTCACTATTTCTTATATTTTCGGTGCATTTCATCAAACGAAATAAATTGCTTGTCAATCAGACATTTGGTGTTTACCTGTATTTAATTCCAATTGTACTTCGTGTATTTTGGAGTTTTTGTAAACACACACTCCTGTGGGAAGGACGGTCTCTTTTTTGTAGGGAAAGATGAAAATTTAAAAGTTTTTCATTTGTCATACACTACCACCAGCTACCAACGAAAAAGCTTCTGGAAGTCAATGGAATTCTAATCAGATGGAACAAGCAATAAATTCTGCGACGAACGGACACCGCAACAGCTGTCTTGAAATATGGTGTCCCTTTGCACTACATCTGTAGGAAATAGAGAAATAGATACGGCGCCTAGAGGTAGGCAACTTGTTGGAAGGACTCGAGAGGCGCCATCTTGCACTTAACGCCGCCACAAAACATGTGGTTTGCGATCAGGGAATTAGACATCGCTAATGTAACACATCCAGGGAAGGCCATGCATCGCTAGAGGCGCACGTAAGCTTGGGGTCTGGTTGGAGCAAAAATAAAGTGAATTTATCCGAACAGCAAGACTTGTGGAGAAAGGAATTTATTCCCAATCCCTAAGACACCCAGCTTTAAGATCTTTTTACTGTCACTGGCGGGTAGCGGTACTGAGACACCTTAAAGCGCTCTCCGGTGTTCTTAGAAGTAAGCTGATGTGTTTGGTCCCTTGGAGGAATTGCTTATCATTCCTCAAGTTGTTCGGTGTAGGGCGCAATCCTACACAACATCGATAATGCACATTGTTTTGTAAATAAACAGCTGTTTTGCGATGAGTTTTATACTCACATTATTCAAATAACACAAAGATTCAAATTACAATAGGACAAAACATTTTTTTTCAATTCGGTAATAACGTCCAGGCCGTATTGCTTGACACGAGAAATTGTACAATATATACATGATTTAATATTGATTTTTTGAATATTTTCTTAAGGTATTCATATAAAATGTTCGTCTTTGTCGCATACACCTTACGTATTCTGATTAAGCTATGTTTTTTATTAAAAATCAAATGTTTAATATTTTGATTAATTTGTTTTGATTTTATTGTTTTGATATTTAAAAGTTTAAAGATATTTTAAGCTATCCTTAAGGTGTCCGTCTTTACCTGCCTTCCCCTATAGGTGACAGTGTACTATAGTGTGTAGACAGTGTAAGCAATAATGAAAAATAAAATAATTATAAACAATTATAAACATTAGTGAGCGGTGACGGTTTGTTTTATTTTAATAGTAAAGGTTAGGGCGTATTGGTATTATTTTTATTACCAATGGTATAATTTTAAGCATGTAAATAAGGCTTTTTTCTACTTTTATAAAAAAATATTTGAAATTTTGACTCACGTAAATAATAAACAATAAATAATTAATTCTCACAATAAATAATAATTCTCGCGATTGGTCCGTTCTAACCGAAATAATAAAAAAAAATCAATTTACCAATCAGCTTAAATCGTTTAAAACTGCAGCAAGTACGCAATTCAATGTGCATTCAATGTGCAATTTAAAATACTGAAAAACGATATCCAAAGATATTTTCATGTTTATTCAGTGTCGCCATCTGGACGTTCAAAGCACTTAAAAATGCCTACGGACAGCTAACAAAATAACACCTAAAGCATGATGCTCTCAACGAAACCTTTACCACCAACCAGTAATGTCCTCCCAGCATACAGGGGTGGGGCCACTGTGTTCGCTTCCCACGGCGGCTTCCAGCACGCCTCCCACTTGAAGTTCCCAGCTCGAGAGCCGCTCGTTGAGATCCGCATTTATCGATCGAACGGGCCACACCTGCGTTTGGAAAGGTTCAATCGAGAGCCCTCGGGATGACCTGGTACAAGACATCTATTTCTTATCCGGCCCCGGGTTGTCACCCGGGGGTCTCCAAAGGGCGGCCCGTGAGTGTGAGAACGCGGTCCAGGAAATTCGCCTTTGCTCGCTGGTTGAACAACAAAAACGCAGCGAACAGTCCGCTCTCCCTCGTCGCGCTCTGTCACTCACTCCGTCAGTGAAATATGAGGACCTCCCGCGTGGGTAAATGGTGTTTACCATTTCGTCTGTATCGTCACCCGGGTCGGTTGAGATAAGGAGGACATCATCACTGGCTTTCCGAAGCGTTGCTTTCTCGTACTTTCTCGACAGCCGCGCCGGGGAACACATTCAATTACCCCTATAAACACATTTCACCAAGTTGGCGAATTTCGGGCCTGTGGCCGTACTGGAGGATGCCACACGATGTGTTCGAGCGCGTGTCACGTCGACGACCATGTAAATGAATGTACAAACAGATTGGAAAAGAGGAAAAGGGAAAGAAACCATCGCTTTACAGATGCAAATGATCCAGTTGGACGGGGCCGGGGTAAAGAAGACATCTTGCTGGACACACCGAATAAGGCACACACTCGACCATTGTTTGGAGCGAATCGATCATATCCGTACGGTTCGATGCTCGGTGTACCCGATTGCACAATCGTGCGGGATCTCGGGACCTGACAGCCGGAGCCCTGCAGACCTCCGAAACGGAGCAAAGATTTGTCCACGCGGGCCTGACCCGCGCGGCCGGATTGATTCGAGACGAAGATGAGATGACTCTCGGGAGGTTACACAATTTGAATTCTACCGTCGCTTTGTGCACTTTCTCCAAACTTTGACACGGTTTCCCCGCAGTTGCCGGGTCCTGCGCGGTTCGACCTCAGCCCCAAAAACGCGTTCGACCTCAGCCTTTATCGTGCGATCGCGTCCATGTTTTGCGCTAATTGCATTTGTTGATTAATTTTTATGCTTCGGTTTTTGCTGCCAGCATTCTGTTGCGACCAATGGGTAGCGCGCGTTGTGGACGCTAATAGAAAAGGCAACCTCCAAAACAGCGCTTAGCGCTCTTTACCACCTTACGCAACACAAACACAGGTAACGCTTGTAACAGGTGCCCCGAAGGTTAAAGGGGTGTCCTGCCAGGTCCAATCAATCGTCTCTTCCCGCGTGCTGTTGCAGCTCATCAAAACGCGACGGGCTTGGATTAAACAAGCGTCACAGGGAAGGGTGAGAAATGGGCTAACCGAAGCGTCATCAAATCGCGCTGCCACTCGGCGTGGATTTCGCTTTGCTGGTGTGATGCGCCATCGGGCGAGTGTCGAGGAAAAGCTGACCAGTACCGGTAGCGTGGGATTTTGCGGCCGAGGAAATGGCGACGGCGCTAATGCGAGTTGCGTCAGCGTGCTGTGATTGAAGTTTTGCTCTTTTTGGTTGTTTTGGCTACTGAGTGCGATGGCTTTGTAAAATGTCAGAGATACTTTGTAGTTGCATTCGTCGGACGTAAGGCTTTCTGTAGGATGTGTTTTACTCATCATAATTCTATTTATTTGAACTAGTTGAGCTAATGAAAGCAATAAATCGAGCAGTTTGCAGAGTGTCGTAGATACTTTTGAAAATCTTACAAGAATATCAGAGTCTGAGAGCAAAAACCATCTTTGGAATGACAAATAGTTCTTTACGATTTTTCTTGGACTTCCTGGGTGTATTTGATTTACATTTACTAATAGAAAATCTTTTAAAATACCGTGTTCACAAACATTTTGTAGAATGGAGTAGAAGCTAATTGATCAGGCTATCAAGAATGACCATGACCAACGTCACATGCCAAGTGGATGGAAAACTCTCAGGATCCTTAGCCACCACCAAGGGTCTGCGCCAGGGGAATGGGCTTGCCTGTCTCTTTTTCATCCTGATGCTAGAGAGGGCCATCTGCGACTCGGAGGTGGAGACTTCGGGAACCATCTTCTACAAGTCAACCCAAATCTTGACATACGCTGATGACATAGATATCATTGGTCTGCGGCTCTCCTATGTGGCGGAAGCCTGCCAAAGGATCGAGCAGGCGGCAGACCTCGGGTTGCAGATTAACGAGGCAAAGACCAAACTGATGGTGGCACCACCAGAGGCCCTACTAACAAATGCCGATTTACGTAGGGGTGACGTACGGATAGGTGAACGCATTTTCGAAGTCGTCCCAAATTTCATCTATCTCGGGTCAAAAGTCAGCACCGACACCAGCATAGAAGTCGAGCTGCGCGCACGGATGCTGGCGGCCTGCCAGTCATTCTATAGCGTGAGGATGAAATGCTTCCTCACTCACAAAACCTGTCGCGATGAACGAAGCTGGGACTATACCGCACCTATATAGCTCCAGTACTCACGTATGCCTCTGAGACATGGACGCTGTCCAAAGCTGACGAAACCCTCTTAGCCGCGTTCGAGAGGAAGATGCTCCGAAGGATTGTTGGCCCCATACGTGAGGAGGGACAATGGAGGAGCCGATACAACGACGAGCTGTACGAGCGGATTAGGCTCGCCCGGCTTCAGTGGGCTGGCCATGTTATACGCATGGACCCGGACGACCCAGCCCGTAAAGTCCTTTTAAGCCGTCCACATGGACAGAGGAAGCGTGGTAGGCTCAAGCTGAGGAGGGAAGAGGACGTTTTTTAAAGGACCGTTTAGTCTTAAGTAGGTCTGTTGTTCTTTACATTTTCCTTTGCTTGAGTTAGCTTGCGTTGTTTGGTGCCCAAGACTAGTTTCGTGGAAAGAATCGACTCACCTGTTCTAACCAGATTCCTCATCCTTCCTATGTATATTGTGTAATCTTGGTACACTTTTTCACAGAAGAAAAACCAGCTCAACTTGGTTTTATGTACAAACTTATAACTGGAGACTACGATGTACCTGTCATTTTAAGATTGATTGGAGGCACTTTTAGAGGCACTATAGAGAGAGCTTTTGGAATCTTTGCAAAAATGTTGGAGATACTTTGTAGTTTTGAAGGGATATCTTGGAGTCTTGGAGATGTCTAGGAGTTTCACTGCAATTTGGATTATCTGTATAATTTTTATGTTATCCATTTTAATTGCAGGCTTGTGGGCTACTGAGAGATCTTTCATCGAGCTTGGTTAATGTTTAGAATAACTTACAGAAATTATGTGCTACTGAGAGAAACTCCAGATCGTTGATCAGATTTCAGAAGACATTTGGAGTATAATCGTAATAATGAAGTTTGTAAGTTGAAGATACTTGACAAAGGTAACGTGTCCTAGACGATCTGCAGCAGTTGATTTGAAAATTCTTTCGAATGACATTTTTTAATAAATGATTTTCAGGCAACCAAGAGAGAAGGAGAACGCTTTCCTGAGATGGTAGGGCGTAAGGAGCACTGGAGTCGGTTTTGGAGCTAACAAAAATAGTTTCAAACAGCTTCAAAACCATCAGATTATATTTACAGACGCATCACCTTCTTGGGTGCTTAATTTGAACATTACTTTTAACCATTGATTTCAGCTTAAGACTAGGGAGAGAATTCCAACGATTTCCAGGAATGTCACTTTGAAGTCTTTGAATGTCCAAATATTGAAGACAGGAAATGTGCAAAGATATCCAATACTATGGTGGTATCCAATACCACCAATACTATGGTTGAAATCTCAGTTAAGACACTGAGAGAACCTTCCTGAGATCTCGCAACCAATAAGTCTTAATAAATTATTAAAGTCTGGAAGTATGTGAGGCTTGTTCTTATGTAGGTATTGAATATGATATGAAATTTTTGCCTAGCGTTCTTGGAGGTCCATTCAAGATAATAAGATACGTAGGGCACTATGAATCATTTCGATTCTTAGCACCTCTCCATTGCTACATCTCAGTATTTACAGATACAATCACTTAACAGGTGGCGTAAGCAGACAGAATCGGAACCTATTGTCAGAATTACCTCACCTCCCATGGTTTTTTGCTTGCGAATAGAACCCACGCATGCGTTTTGATAAAGTAATCCGTACCTACCCTAAACATCCACTGCGAGATCCGCCACCACCCAATGTGGGTCACCAGTGTTGCCAGCCCGTCCATTGCTAATGAGCCATATTGCCATTTCGGGCGCTAATATCTGACCCAGGTGCTCGATGCCCGCAATGGGTCGCACCCCCGTGCCTGGTTGCCCCGGTCGGCAAATGTTGCGCATAAAACGGAAAGATAATGAGCAGCTCGTGTGCCGCGGCGGAGTGCCTCGGCTCTGTTTTGTTTCCTTAGCCCTCGCCAGGTGCGCGAGTGCCAATTCTCAGTCAATTAAAGCACCCACTTGTGCGCTCCCTCTCGCGGCCTCGCGTTGTTGTGCCACAGTTTTGCTCGATTTTGTTACGCCTCACCCGCACGACCTTTGGAGGTGGCCCGCACACGCAGGGGTGTAGCAGTGGGACTGTGCAGCAAAAAATAGGGAGTGTGATTGTAATCTTATCGTGCAGCCTCCCCATCGACTGGTTGTGTTTTTATTTTGCGTGATACTGAACGCAATCGCAACCGATTGGGAAGCCACTAAACGCACCGATTACGGTAAAGTGCGAGACAGCACTATCGAGAATTAGATAAGTGCAGCGCTTAGCAGAAAGGGGGTTTTATTTTAACATTTATTGTTAAAATAATTGCACCAATACAACAGTTACAAATACGTGGCGAATATAAGCTTAAAATTTTATACAACATCATGAAAAATAGGAGAATATTAAGGGACGATTTGTGCAACATTTTAATGTTCGTGGGATTTACTCCCCGAAACAGTGCAATAACAATTTTCCTTTAGCCGTAACATGAGTGACTGAAGCAGTTACATGTCATGCAATTTACTACACACTCGCCGTACTTCTTCGCCGGACGTGCCACACCGTACAATGGGACAAAGAAGGACATAGAACGACATAATTTGGAGATGGGAATGTTCATGCTAATTGGCATTACAGCGTAGTGTAGATTTACAACGTTATGAATAATTGTTTTATCGCAACAAGATTAAACTAAATAAAGAAACGATTTAAACCGTCGACGAAAAGGAATTTTTAATTTTTGCATAATTAATTTCCGGTTTTGTATAACATCGGTTTGGCGTAGATTTGTTCTATAATTACTTAGTGTTTGGGATCCGCGCAGTTAGCATTACGATTTTCTTTAAAATTGATGTCTCTATCTGATTGTAATTTAATGTTTTTTTCAATAAACAAAACTCGAAATTAAATTAAAAACTTTGTTTTTTTAGCAACTTTAGAAATATTAGCACTTTCCTTTGGATTGTTTGACTCTTGGGTTTTCAGTTTAGAAGGTTAAAACAGCTGGACCTCATATATGGCTGCATTAACAAGACATTTTTGCGTTCAAAGTAGCTTTTGAAGATAAATTGTTTTTAAAGCATCAATAACAGTGTGAAAGCGGTTATAGATCGTTTGATCGTAGTGCGCAGTTTAACGATACCGGAAAAATCATATAAAAATTTTGTACACCTTTTTCAAGCGAGAGGTTAGAGTGTTAGAGTCGCTTCTAACATTTCCATATTTGGTCAGGATTTAGCGCGCTCCATCCGTTTCGTCGCGTTATCGTCTTATCTCTCTCTTATCTACCTGTTACCTGTCTCTTTTGCAGTGGTTTAACTGTGCCTATCGCTTACCCGCTATTTGATCAACGTACCTCGTCCTATGGGTAGCATGGCTTTGTTTTGGTTGGACGTGTCAACAAACTGTAAAATATAACAAAAATTATTCTTATGGCGATTGCTTTGAATCGTGCACTGTACAGCAAAAACCATTTCAATTCTCATCTATCACCGCTATTTTTAGTTCTTATAGACAACCAGCAGTACAAAGTTATGTTTAGGTATAGAAGAACAAGATTTTGACGTTTGAAGCAATATTAAGGTTGTGTGAAGTATTTCGTTGATATTGAATTGAGGCTTATTTTTGGAGCTGAAAATATTATTAAAGCAAATCATTAATTGTTGCCAATTCCTCGTGGTTACATCTGTTTCTTCACTTCTATGATTATTTTTTAAAAATATTGCAAATAAATGAGGGAATTTGCAACACGCTTGTATCACTTATTTAATTCATGTAGTCCAATAATCATAATATTTGTTATATTGATACATAAACCCACAGTAAAATATCTTCCTTTTCAGAACGCTTCGCCCATGTCCACTGCCTGTCCCACCGTTCCACCCGACCGAAAACTGATGCCACCCGTGTTCGTTAAAATCAATCGCGCATGAAATCGATCACGGAGCAGTAAAGTGCAACCAGGCGAGTGATCATCCGTCTCCTTCGTACGGCTGCTCCGCCGACCGGCTTCGCTGCAACATTCCATTCCCGGCGGGCGTCATCGAAACGATCGTTACGTTAACCCAGGTACCCGCCTCCCTTTCTTCCCGTTTCGACGAAACCCTTCCTCCCCTTCCACCTGGAGCGTTACATCTTTTGACAGCTTATTGTTTTAGTTTTTGCTTAGCTGCTCCGGTGCAGTACTTTTGATTTTGCATTATTTTGTGCGTTTTTCCCCTTCCCTCGATGCTGCTTACGGGTCCGCAAACGTAAACACAAAATTGAAGATTAAAAGAGCGTGAGCGTGAAGGGAGAGGAGGGCTGTAAGCGAACCTGAACAAAAAAAAACAGGGAGAAGGGGGGCACGCAGTTGTCATAACGGTTAGCACCAATTATTTTGATCTTTTCGCATTCATCCCTTTATTTCAATTTCCCTTTCCTCTCCGCACGCGTTTGGAGCTGAGCTTTTTTTTTTTGAATGCTGTGCGTTTTGATTTCATAATGGGCATCACTTTATACATCGCGAACGATTTTCTTCATTTTCTTCATTTTTCTTCTCGTGCACGGGAGGGGGGCAGATTAAGTGGGGTTTTGGGTCAGTATAACTTGCTCGACGAAGGAAAGTGGCTTTGTTTGTATTTTTTTTTTTCCACAACCCAGCGAGTGTGCTTCAGGGAAACGATTAACTTATCAAGTATTTAAATTTTTCCACTTCCGTCTTTCAATCGAAGAGCCTCACCATAATGACCTTTCCAGAGGGCGAGATCGCCTTTTTGGGGCGGTTTCAGTCGGTTAGAACTGCGCACACCCTGTCTCTGGCAGCGCTTGGACAGCCTTCAGGGGCATTATTAATCAACGTTCGTCTGTCCGTTGTTGCGTCGGTTCTTGTTATTTGTTTCCTAACGAATCTTGTCGCCAGACGCCGCTGGACACCGATTAGCATATTATTGCCATCGTGTGAGGCTTGCCGTGCGCAAACCGGTGTCAGTGTTTCAGGTTTCCGCCTGCAGGAAGTCATTCACAACGGCTGAGGGCTAGGATGTCTATGATGTTTACCTTGGCTGGACATAGCCTCTATCGGTACCGTCCGCTATCAAGAATCCAAGGTGACCTTAACAGTGGTGCGATGCGAGAGTTTCGCCGCCTTACCATAGTCTTCCTCAGAGCCAGAGCCACGGGTATACTAATTGCTATATTTGGGTCTTGTCGATTTTTGCAAATACCAATCTCCAATTTCATCTCTTTTGTCGTCTCTCAAAATGTTCTGCTAGGTGGGGCTTTCAGATGACGTCAAGCCAGCTTTTCATATTATAAATAACACAAACTATAATGTTATGTCTGCTTATAAGTCGTGAGAACTCATCTAAATGTCAAAACTTCACACACACAAAAAATGATTTGTGAACAACAGTATGTGATTTTTTTTTTTTTTCGGGGCTAAATATCGCACAAATTTAATGTATAGAAAAAATATACAGAATCAGGAGTATGCCCAAACTCACTTTTAAGGTGCTACACGGTCCGCCATTTACCTTCTTTTAAACCACCGATTATTTACAGTCTGGCCACACTGGTGTCATGACAGATCTGACAGATAATTGGTACTGTTATTCCGCTCGACGGATGTTACAAATTGCAACAATGTGGACTTGTGTCGAAATCATTGGACCATTTTTCTTTGAAAACAAAGAAAGTGAGACGGTAACTATCAATGATGACACCGCTATAGGGCCATGATATGTGTAGTCGTCGACATTCTGATGTCATTTGTACAGTCGTGTAGCCGTGGCAGCCATATGACTGAAATTGCAATTCATTCTTAAGCTTTATGTTTTAATTTTATTTTTTTTGAAGATATCTCTTGAAATCTCTAGTAAACAAAGTATCTTGCGCGTGGTTGCAAAACGATCACATTCGTTCCAGATAAAGTGTTTTGGCGGGGAATTCTTCTTCATTGCTTTGTGATGAAGATTTCGTCATCCGGAAGCCATCGTATAATGAGGGATTAATATGGCTATCACTGCTGTCACATGAGCTAAACCTCTGTGACATAGAGCGCTGTTTGGTCACCTGTGAGCAACTGTTCCTACGGGATAACGGGCTATATGTTGTGGGTGGGGTACAAAAAACTATTCCCAACTATTTCGCCCTCCGTCTAGCGGCACTCTGTTCCGGTCGATGCAGGATGAGTTGACTGCCCAGCATTTCTAAAATTGTGACGAACTGAAAAATTGGATTGAAACATGGTTTGCTGCCGAACCAGGGAAAAGGTTGTACAAAGTGATGTAAATTAATTTTTCTGAATCAAATCGATACCCATTCCGCTGGTTGTAAATCCTGGAAATCCACCAAACCTACTATCCATCCCAACAACAGATGGTAGTACAGCAGATGTCCTACATTCCTTTGAGTACAGAGCATACAGAGCCAACAAAACACCCCTACAATAAGATGATAAAAGTAGTAGCAGAACCCAGGATCGTACCCGAATCACGTAGTTTTCCCCGGGACCTAGTATGGAGAGATATCAGCACAACGCTCTTCACTCTCTTCCTACTAGCGAACGGAAATATTCCCCTTGGAAAGCTTTTCGGTTGATGGAGTGGAACCAGCCCTTCGGTATACGAGTCGTGCACTGACTTGGAGCCTCTTTGAGGACAAATTTGCTTCATGTCAAAGGATTACTGCAGCTTAGGCAACTCTGCTGGTACAGCTTGCCCGTGTCGTGCCGGAACTCGAGGCATCTGTGTTCAATGTTCTCCGGTTTCCTACTCTTGCTAGTCTAAGAGCCAGCAAACGATCAGTTGTATGTTAAATGTTTGCTAAGTACATCATCCACGTCCTTCACAATAATGACGATGTGATTAAGTTACATGTCCTTAGTATCGATGTATGTAACGCTTGAGATTATCTGTTTGCTTTGCTTTGTTTCGGGTATATAAATTACAGGCTAAACTAAACTTAAGTAATATTGTTGTACAGTGCTAAATAAACTGTTTAAAAACCATCGGGCCTTTGAGGATTGGAACTCCGTAAAGAAACAGTCAAAACTTATTTATAGACCTAATACGATGAACTTAATATAACCAATGGTTCTCTCGATCTCATTCATAACCTGTTAGAGGGATCTAGAAGTCCTATTAAGGTATTAACGTTAAAACAAACCAAAGCAACAACAAGTTAAACCTTAAAATAATGAGCCGTAATGACTTATTGAACTAAATTATTGAATAAATTTATAAGAAGACTTGATTCCTCCATGTGCGTCTCCTTGCCTTAAATCATTCAGTAGCTCCAAGAAATCCCATCCATCTGGCTGTAGCTTACACCTAGCCTTCCCGCACCCTAACTAGCGAATAAAGTTTGATGAACACTTCCCTTCCGGAGGTAATCACGAACTTGCGCAGCATCAGTTACAATCGCCGCTGAATGCAGCGACGCCATCATTGTCACTTGCGTGTAACGCCACAACGCCCTCCCAGAGCGCAACCATCTCGCGTGCAGCTTTGACTTTTGCATGTAATCTTCCAGCGCTGCCGAGGGCTGACACCGGGGTAAGTGTTGACCCTTTGTGAGCATCAAAGCTGCCCCGAAAAAAAAAGGGCATAGGGCAGGCGCCGTGTGGTCGGGCGGAATTTCTCCCGCAAGGACGTCCCGGGCGAGGTGCGCGATCTCGGTGCGCGATCAAACCTATCATAACACCCATCGGTAGCTGCTGGAGACGGCCTGGAAATTGCGGAATCATCCTCTCCCTTTCCACCTCCCTACCTCCGGTTAACGGTTGCGCAATGGTCGGTTTTGCCCGTGTACCTTCGATTACTTCATCCCACCGCCCGCTTGCTCACGCCGGCATTTAGCCATTTTTCGGGGAAGGTGGCGCTTAATTTCTCGATGTTTTCACCTTCTCCCCCCCCCCCACTCCTCCACACAATCTTTCTCGTGTGTGGGGAGCGTTTTAATTTGTATATTGCAACCGGCTGAATGTTGCCCTTCCTTGGCCGCTCTGCTGGTCGGCGGCAGTTGGTAATCATCGGTTCATTAATTGCATCCCTCCACTGCGGACGGGGTGGGGAGAGGGGGGGGGAGAGAGGCAGAGGGGGGTTGGAATTACCACACGGTGCAAAACGGTGCAGAGTGGTGTGCGAAATCTGGCCACCCGGCATCGGAGCGGAGCGGCGACGGCACTTCGTTAGTTGCGGGACCGTTTTCCAAGCAAATTCGACTCACTAGCCCGAGGACACCATTGCAGAACGGTGCGGATGAAAATAATAGGCCGCCTTTGTTAGGTGCACTTTTTCCGTTTTAGGTTTTTCGATTTGCTGGTATGGTTTCGTCGGTGGCCGCAATACCGTCGGACCGGCATCCAAATGGTGCGCTGAGGCTGTATCAAGATGCCGTGCTGCGTTGCGTTCTTCCGGAGGAACCATGTACGGGTGCGTACGAATAACGCGGCCACCAAGCTGTCAGGCGGCTCTAGTTGGGAAGATGCCTGCGATTGGGGCAGAAGATGGCTGCAACCGTTTAAGGGCACGACCGATCGTGGGATGCCTCCCAAACACGGAACTCTGGAATCTCGAGCCGATTTCCAACAAAGCGCTACGACACCTGTCAGGCGATGCGGGGCGCTCACGAATTCCCATTCCCACCGGTGCCGTACCGGACTTTGCACAAGCACTTGACATATAACGAGCTGCGGTTTGCGTCAGACCACCGGGAGAAGCGAATGTGCCATCCCAGCATTCCCGCCACTGCACTCTGGGACAGTGGCGGCTCCCGCTCTCTCCTCCAGCGTTTTCCATCACGACCGTCGACAGGTCCGATCCGTGGACATTATTCCCATTAACACGTGGCTGGCCCGCGCGCACTGATAGTGGAATGCCGGATGTGACGACAGCGCGGGTCGCCGCGGGAGGGTTTATCCCATTAGCGAAATTGTCGATGAGAGATCGAGTGTTCATTAACGATGAGCGCACGCATGCGCCTTTTCATCCCTCTTGCCCGCTTCAAGCGGCTGCTCTCGAAAGAAGATTTCGCCATCGGCGGACAGGCGCTTGGAATGCCTGTGTGTGTGTGTGTGTGCTTGGGCAAACAGTGAAAGAAAGTGCCGCATTTGCATACGCGAGCGTGCGAGCCCGCGGGAAAGATATGGTGTCGATTATTGAGGCGAAATGAAATTCAGCTTTGCCGTACTTTGTTTGTATTTAATGTCCGTCTGATTTCAAAGGTGTCTGAAATTAAAGTTATCTACATGGTTTCTCCACACATGATCTTTGTACCAGTGCTAATCGCCTCCAGCAGTGATTATCAACTCACCATCCAAAGATTACGCGTATCACTTAGACACTTTTTTATGGACCAAGCGGACCGGACATTAAACTTTTAAGGAAAACACCATCACATTGAGAACAACAGCATTTTACCAATATCGACTGCTTTCGCGATGTGATAGAAAAGATCACAAACTTCTCGAAAAGCAGCTCGAAGGTAACCATAACGATAATAGCCTTCAGAATATTGGAGAAACCACTATTAGTCTGGATACTACAGATGAGTCAGTTACTGGAAAAAAGGAATCCCTTTCTGTCCTGCTGTATCTGTATGTTAACATATTTTATTATTGTTTGATGTAAATGAAAACTAAACACCATCTAGTCTAGTAGCTTCTAGAGGCTGGATCAATTTTTAAGAAGTTGGAAATGATACTTTATAACGTTTTTTGGGGAAAACCACCATAGTTCCAAGTTCAGCGAAAGCATCTAAGGTAAGTCAGTGGATAAGATGTAACGATTTATGCGTCAGTAAGCCATAGAGCCCGGTGGTTCGATGGTATAAGAATAGACGTGCCGACTTCAGCAGGGTCTGGATGCAGATCCATTCCAGTCATTGGAACGCTCATCATCTTCAATAGGACACGGGCAGGTCTTGATCGAATATATCAACAAAACAACAAGCCATAGAACCATCCACAAGGTGATAAAATATAATCTGCAATGACGTCATTTGAGTTTTTCGTAGATGATAATTAAGAAGATAAAACCGATAAAACGGAAATGCAACAATTAAAATTCGTGAGATCAAAGAAACTCAAAGACAAACGAGGAGAGATGGATTATAAAGTATAATTTGTTCCCGTTGAATAAATCTACTTCTGCTCAAATCAAAGTTTCTTGTAAAGATTGGATTTCAATATTTTCACTGATTGTTAAGCGACTTTAAGGGATTTTAGAACTTAAAAGCCCACTGCAATAGTGACCACTGGGTGTAGGTGCGCTATATTCATGTCATTCCCTTACAATGAAGGGCATAATTTGAATTCAGAACTACGTCGCCTTACTGTTGACTAAGCACGTGATAAGTGAAACGCAAAAGAATAAAATAAATAAGCTAAAGGCTTTATATAAGATTTCAAGGTACAGCTACCGTGATATATCAGTTAAATAGATGACTTACATCCACTTGACTTCGGACGTTCGGAATATTAAAAGCTCGACCATACCTACCTGATACATGCTTCATAATTCTGGAGCAAGTTGCAACGTTGAAGTCACAGCAAAAAAAAGCAAACAACCTCCACCTCCCTTCATAACAGCCCCCGGGTGGATACCATCCCCTCACCGGGTATTGTTTATTATCAGGCGCGCTTATTTATTTCACTTTACGTGGAAGCTTCGCATCGTGTACTTCATCGCCACTACGGTATGGCGAGCCGAGCAAGTTCTGAACTGTTATCTACTATAGCTTCGTCGTAGCATTTTGGTCGACAGATTCCACTACTCTTGTAAAGCTCACGTTCTTCACTAGCGATGGTAACAAATGGTTGCTTCGAGTTGATACAATTAAAATAATGTGCTGTTGCTAAGTATGGCGATAACGATATAACCGTCTAACTGTATACATATATCTATATTTATATATATTTATAACCTCATCTTTTGGATAACAAATCTGGGCGGCGCCGGTTGTGCTTTTGAAGCAGTTAAGAGCGAGAAAACATCTTATGGAGGACGTGTAAACAAGAAAACGTAACGTTCTACCTTCATATGGGTTGACTTTAGCAACAATCAACAGCAATGGTAACGAGTTGCGTAGCACGAATCACCTTGCATCGACGTATTCGTATCGATATAGACGTTCGGCCCTTGGACGGTTAGCATGCACTGAGCAAGACACTCTAAGTGTGACCGTTTTGATCGACGGAAGCGGACACGATCTGCCACTATTACTACTACTATTTCTACTACTCCTACCACTCAACTACCTTTCGTCACTGACTCACTGATCCGTTGTACCTTATATACAATGCGATGGAGATAAAGATCAAAAGGATGTGGAGCATTATTCTAACTTTCTCACTCTCTCTCTCTCTCTTTCGCTCTCGTGCGCTTCCGCTCTACAGTTTCGTCTCATTCCGGGTATAAGCGAAGCAACTTTGCACTCACTTGCGTACGAGCGGCAAGTGAAGAAAATTGTCCGTCCTAGAACTTTTGTGTGCTGTGTGGTTTTCTCGTGGTGTTTGCTGTCGGCTGAAACGCTGGATTCTTCTCAGAACTACTAGACGATGTACTAGCCGGAAGTTTTCGTGATATTCAACCTGACTCATATGTCTGCAATGCATTGCTCGTAGGTTAAAGAAGAAGCTCTTCAATTTCTGGTTTTCCTGGAGGGATGAAGATCTAAGTCTACCTGTATGATCTCGATGCTATCTGAAAGGTTGTGACTTTTACAGCTTTTTCTAACTATGATTTTATGATGCTCTTGACTGATGTCCAGACTCACACAGTTTTGAGCAACTCATTGCAGACTGATAACTCAGCTTCTTGTTCTTGGCTTAGGTATTTTGTATCTTGAAGTGTTACTTGAGCTGCTGCTGCAGGTGTATGTGTGTGAGACGCTGACATGCATGTGTGTGTGTGGTACAGGTTCTGCTTTAGCGGCGAGATTTGTAAAGCAGATTGTCCAGGTTGAGCTTGTTCTTGTTCGGCAGTGGCGCGCCGTGCCCTGGCCGGCCCCAGAAGCTGCTCCACGTCTCGAAGTGCTGCCGGCTCGTCTCGAACTCCATCGCCCGCACCGTTTCCACCTTGCGCTGCTTCTGGCTCATCTGATTGCACAGGTCGGTCAGGTAGCCGTCGTCGGTGCGCCGTGCTAGACTGCTGCAGGAGTTGGGTTTTAGGGGGGGGGGATTTTTTCACGTTTATTGAAGAACATTTGCAACAGAGCATGCACGGTGCGTGTGTTTGTGGACGGTGAGGAGTGTGTGTGTTGGGAGGAAGAGTGAAGAGGGAAGAAATAGTGTCAGTTTGAAAGACGACCTAGTAAGGATCTCTTGGATAGAGCTTCGCAAGGATCCTTGGAATGGACGACCTTGGCCAAAAGGGGAGCTCATGTGGAGGATGTTTCGAGAGGATCTCTCAGGGCTTCGCAAGGAACTCCTCTTCCAGAGAGGCGATTGGAACAGTGATTTAGACTTATGTAGGTGTGTGTAAGGTTAGGAGACCTAGGCGTCTACTGCCGACTATTACCCGTTTGCGGTGTACTTATCGATCTTGGTGACGTCGGTCGTCCCGAGGCTGATGGGACGTGGTTGGGAGCGCCGTTTGGCGAGCAGCGGCACCAGCTCGACACCACCCGTTATCATACAGTTGCGCGTCGGCGGAACCCGCCCGCCATTGCGCCGCCCACCCCCGTTCCCTGCCTGCTGCTGCTGCTGACTCGGTTGTTGTTGCGGACTCTGCTGCTGCTGCTGCTGACTCTGCTGATTGCAAAGTCTCGCCACACGCCGATCCGTCGGTGGTGCTGGTGGCAGTGGCTGTGGCGCCGTCGCTGGCGGCGACTGGTGATACTTGATCGCGTCGCGGGCCCCGCCCGCCCCGGCACTGCCGCCCCCTGCCGCCGGGCCAGCCTGCTCCAGCGTGTTGCTGATGCACTGGCAGACGCACCGTGAGCAGCAGTTGGAGAAGCGCTTCAGGAAGCGGTTCTCCTCCTCCAGCTGGCGCTGCATCCGGTTCACCAGCTCAAGGTCGAGATCCTGCAGCGTCTCCTTGTTCGTCCAGCCCATCGACTTCATGAAGTTGTGGCCGACGTTCTTCGGCGGACGCCACGGTTTCCCGCCCGGGCCCGGCTTCCCCCAGGGGCCACCGTTCGGGCGCCCGACCGCTCCGCCCACGCCCGGCGCACCGTCACCCGCCAGCTCGGAGCTGCGCGTCTTGCGCGCCCGGTTCTCCTTCTCCGCCACGATCCGGTCCAGCTCGGCCCGGTACGTTTGCTTCTGGGCCGGGGACGTCTTGTACCGCAGCTCGTTGTCCACGTGGTACCGGTTCGCGTCGTTAAAGCTGATGATCGGATCGTCCGTCAGGCCGGTCACGATCTGGCCGGAGGCGCTCCGGATCGGCGCACCGCCACCGCCCGCCCCGATGCCGCCCGGTCGCGCGCGTCCCACCGGCACCGGATTGCGAAGATCCTGCGGAAGAACTTGACCCATGTGAGCTTGACTTGACTAGGTTGCAGAGCTTTCTGTTCGTGCTTACGTTCTTCGTCTCCGGGTACAGGCCCTGCAGCTGTATGTTGCGCATGCGAATCGTATCGTTCGGTGCACCGCCACCCTTCCGGCCCCACGGTGAGTAACGCTCCATCACTTCCCGGTACTGGAAGAGGGGAAACTTTGTCGATGAATATTTAGTTCCACCGGGCTGCTAATTCTGAACCTCTCTCTCTCTCTCTCACTCTCTATCATTCTCCTTTTGCTCAACTTAAAACACAAAATTCAAAAAAGGGTGTGCTGACAGTATCTAAAGTGAGCGTTGTGTATCGTGCAAGGTTTGTGCGCGTTGCTTCCGCAGGGACAGGTCCCCGAGTGACGACCCAAATAAATGTCTCGAAAACTTTGAAGGACGATTCCAGCACGACAAAAGTATGTGTCACCTTGCCTAAAGCCTATCGGTAGCGGTTGTAACTACAGCGGCAACAAGACCAGCGCACAGAAGCCCTTGAATGTTTCGATCCAGCAAGTTGGCAAGGTGAGTTGGGCGATTCCTTGAGCTACGCAGAAGCATCAGTTGCGGATAGTCTATACAACTTTACACCAATCTAACAAACGGATCGGATCAATACCCCTGCTCCAGGCATTTAACCGCACGCAGCACCGCGAAACGTCCGCATTATTTGAAGATGTCACAAGAAACGCTATATCCCTGGTTAGTGCCTTCCCGCAACCGCTTGCCACCATCGAAATAATTTATGTCAAAGCATCACGAGCACCGTTTCGGAGTAGTTGAATGTACGGTAGGGCATGGTTTCGCTGTAACCAGGGACGACTACCAACGCGTAAGGGTAACCAATAACTTGTCGCAGTACGGCCTGTTCCGCCCGTTGCTCCGCGCGCTACTACCACGGAGAAATGACAAACCCCGGACAACAGGAAATGTGTGTCATCCAATATAATATTTCCAACCCGCCGCGACCACGAGGTGTAATTTGTTTGTTTACCCGTTAACCTCCTTCCGACCAACCGAAAGTGGCCTCACCGTGTGTGCGTGTGTCTTTGTGCCTATTATACCCCCCCCCCCCTTCCACCCCACTCCCACTCGGGGCACCAAAATCAGGCCAAACAGAAGCGATTTGGGGTTTTTTTTTGTTTTGCCGATCGCTCCGAACCGTGTTCTGGAAGGTCATTACACGGTGTTGGGGTTTTAGTTTGGGAGTTTGTGGAAAGGGGACATAAATTATTTATCGAACTACACGCAAACGGTAATCAATAAGCTCACCCCACGTGGGTCAATTTCGTCAATGGCCTTTTTGTTTTTGTTTTGTTTGGGTAGAAGAGCAGGGTGGAATTATCGAATTATCTGTCATTCATTGTTTTTTTGTTTGGTCATGTTCTATCAGCCCTAAAACAGGCACAGTCTTAAATCAACAGAAGTGAAAATCGCCAAATTTTAAAACCCATTTTTAGCATGCATAAAGCTTTTATAAACCATCAAGACACATTTGTTTCAAAAGTCTTGTGTTTTTATTCAATCGAATAAGATTAGAAAACGGATTACCTGTGAGCTATAGGTATTTAATAAGATTGATTACATCTGGGTCACATTAATGGACCTTAGTGAATCTTTGAAATTATGCAATCAATCTGAATCTCCAATAAAATTGTCAATGCTACTTGACGTTTACCAATTTTGCAATAAAATAATTTGAAGATTCATAAGTCTTGAGAGTCATGATTCTTGAGATTCGTTAATTCTTGTGATTCATGACCCTTAAGATTAATTGAAAGACTCGCACTTTTTGCAACTCGTGGATAAAAGGTTGTGAGTTTTGTGAACATAAATTGTTATGTGATTGTTAAATTTTGATAATTCTGAAAGATTTTAAGCTTCATCAATCTTAGGGTTGGAGTTCCACAATAGATAAAAAGTTGTTAAGACTCTTAATTAAGAGTCAGAGAATATTCTCATGAATACATTTTTATAAAAAGGCACTTGAGCGTAGAAATAAAAACAAAATTTACAGAATAAACTAAACTAAAAGAAAAGATAAATTTGATGCTTTTGTGAGAGGAAAGTCATTTTTAAATGGGTTTTCTGAGTTTTGTTGTCCACGGACAAAAATAGTCTTTAAAAAATAGGTTACAAACAGACTGATTTCGTTTTCGGCCTGCTCCAAGTAAAATCTTGTGGCAACCCTCTTAGGATAAAGTTGCGTATCCCTGCCCTTGATGGAAGCGCAAGGAGAAAGCGTTGTAGGAATGTAGCAATAAGCGGTGAAATGTACAATTTCCTAGTGCAGTTGAAGGCGTTCGCAAAAGAAGCTCTACACTTTTTTTTTTTGGCTGGTTTGAGTGGTTGAACACGTACGTCACGGAGCGGTTGCTTGCTGCTCTGTTTGCTGCTGATTGATAGAACGCACTCTCACACACCCACACACACACACTCACTCGCACCCGCACACTGTACTCCGGAGCGAGAAAGGACGTGAGACGAAGTCGGACAGTCCTTCCTAGCGCGGCTTCTTTGCTTGCGATTACCCTCCAACGTCCAATGTCGAGCGTTTGTCCAATGTCACCGGTTTTACTGTTCCGCCCCGAATTGCGCCTAAATGTAGGCAATCGTCAACCGGCCAACAAAAAAAAAGCTTTACCCAACCACCGCACACGCACACGCACCCAGAAACACACGCGCCCGTGCTTTCGCCCGTGCTTTTTCGCTGCCGAACTTTGCCGGCGCGGCAAACTCCTCCTTACATGGGATTGCTCCTTCGCACGGGATCGCCGCTCGATCAGCTTCCGGTTCTTCCAGTCCCGCAGGCTCTCATCGGCGATGCGCTTCCGCTCGAGCCGCTTCAGGTCGTCGCACCAGAAGATTGGATGGTCGGACGGGTTCCGCGAGCCCATGCAGCGCGCGCGTCTTTCGTTCGGGACGTGTTCACACTGCCGTTGCACCGTGCTGGACTGTCTGCATTGAGGTGACCGTCACTACATGGCCACTGCGCACCTCACGCCCTTCGCAACAGCACCCCCTGCCAGCACACTGTTGACACACTGTGTCAGTTAGTGGTGGTGGTGAAGCGACGCCTAGATTGCTGCAATCTTGAGCTACAAATTTAAAGCTGCCAGCTGTCCCTCGTTCACGCGGACGTTTCAACACCTGCCTCAACACACACACACACACACAGACAGTGAAAGCAATCACGGCAAGGACTTCCACAAGGACTCGCCTTTACTATGCCGCCGTGGCACCGGAAGCTTTGCAGCGGCTACCGATCGCATCCAGCGTCGGTGGAAAACTGGTCCGTGCATCAGGTCGTACCGTGAACGGGCGCTCAGCTTGTCCACCCCTCCTCACCTTTCCAAGCCCTGCTTCGGGATTAGTGGCCCGTTCCCTCCTACCCCCTCCTTTCCTTACCACATGCAAGCGCCCTGTTTGTTTGTTCAAAGCTGTGCGATTTGCCTACCATCGGGCGCAAGGCGAAAAACAAGAAAGACAAACCAACTATCCTGAACAAAAAAAAAACAACAACAACATAAAACAATCGCACGTGCTGCACTCGCAGAAGAGGAGCAGGGGGCGTGGCGTGTTTTTTTTGCAAAACAAACCTTCAGTATTCCTCCCCACAATACCTCCTCACCCCCGTACAAGGGCTTTGACGGGTGAGGCGAGCGCAAACTTCGATCCAACATCGCAGCAGTGAGCTTTTGCCGTTTATTATGAAGCGTTAGCGCTTTTCCAAACAAATCGCATCGGGCGGGAAGGGGAGGGGTTGTTGGATTTGATTATAAATGTCGAGGGGTTTCTGGGCGGTGGGCTCTCGGTTGTTGCCGGATTTTTCCCCTGGTTTTTTTTTCTGCGGAACGGTTTGCAAGGAGATAACAACACGCAACACGATGTCCTAGGACGGGGTTTTTGGGGGAGGGGAGGGGGGGGGTGAGTAGAAGGGGAAGATGGGTGAAATAACAAGAAAAGGCGGGAAGGTTGGAGAGAAAAATTCCACCATCAACCCCCCTCCCCCACCCACATTTCTACCAATGCCACAATTATTTTCGTTGAAGAGCCGGTACGGGGGGGGGGGGGTGGGTAGGGGAAACTTTACATTTCAGTTTTTACCTTTAGCTTGAAGTGGTAAAGCAACGTTTGTTTGTTTTTTTTTTAGGAGAAAACCCAACTGGAGCAAAAGGATGTGTTTTTCGGCCCTCCTTGCCTTGGTGCCTGTTACAAAAACGTCCCGCGCTCCAGGGAATGCCTGGGAAAACGGATTGTTGTTTCAAGGATTTTCTGGTGAGCGAGCGACATGCAACCGGTGCGGGTTCGCAAAACCGTTCGGTGTCGGCTTGCGGTCGCGGGTTCGGGTCGTGATAACGTGATAAGTGGTAGTTACAGTGGCGCCCCCTAGCAATAAAATTATGTATCAATCTAGAATAAATATTATTAAGGACGTTCGGGGCAATTTATTAGTCGTGATGAGTGACGGGGTTTGGCTGCAGCAGCAAAGGAAACCTTGAAAAAGTAACACGAAAGCATGATAAGCAAATGAAACCCCTTAAACATCATAAATAATAAGCGTGCTGTGGTTCTAAAGCTGGGTGTGAGCGCCATCTAGCAGTAAAAATATGTGTTTTAATATAAGTAAATAAACCGTAACTGTAAGCTCCATACCGTTGATACCCAACTGCTTTTGACATTTTTTATTAATTGAATATTCTCAATAAAAACAATAATGCGTAAACGACTTTTGTAGTTGTGTGTAAAATTGCAGCCAGGCCGATATTTTGTTTATTTTTGGTTTTCTTCCATAGAAGGTTGTTTTGCTAGGCTGTTAATTTGTTGCATAAACACAAAAAAATACATAAATCAATAATTGGTAACGGCGTAAGCCACTTGCAAATGCTCGACGGTGTTCGAATCGTCTCCCCATACGGACAGGACTCTCCCAGGAGCTTCGACCTAGATCGAGCATTATGATGGGGCTGGGTCGTCCGGGTCCATACGTATAACATGGCCAGCCCACCGATGCCGGGCGCACTGTACAACTAGTACAGTTCGTCATTGTATCGGCTCCTCCATTGTCCCTCCTCTCGTATGGGGCCAACAATCCTTCTGAGCATCTTCCTCTCGAACGCGACTAAGAGGATTTCGTCAGATTTGGACAGAGTCCATGTCTCAGAGGCATACGTGAGTACTGGAACTATATAGGTGCGGTAAAGTTCCAGCTTCGGTCGCCGTGGCAGGTCACGCAACTCGACTTCTATGTTGTTGTCGGTGCTGACATTTGACCCGAGATAGGTGGAATTTGTGACGACTTCGAAAGTGAGTTCATCTATCCGTACGTCTCCTCTACGTAAATTCGTAGCTTGTTGTTCGCTATTCGTAGTCTTTTGTTACATGGGACAGGGTGACTGGCCCCGCGCCCACGCCACCCAGTACCTCTGAAGAGCCTCGTGACGGACGTGTTTAGCGTCGAACTGTCCCCAGACGTTCAGGGATCCCAGATTCCTGGAATGCCCACCCCCTTCCTCCTTAGCCATGAGCTGTCACCCTCCCAAAAGGTTGGGTTCAGACCCATGTTACCACCCTGCACGACGTGGACGTGTCGGAATAGGAGTTGGATGGAATCTTCAGGAGGTTTCGGATCACATTCTATTCGCTCTTACAACGCGGTATTACTAATTTCTACAATAAAAATGAATATTAAGCGTGACAACTCACCTGTCGAGTTTGCACCCGTTCCTACCACCGAACCCCCCCCCCCCCCCCACCCGGTTACCCCATAGACTCCTGTCAGTGTAGCATATATATATATGTATGTATATTTTTATTGTATGTCTATAATATTATATGCACGGAAAACAGGCTCACAAAAACAGGGAATACAACAACTTGCTCACGCCTTTCGGTCACGCTCTTGCCACCCGTTTGTCTATGTCATTTAATATACACACACGCGCACGCATCCGTTCGTACTCGCCCCGTTCTGGAACTCCCGCATTTCCCACCGGGTTCTGTAAAGTTTTCGTCTCTTTTACCGAACATTTCATTATCTAGCTCAATTCCATCATCTTCCTTTTTCGGCTCTTTTTTTTATTCCTTCAATTTTATATATATACACACACACATACACAGTGCATTGTTGTTGTCTAACCAAAATAAAAAAAAACTTGCAAAATCCCTGAAGTTGATTGCTGTCTTTTTTTTGTATTCATTGTTATCTCTATTTGGTAATTGTATTTTTGTTTTCATTCGATGCTGCTTTACGGTAGCAATGGCAGCTTCTTGGCTGGCTTTTCGCTGTAAGGCATTGATGTGAATCGTTTTTTTTGTGCACATTTGAGTCATGTGTGTGTATGTGTGTGTGTGTGTGTGTGTAGTTGTTTTCTTCTTCTTATCAATCTACTTCAAACAACAGTTGAAAGAAAAGAATAAACAGATTGCTTTTTGCTTTTGCTAACACCCTTCTCACCGACTAATTACTTCATATACATAATATGTACCTAGCTGATTGTTTACGAGTGTCCTTATATGCTTTTTTTTATCTTTTGTTTTGAACACACATACTACAGATGGTGGTGCGTGTGTGTGTGTGTGTGAGTACGATAACGTGTAAAAAAGTGTTTCTGCAGATTTTAATTTTCTTTTTGCAAGAATTGGTTTCTATTTAGCTTTCATTTACAAGAAAATTGCTGAAGACACACGCTCACACCCACTCACCCAAAAAAAAAAATCGTATCGAAAAAAAAACATCTTAAAACACTAAACCCCTTTTTTGCACCGGAGTTGTCAAATCAATAACCAGCGTCAGGGCTGGTTTCCGGTTTTGCTTATTTCGCTCGTGCTGTCTTGCCTAATTAAAATTACCCTCGCCAGGGAACACACTGAGCCTATGATACAGTGAAAACGATCAATGATTGCGGTTTGTTTGCATAGTTGTGATTGCCATTACATCGGGCGTTCCTACTCTATTACAACCTACCGAGTGCCGATAGCTAAGGAGAAAAGGGAAAGTTTCATGTTAAGGGGGGGGGGGGGATACTTCTCTCTGCTAGGGCACGGACACCGGCAGAACGGTAAACAATTTGACTAACTATATATTGGCGTGCCATTGAATGGGAAGAGCTGAGACTGGGGAAAAGGCAACGGTAGAACGAGGAGGGAAACGGAAGACGCAAATTGGACCGGCAGTTCAATAAACAAATAGCATATTAAATATTAGACACTATGTACAATGAACGGGTTCCCGAAATCTTGTCTTTAGGCGGCACACGGATAGAAGGTGGCACCCGTGGTGCGATGTGCGTTTAGCGTGCACACCACTCACTGCACCAATTCTTTCTACAGGCTAAAGTAAAAGCGTGACACAAAAACCGAAACACAAAACACACGGCTATGAATGGTATTATAAAGTAATTGAGCAAACTTACACCACTAACAGGGAGAGGAGAATGGAGGGGAAGGCGGAGAGAGTTTGAAGGGGTTAAACGGAACGTAAATTAGTTTTGCCGCTAGGGGGCGTTTCGCTTCTGTTAGCAGGTTGCCTTACACACTAGCGTACCGCACGTAAACCATCCCCCAAGATATCGTACACGTCTCGTTTCCTTGCCCTCTCGACATTCTCCTACTCTCTCTCCATTTTCTCTCTCTCTCTCTCTCTCTCTCTCTCTACGACTTTTTTTTTCAATATTATAGTACTTCTCAAATCATACTGCAATTTTACTACACTGTGATGGTTGTGATTTTATTACTAAAGCTGCTACACCAACACCCTGTGACAAAACGGTACACAAACAAAAAAAAAGGATAAAATAATTCAGGGCTCGGCAACACTGCGGCCACAACAATGTACACACCCTCTCGCACGTCCCCACCCAGGTGTGTGTGTGTGTTTCGCTTTTTTTTCTCTCTCTCTCTCTCGTTCCGATCCGACTGTAAAGCGTTTACCGTCTCGATTCGGGGTGTTGTGCTTAAATGTTTTTTTTTTCTTTGTGTTTTCTTCTTTCTTTTTTCGGGAGATGGATTTGTGCTAACATTTGACCGCCTGTTCAATTGTTTACAAATCGCGCTTAAAAAAAATCTAGGTGGGCGACTGTTCCGACCGAGTAGCAAGCGCATGTGCAAAGATGCAGCCCGGGCACGGTGTTACAGTTGTTTGCGCTCTGGTTCCTAACCCTATCTGTTTTGCTGGGTGGATGTGTTCATGACATATAAAAAAAAGGAGTGCAGACAGTTCGAGTAGCAGTTGGGTGAATAAATAACACGACCAAACCAGTGTGGCAAAACGGGTAAAGGCATTTTTGGTAATGCATTAAACCAGACACTAAGAGAAATCCTCAGCACGATCCGCGCGCAATCTAGAGAGGTACGACTCGGCTGGGCACGCCTTTCCTATAGTTATTGGCAGACGTTTCGATTCGAGATTATAAACAAGTCATTGCACGTCGGTTACTATTGTCCATCACTAGTAAAGCTCTGTCGCTCTCTCGCTCAACCCTTACAAAGAAAGGCACTGATAGAGAGAGGGAGAGAGAGAGAAAGAGAGAGAAGGAGGGAGGTTTGAATACATGCTTGTTTTTTCTTCTTCTTCTCGCGTTTTTTCTCGGTTTCTTCGACAAACAAATAATAAAAAAAATAAATGGAAAAATTAAGAGTAACTCTTCGAAAGCTCGCTTTCCGCCGAACGCACGAATATTTTCTGGTTAATAACAGTAAAGTAACACAATCGTTATATGTCCTTCTCCCATTTCCCACCGGCTTAATCATACGCATATCCATACACACGATTGCACGCACCCAAACTTTGCGAACTTGCTGCGACACTCTCTCTCTCTCTCTCTCTCTCTCGCGTAACGGGAGCACACACAAACGAAAGGTTGCAACGCCTTGGCATACTAGACCACCGAAAAATAGAACAATTTTTTACCCATAGAAAACCCGCTTTGCTTTGCCGTTCATCCGACCCACCCCACCCCCCTCCCCCGTCCGATCGTGTGCGCGAGCCTGGCCGCGTTTGTGGTGCGTGCTGCCGACTAACTCGACCACTTAAAATGTACGCTACGTATATGGATTAGTCCACCTAAACGCCTAAAAACACGTGCTGGTTGCTATTTAGACCGTGCGGGTCCGAGCCTGTCTTGGAGCATGGTTGGCGAAAACCTGGCGAAAGGTGCCGGAAAAGGGGGTTTGTGGCTAGTGTTGCTAATTTGCTGTCTTGTGGTCAATCTACGAAACTGAGTTGATCGCCCCTGGCGCGTGGCGGCGTGATGATGATGCGGTGGTAATGCGAAACCTCTTTTACAGCTTTATTGCGTTGCCGTTTTGTCTTGGCTTTGATTGTTTTCTGTTTGCCTGCGATGTTACCCGATTCCTGAGGCGTGTTCTGTGCTGTGTGGTGTAGACCTTTATCAGTTTTCCAATATGTATATGTATATGTATATATTTTCCTAACGCCCTGGCTCGTTTTCTCCCTCGCACCTGCGACTTCTGTGCCGTTCTATTTTCTAAGTGTTTTGCTCGCGCCTTCCTAGCGCCTTGAGACAGCGGTGACCCGTTAGCAGTAAGCTTTGTTTTAGCAGGTGTGTGTGTAATGTGTGGTGCATGCGGTGTGCAGTACGAGGGGAAAGCGCATCGGACCGCCCGCCCCCCCCTACACCGTTTTGTGTTTCACTCGTTCGACATCGAATTTGGACATTGTTTCCGGGCGCGCACCTTCCCTACTTCATCCGGTTGAGCACGAAGTCGCCGACCACGATCAGGCCCTTCTGGTAGGGCGACTCGCTGATCTGGGACGCGAGCCGGAGCGCCTCGATGCAGTGCTTGCGGGCGAGGAAGCGCGTCTGCTCCAGGCCTTGCGATTTGTGCACCAGCTCGTACGCCCGCTCGACGTCGCCGGGCTCGCGGAAGCGGCGCAGTATCATTGGGTTCAGCTCGGGGAACTGGCGGCAATGGTGGCACACAGCGAAAACAGAAGAACAGGAAGAGAAAGTTAAGACGTGAAGGTGACGATATATAGGTGTCTAGCGACGGCGGGACGCATCTTACCTTCTCGCAGGCGAACAGTACCGGGGCGGTGGCAAGGCCGAGCTTCAGATCGGCCGCCGCCGGTTTGCCCATCGCTTCCGAGCTCGACACAAAGTCGAGCAGATCGTCCACGAACTGGAAGGCGAGCCCAAGGTTGCGCCCGTACTGGAAGCTTAGCTCGGCCATCTGTTCGTCCGCACCGGACAGTACGGCGACCTGCAGATGGGTGGTGGGAAAGGAAGGAGACGTTAGGCGTGTTGTTTGATGTTAGCGAAAATAATATTTAATCTTTGGTTTAGTCTTCGCAGCATAATGGATCTGAAGCTGCAATAGATTATTAAAAACACACTATGAGAAGCTCAACGATCTTCAAGGTATCTCAGATATTTTTGTGACAAGTTGTGAAAATTAAACATTACCAAATAAGACAATGGACTTTAGAAATTAATCCTAATCTTCATATCTCTTTATACCTACATCTCCCTGAATTGACATTTAGAGCTATGCTTGATGTCTCCAGTATCGTGCAACAGAGGATTATGTCAGATCAGAAAGTTTCAGAAAGACCGCGTTTCCACATTGAGCAATATATTGGACGACCCAATGGACGAGCTAACCTTCCATCAAGCCTACCATATTGGTGAAACACCTTGGAGATTTACAAAAGCTTAATGTTACATCTCACGTCTCTCATGACAGGAGAGAACTGTCTCTTTACATAATATCTTTCTAAATTAATTCGTTTGGACAACAATTGATCATTATCGGTGATTGAGAACTAAAGAGAAATTATGCATAGCAAAGTCTACAGCATCTTTTAGACCTTAAATAGGCGTCCAGGAAGTTTAACTGAATGAAATGTTAACTTTAATCTATCTTACATATTTCCCTGAAGAATTCTGAGAACTTCTAAGCTTTTACTACTTGCTGTCATTCTATGCGAAACAGAGAGCTAAATCAAGACGCAATTTCTGAGTAGCGCATTTATCTGTGACCTTGAATATATTTGAGAGCTCAAGGTTACAACTGTCGTCTCTATAGGAGGTTAGCTATAATAGATATGGATGCCATGGATGCCGAATAGAAGTCTGTTGGAGAGCTGAGTGTTACTATGGAGCTGAATACTCGAGAGATCGGGTGAGCCAAATCACAAGCCTACTGCTGCATTTCAAAACTATAAGCTGAAGGAAGTTGTTATGGACATTTAATGTCTCTCTCAGGACGTAATCTTCAAACAATATCTGATGTCTAGAAGGGGACTGAAGTAAAGACATAACTCAAAAAGATCTCAGTAGTTGGAGCTAGAGCATTCTAGAGAAATTTATAATATAACAGCAAAGATATAATATTTGTTTAGCTACATTCGAAAATCCATTCCAAAATGGATCTCCTGATGAAAGAAACTTGAAAGTAGATTAGATCTAAAGTCTGAGAAACTGATTGTCTGATAGAAACTGATGTATTCAGATCTTCAATGCATAGAGGCTTTTAATAATCGACCGTCACCATCACAACTACTTACCGCCTTCAAACTGTTGGCTATTAACGATGCTGTCTTCCTGTACGTCTTGGTGAAGTAGTGCGCAAAGCGCTCGTTTTCCGTTTCCTTCGAGCCAAGCTGCATAAACTCGCCCTGGACCAAGTCTGTTAGAACCTGCGGTTGTGGAGGGAAGAGGGAAAGAGAGAGAGAGAAAGATTGAGATTTATGATTGATAAGAACAATTCGATTCAGTCCTCGTTATTACGGGCAACCCTACAGCGTGCACTGCCAAAACGAGTAGCATCGAGATGCTGTAACTTTTTTAACAGCAAACAAAATAAGAAGGACGGCAACGACACGCGTTAATTAAAGGCCACCCATGGTACGGTGGTTCACCTTAATGGAAAAATGTTCGTATGCTCCCGGTCCGCTGAGGTGGGGGATATGTGCTAATTTCTGCACAAAACCATACACGGCCCTCAACATCGGCGGGGGGGGGGGGGCTGCCTTGTACGCTCCGGCTCTAATCAACTCTAATAGAATGTCGAAGGAGATGGAAAAAGGAGCAGCAGAGTGTCGTGCCAGCGTGAGTAAACAAAGGTGAAGATGGAGAGGGCAAGAAAGGGCAACGTGCGAACGTGATGCTTCGCGGGTGCTGTACCCTGTGCCCGGCTCTTCTCGCTTGCTTACCACAATTCACCAAAGTAAGGGTCATTTTATTTCCATTACCCCGGTGGGGAGCAGAGATTTGAATTTATCTTCTGTTTGTTTTGTGTGTGCCTACAGACCCGGAAGATAAGGTGTGATGAAGCGTTCTATTTGAAAGCGACTGGTGTGACAGCAGCACGCAAAAAACAACGGAGGAGACAAACCGATTGTGCTGTTTGCGCCGCCCCACCAGGACAAACATTTGGTCGGAGTGTATCCGCAACAAAGTAGTGTTTCCTTCGGGCCGCTCGCCAGCTGAAAGATGTTACTCGTGAATGGGTAAGGTAACGCGCCCCCCCCCCCCCCCCCCCGCCTACAATCGAGCGCTTTGTTTGGGAAGGGTGAGAGCGGTCATGGGGGGGACGGTAGGAGGGAGGTTGTCCAAAAACTAATGTACATGTGTCGATGGGTGTGATTTAAATGCAAACGTTAAAACGAATCCCATTACGCGCATGAATATGCACCACCTGGCCGTCTTTTTTTTTTTTTTGGCGACGATGAAACAAATCCCCACACACACACATCCGTTTCGAAGGACCATGTGTTGTGTCGCTCGCATATGGTTTCTTGCGGGGAGTTAATTCCATTATTGTTTCTTCTATTGAGTGGTACACGGCCTGTTGACAGCATACCTGCATCAAATTATCCTTTCAAATGTACATCGCTGCTCTTGACATCTTCCTGTCCTTTACTTCCACCCCCCCCCTCCCCCACCGCTCTGCTTATAAGTGGATACCAAAAGTTTGAACAATTTTGCACACCTCCAGAAACGTACTTGAGCAAATCACCGCGGGCGTGCTAATGTGTACCGTTGATTGTTTAGATTGCCATTGGCAGCAGCAAAAAGTCACAAAACAAAACAAAAAAAAAACACACACCAACTGCGCCCTGTGACCGTGAGAACTAAGCCGAGATCGAGCCAATCGAGCCAATTACATCCCAAATTAATGGAAATCGAAAGCGGCTCAAATGCGCCGTTGCTCTGTGCGCGTGTACGCGGTTCAGCTGGTGCGTTGCCCTGTTGCCAACGCCGTGTCGGATCGGAAACAAACGCTCTTGTTTCTTCTCGCTCGATTGTTTCTTCCTTTGGAGCAGCCGGCCGAAAGCAAACCTGCGGGGGGGGGGGGCAATGCGCACCCGTGCTGAAAAGCGAACGTCCTCCAGGCTCCATCAATCAATCGAGCAATCGAGCAGCACGCACCGCACACGGTTGGCAGACGAAAACAGATCGTGCGCACAACAACCCTTCGGCACAAGCACTCCAAGGCTGATGCCACCGCCAGCGCGGCAGGGAAGGTCTGGGCCACGAACGAGCGCGCAGGCCCCTTGTTGGTCGTACTAATTAGCGAATTCAAGCACCCTCCTCCCCAGGAAAACCTCAACAATGTGTACTGGGTAGTGGAGGCAACAAATATCAAGCGCTATCTCTTCGCTCTCCACGCTCCCTAGTAGCTCTTAGTGTGGTTGAGTAATCTGTTCGTAACGCACGGTTCTTGGTGTGCCGTGTCCGGGAAGATCCCAACAGGGTCGTGACAAGTGTTGGGTCATCTCAACAACAACATCTCAACCAAATTGAAATCAAAATTTAGATTCATCGTTACATGCGAAGGCTTCAACTCAAGTTCTTCAAAGTTTAATGACTTTTAGGATGATAGAATTCTTGGGAGTCACCCCCAATCTTGCAGCTCGAATCAGAATCATAATTTTACAAAAAATCCTGAATATTGAACTTCTTCAAAGTTTGAAGATTTAAAAATCTTACAAAACAAAACAAAAATCATAATTGTGCAAAAATCCATACATCTCATATGTTGAAGAATATCTGGAGCTACTTTAATCGACAAAGATATCTGATTTCTGAAAAATTGCAGGATTTATGGATGTTTGGAATCAGATTCCATCCAGATTAAATGGCTCTTCATTCGAGATTGATATATAAGATTTATATACCACAAAATTACTGTGATGAAACCTTTAAAATTAAACCTTCTATTAGATTCAATCAAAAATCAGAAAATCAATTATTCACAGAAGACCTCCAAGCTTCGTAATTTTGGCAAGGTTCATAATTCTTCACAAAATTAATTATTTCGATACCCATGAAACTTTTAAGATGCTTAATTCTACAATGATTCGTTAATCTCGAGGTTCATGAAGGTATCAAGATCGCCTTATTCAGAAACATATTTAAAAAAACAGATGATATAATTTTGACTCAATGACTAGTGATCACCAGAACAAACAAAAACATAGAAAAATACTACGAAATGAAAGATTCCATTGTAAATACGCAAAGAGTTAAGATTTACTCTACAGTAGAATGGTTCAATTCTAGCTGCAAAACCAAAAGGAACACAATTAGGACACACTCACAATTGTACAGTGGCGGAAGATTCCCCCTCTCCTTTCTTCTGTCCTCGTGGCGTTGATAGTTAACTCGATTTCCTTTTTCAACTGACATTTTAAACCTCAGTTTAGCAAGCGATTGTGGAAAATTGGCACATTTACCCCTTACAGAGCCGCTGCATGCAGGGTGCAACACGGTGCAGCCGGTTTTCCCATTCGTTTTTCTTTTCCCTCTCTCCCCTTCCACCCAGCAAGCGCTGGCATCATCATCGCCATCATCATCTAGCGCCAAGGTCGCGCGATCACTTTTAATATGGAGAGGCACCGTTATGATCGCCGGCACACCGCTGCCGCACTAAGGCCGGAAGAAGGCACGGATGGAGATGCAGCGGCTTCAGCGAAGGGACGGATGGGTACCCATATGTAGGTCAATGATTTGCTGCCACTTTTTTTTTATCGTTCGCTCGACCGTTCACTCCGCCGCTCGTACGCTTGGTGGAAACAGCAAACACAGGCGGCACGAAAAGATGGGGCTGGAAAATTGCACCACCATCACCACCACCAACCCTTTGAATGGTTTTTGATAAATCATGGTCACCACACTAATCGTGATTGCTGATGATTAGCAAAGTAAATGGTTTTGTGCAGCAACCAATCCTCTTCTTACGAAAAAAAAAACCCCAACGACAGAGCCCCGTCAACCGTAACGCACCGTAGAAGGGAGAGGGGGGGATTGTGGGGGGGGGAGAAGAGGAAGCAGAATGTTGCAATACATGTTGACGGTTGACAATGCATCGAAAGAACGGGCTAAAAGCAAACAGCGTACCACGTTTGTTGTTTTTTTTCTTCTCTCTTTTGCAAGAAGCAAATTAAAAAAGAAGGTTCGTCGCGTGACGCGTCGCTCAAGTCTTTCGTTCGGTAAATTTAATTTTTAAAACGACATTCAGCGCTAAAACGAATGAATCGCGTATTCTTTTTATGATGTTTTTTGCTTCTGCCATTTGTTTTTTTATTTATTCGTTTTGTTTTGTTTCCTCCTTTTGGTACGCTTCCTTAACCCCTCCCCCTCCCCTCCCTCTCGAACCGCGCTACACCGCACGCAAATATTGCTGCAATTTGTTTTCTGTATTATTTTTTTTTCGTCCGTTACTGCACTTACCGCGGAAAGCGAATGAAACCGCAAAACCGAAACGATTATTGTTGTGATTTTATTTTGGTTCCGTTTTTTCGTTCGCAAGCAGGAGAGAAACGTCTCGCGTTTTAGCCCCCGCCCCCTGTCGGAGACGTTTGGCAAGAAGCACAGGAGCGTGCTGTGTTGCTGTGAAATTGCAACACGGATTTCATCAAAGGTCCCTTTAATCAACTGCACGAAGCATCAGACAAAATGAAAGCCAACAACGCATCGCGGTGCAATTTTTGGCAGTGCAAGAGAGCAGTGTGGAGTGCATTCGAGGGCGCATTCGTTGCTTTATGTCCCAGCATATGGGGCGCACTTTTCAACGTGGAGCCCTTGGAGTGGTTGCGATTTTTCCTTTCTGTTTCAGTTTCGTAAGAGCGGCTGTGTGGTCTCGTCGACGATCGGTTTCGCGAATCACCATCGAGCGTGCACACCAATCGAGAAGCTGTAGCAGCGCCCGAGAACGGATTCTCCCGCGCTCCCGCGCAGCTCCAAAGTGAAACGGAAAGTTCGGGAAAGATAACCGCGCCGCGATGACCTACGCAGCTCGCTCGCGGTAACCGGGTAACAGCGTGCAAGCGCGGTAAAACGGTAAACAACGCGCAAAGAGGGACAGACCAGGGGAGGCACAAACCTGTCTGGTGCGAGGTGCCGTTAGTAGCCGCACCAACTGGCTGGTGTATCGATTTCAACGCGAGCCGATGTGATGCGTTCGTGTTGTTTCGTTTTTTTTTTGCATTTTGACATATATTTGTTTATGGTTTTATTGCGGCAAATAAATTAATACCACTTTTATTGACTCAAATATGATTATTGCTACAATTTATCTCAACAACTCGACGGCCCACACACCCATACGTTGAGTGACGACAGACAAAAACAAAAAGGAGTTTTATTTTTATCCTAGATGAGGTGTACATTATTTATAGCTTCCTTAAAACTGCAGTAAAAGTGCAGTAAAAGTGTCCAATTTTTAACAAAAAAAAGCCCAATAGAGGGTTAGCAACCTTTTGCGAACGAACCATAATATTGCATTCCTATCAGTAGTTACATTTGAAAGCAATTGATTTGGTAATGCATTCATGTCTTCGTCAATTATTTCACATTTTTTAAGGTAATTAGCACGTTATTTGCAAAGCAACTTTAATAGAAAAAAGACAACAAAGCAAAAGGACAGCGAAATTGTCTTGCGTTTCCTTGTTGCAATAAAAAAAAATCAACTTGTCCAAAAAAAACGTCAAAATTTCATCACCATTTAAAGTAAGAGACTAAACAACAGGCTGACAGTGACGTTAATTATAAACGATATAAAAGTTATCGCACAATGCAAGGCTATGCAGCCTTGAATCGTTTCATCAGATAGATGTAATTAACACTAGGGAAGGCTTAAAACACTACCCCATTAAATAAGTGCTGTTGATGTTTGCTTCTGTGTTTAACAATTTTAATGGCCAAAGAATGTTTTTGTTATTAAACCTGAAAATTACTTTTATTCAGTTTCCTTAGGTGACAAAGCAATTGCATTGAAACATTCGCATGTATTAGATCGCAAAATATTTTTAGTTAAAAAAAACTGTTATAGTGCTAAAAAAAACAAAATATTTTTAGTTAAAAAAAATTTGACTTTTGTTCTGGAATTTGCAAGTGCAAGAAATCTGCAGTAATTTGCAAAAGTATTTTTATTGTTCTGATACCATAGTTTAACAAATAAAAAACAATCATAACCTAATCTTAAATTAACGTATTTCAACTAAATTAGTAAGTGTGCAATATAGGGAGGTTGAAATGTTCAGCTCACTTAAAAAAAAAATAAATGAAAAACACAAAAAAGTCAGTTTTGAAAATGTTACATCACTCAAGTGCAAGTGCAATAAAACTGCAATAATTGTGTTCGTGTTAGGAAAAGATCCGTTTAAGAATATTTTACCAGTCGTCAGTCAGTGCAAATTTTCGTCGATCAATCAATAGAGTTTAAAAATTAATCAAAATTTAAAGAATTTACTAATTGATTTAAACTTAAATTCTACAGTAAAATTCAGCTATTTAAGTTTAAATTCTACAAAATAATTCTCATAGCTGTTGAATCACGAAAAACATAGATTTTCAAACCTGCACCACCCCAGTTTAAGTGCCACAAGAACAGGAAAACTGCAGCCACAGTCTACCCACTGTGACATCACTTCCTTCCAGTTGGCACACGACCGCTCTAGTGAGGAATCGTAATAATTAAAGCGCCCTCCTCTTACTTGTTTTCATTAAAGCAAAATCAAAGAGGAAATCCTTCCACCGGCACGAGCAGCAGATACAGCAATTAAATTGAATTATGATTTCCTCTCAGCATCATCACATCGCTCAAAACACGAGGTCCGAAGAGACGACACACTAATCCTCGCTGGCCAAAAAAAAAAGCACGTGTCCGTAAATGGGGTACAACAGCAAGGGAAGGGAAAAAAATACGTTTGAAGGTAAACTGCGGGTTGGCAGTGTGGATCGATTTTTATCATGAATTTAGCTCACCGCGCAGCACAATGTCGTGAACGCAATCACACCGGAAGGAATCGCTATTGCGCTCGGAGCTCTCCAATTCAAAAATTCATCAAAATTAACATTGAAAAACACACACACGCGCACCGTAGCATGTTGAACGATTTTTCTCTTCTGTTTACATCTTCTGCCACGGTTGTACGAGTGTGTGGTGTTTTTTTGTTGCTTCTGGTTGTGTTGCTGTTATTGTTTCGCAGTGTGACCGTGCCGCTGCTTGCCGCCGTAATAATGCATCACCATCGGGTGACCAGAGGGTGGCAGACCGGGCGACGCAGGAGGACGAGCTTTACGATCCGTCTAAATGAGCACTTAATGTCAGACGAAGCGAGCAGGACGATGCGAGCTGAACGATTCTATTGCACGCCGTTATGTCCCGCAGCCACCGTTCCTAATGACCTGCGCCCTCGCGTCCAGCTGGATGAAGCTTCTATTTTATTGATTTTACATTCATTTGTTCATTACTGTCAGCGCGCTTAATGTACGACTGCCCGGGCAGGAGGGCAGGTGGTGGCCGGCTTGCATTTACGATCGCTGCCTGCCCCCGTCCGGAAGCGAGCATGCAGCGCCCGCTGGGCAATTGAAGAGAAGCACACGAAAACAACAAAAATAAAAACAGAAACACAAATGCTGCTGAAGGTTCAGTGAGGTGCTTTATGAGCGTATTCCTTTTTTTTGTAATGGCTGGTGGCGAAGCTTTTTTGACGTTCTACATAAAGTGAAAAAAAAAAACAAACCAGCTAGCCCTCGCTTGGGTGGCAGATGGAGGTAGAAGACGAGCGGCATTAAACATAATAGCAGTTTGAAGGAAGATTTCAAAATAAAAACATACATTCACCCGGTGGCCCACTGACAGCTGACATAAGTGTCTTAATTGTAAGACCTTCGAAAGACAATTACACCCCGGTGTCTGCCTGACCGGGTGTTCAACTAAACATATACACACAGTGCGCCGTCCCGATCCGTCACCGTAACACTGTTTTGCAACTGTTTTGCAATTATTTTCGTTGTAGTTTTTCCTCTCGCGTGGCTTGTTTCATACCCCCCCCCCCCCCCCCCCCCTTTTAGTTCACACACCATTCTGTGACAATCGTGATTGTGCCTTCCTATTCACACGAAACCAGATGGTGATAGGTGAGAGAGCGAGTGCCCAGCAAGAAGATGAACCACCCACGCAACGTTTTTGTGTGCCCTTTGCGGGAAAACACAATGCGTACAAAAAAAATGACGCACGTCCAACCTGGCTTTTGGGGTCTGTTTTTCTCCGTTCCCTTACCGGCACCAATTATATCATCCCATCCCGGAAAACGCCAGTACGGCGTGACACAATCGAACCATCTTGTGGGACCTTTAGCTATTTTTTCCCATCCCAGGGCATCGCTGGCGGCGACAAAAGTGACAAATGAGCTTCCGGCTCTCCGGCACCAAACGCGGCTGAGAGGACCCGAGTGACACACGCGGTACCATTGTCACACTGCGTTGGAGCTTTTATAGCCATTACTGTGTGTTTGCCTGGTTTTTCCTCTGCCAGTCGGACATGGAAGAAAAGCGAAGATTTCGCCATTTGTGTTACCATTTTGCCGCACTGACTGACTTCACTTTGAGCGAAGAGGGGGAAGGGGAAGGGAAGGGGGTGGGGGGTAGAAGGGACCCACCGTTTAACCGCAGATCGAATAGATCCATCCATAGTGTCACCGGCCGGTCGGCGGTGAAAAGAATCCGGGGAAAAAAGCGTGCGTCATCCAATTCGCTGCAGCACCCGGGTTCGTCGCTTGATCTGACGTTGAAGTCTTTCGTTGCCGCACAAAAAACGGCTTTCTATCGGCCCTGTTTGTGCATTATCGCGCGGGCGGGGAAAGGGTGATGGCGCGGGTTTTTTTTTTGTCAGCGAACATTTTTTTTGTGACAACATACACACACACACACACACATACATACACACATACACATATGAATCTATCGTAATAAAATACCGTTTTTCGCCTACAGCAACAGCGCAGAATGATGCAATCGTTATCTACTAATATTATAATGCTAGTCTTTGTGCCTGTAAGTGTTTGCGTCAGTAGTAAAAATGCAAGACATATAGAGCTGAAGTCAGAGCGAAAGAGAGAGAGAGAGAGAGAGAGAGAGAGAAACTGAGGGAAAACCACAGTTCGCCCACAGACCGGTGAAATCGATTTATTTGTATCATATTTGTGGTTGACTTCGCTTCGCTCTCGTGCGCACTTTGTCCGTCGTGGCTTTCTCTAGCCATGGAGTGCACACAAAGGCAGAGGAAGCAGAAGAAGCGAAAACCCTCCAACCGAACAGATCGTGATTGATCGGCTGCACTCGGGAATGCTTGAGACTAAAAAAAAAACAAAGCTCCATAACAAAGCAAGTGCAGTGTAATGGATGAACTGCAACTATTTTTTTATTACAGTTGGTCTCGATTAATCAAACTCACCCTAGTACAGCAAACAGACTTGAAAATGCAATTTAAAAAAAAACATCAAACAGCTTTATTGAATTAAAAGCGTCGTCGTTAAAATCACAAAAAGTTTTCGTTTCCACGGGATTAAACGCGAGCATTAAGCGCTCGATAATGGAAATGCCAATCACTCCTACCCTATTAATAAACCCAAACAAACACGCTTGCGCACCCTGGCGGTGAGTACGGTAAGCGCAACCGCATCACAGACAGGTGCAGAATACGCTACATTTTAAAACACTTCAACAGGTCCAAGCTGGGGGGGGGACGCTCGTGTCACATTTGACTGACGCATTCTTCAAGCTTCCAAAAATCGTGCCGTCCATCGGATCAGCCGATAGCTAGCCCAACGTGTCTGCGCACCATGATATAACTGTATCGGTTGTAAGGCGAACAGGGACCGGCGACACAACAGCAAAAACATGGGCAGCAAAAAAAAAAAAGAAACGATCGTCAACCGGATCATCGACCAAAGTGAGGGTTGCGCGGCGAACCGTATGAAACAAAGATAAAAAAATGAATCATAAAAATAGACATGAGGCTTTTCTTTTTTGCTTCCTGCACACAGTCCGTTTGATTGGTGGATGGTATCGAATGTATGACGATCTCCTCGCGCCCCATTCCGGTTCTGGTGTTCACTATTTTTAGTTGTTCTAAACCGTCTTTCACACTGTTTCAAGCAACAGCAGCTTGTTTGTTTATATTTTCCTTCGAAGCAAAAACAACCAAACAAACTCCCCCCCCCCCATCACACTGGGATGCCAGCCAAGAATGTGCTATAATCTGACCCCGTTTCGCAAAACGGAACGGCGCGCGAGAGCGTGAGAAATTCCTTTCCGTTTCCTTTTTTTTCCGAAACCAGCGCCAGCGAAAGTTGCGCTTCGCCCGAAGCAGCGCCGAGCGAAGAGAAAGGGAAATGGCACAGTTGGGCCCCACCATCAGCGCCGAGGCGGCCGAGCCAAAGTGAAGGGAGGAAGCGGACACAGGACACGGTGGTCTCTCTGCTCCCTTTTTTTTTTAAAGGGGAGAAGGGGGGGGGGGGTTGGTCGCCATTTTGAAGCATTTTTTAAATTCCACAACCTCTGCCGGACGGAAGGGAACTGCACCGGCAGTGGGTTTTTACAGTTTCCCGCTTTGTGTTGGGGTACACCAAACTGCATTTGTTATACTAGGATTTTCATTCCAGTAGCTGAACACCGAAAGCATTGTCCGGTTTCAAAGCACCACCAGCAGGGTGCTCCCCGATGACATCAGGTTAGTGTGCCACATTCAACTA
>KB671531.1:0-94389 GCA_000349105.1 Anopheles epiroticus | reverse complement strand
TCTCGGCCCTACAGGGTACAAATAATTCAGTCGAGAGAGATAGCGAAAGCGAACGCAGCAGCAAGCGACGAACCCTGCGAGCGGGAGAGTACTTTCGCCTGAATCAACCTGAATTACTGGGTGGAAGGAACGGGAAAAGCGAAGAAGCGACGCAATGTTGTTTACCAGACTTTGTCTGTCTGCCTGTGTGTGTGTGTGTGTGCTCACGGTTGGCTGTCACGCAACTTTCACAAAACTCCAAGAAGTCGCACACACAAACCGCGCATCATGAGCTTTCTTCTCGCGTCACTTTTCATCTCGCTCCATTTCTTTCTCTCTCTCTCTCTCTCTCTCTCTCTCTCGTTCGATCGATTCGCGTTCGATTAGGGTAAATTGAACAGTTTTGTGTTTGTTTTGCTTTGTCTGTTTTTTTGTTGTTGTTGTCTTCAACTGTATAAAGACCTCCCCAAAAAACCACCTGAAAACAAATAAGGCACAAAGCCCGGCAACTGTTACTCACCTGACTGAGGATGTGTGTCACTTCGTCGTGCTTCAGGCGGGCCAACAGCATCGAGGCAACGGCAAGGATGTAGTCACCGGCCTGCGTCACCTGTCGCGGAGTAAAAGGGAAGAAGAAGCGGTGAAAAAAGTGTGTAAGTAAGGCAGAGCGGGAAGTGTGCTGTGGGAGGGGGAAAGGGGAGCGAAGGAGAGTTGCAGCAGGTCTGCGCCAAAAACAAAAAATGCGTAACCAGCGATGATGCCGTTAAATAACACAGCGGGATGATGAAACGAAAGCCAACGGGGCCCATCAAGGATAAAAAAGGCGGGACGAGTTGGCAAGGATGCCGCCGTCGCGCCACCGTCGCCACTAAATGTCACGATATCGTTTCGGAGGGGACGGGGGGAATGCTGGAATGTGGTCCACCCGAATGCGCAATACGACGAGCGGGATATTGCGTCTCGCAGCGAAATTGATTTGAAATTGAAACCATTTTGCCCCGCAACTACTGATCTGAAAGGCTTTGGCGAAATTCGGCAATAGATGGCGCTTTTCATCACGTGTAGACCACACGGCCATGATGATAACAATCGGTCAAGCTTACTACCCCGGCACTATAAACGCGCAGGATCGTACGCTGCAAAAGCAAAGCGACACGCTTGTTTCGGGGTATTTGCGCTTTCGTTTCCAGCAGCAGGCAGGTGACACCTCTCATTTGGTACCTGCGATCGTATCGCCCCAAAACCCCAATTACCCATCCCTCCTACGTCGCTATCCATCACCGCGGCAAGCAAAAAGGAACCCACCCTCCCCCCCTCCCCGCCGAAACGAACAGGCCCGCTAACCATCGGAAAACAATCTCGCCGGCTGTACCTTCAATTTCAATGGATCGTAAATTCACTTTCTTGCTTTTCACCGCCTTACTACCGCCTGACGCCCGGTGCTGGGGAGGAACGGTACGTCGTACGTCACGTCCGCGCAATTTGCAACCCTTTTCCTTCAAAGCTAGCCACAGAGGTTCCCTTACGGTTGCTGATGTTTCAATTTTGAGGTCGTCCGTTGGTCGTCGATCTAGTTGCAAACACGTTGGCGCACGGTGCATCGGAAAGATCGACACAGTTGGGACCGGTGGGGCAGTTTTATCGCCCAACAACCATAAAGAGCGTGCCTTGTGTTTTTTTTTGGGGCGGTAAAGAGGTTGGCAGGAAGGGCGTCGTTCCACTGGACAGAGTCGGAATGTTGATGCACTTCATCGCCTCCGCTTCCGATGGTGTGTGAAGCGGGTTGGCAACAGCTGATGGCATCGGGAGTCAGGTGGACCACCCGAAACGGACGTAACTTTCGGTTCGGTGTCCCATATTAGCAAAGTGTGAGTGCTTGTCGCGAATTTTGGCTACAGTTGCTGCTACGTGACGCGGTTGGTATTGAAGAGTGCTAGAGGCGTTAGACATCGGTTGAGGATCTTCACAGTGGACTGAGAGATATTAGTGCAGGAATCGTGTCTTGTTGGAACCTTGGGCTCTTCAGACAAATTAAGAGTTAGATCATTCTACTAAGAGCAAACAGACGTGCACTCTAAGAGACTTTACCAGATTGCACGTCATCATCCTTACTTCGAAGAGACATTGTGATTTAAGAACTAATGTTAAGAACTAACCGGACTCTACTATGAAAGTTACTCAATATCCTTTCCATCTAGCAAGACGTATCTATGGGATGTTCTTATTGGGTCTTCGCAACAGCACCACATTTGCTAGCCAAGGTCACCGTCGCCTCTCAAACCCCTCTCGCACCTTCCTCACCTAGTACCAGCCAGGCGGAAGGTTGTCCGCGCGCAGCATACCAAACGAAACGGCACCTTAATTGCCGTTCCCTGCTCAAACGCATTTCAATCGCTTCAACCCATCCATCCGTCCGGTGGCGCACTTTGCTAATTTCGTGTAAACATGTACATCGTACACACACACACACGCGCTCGCTCAACAACCCCCCCCCCCACTCCCCTGTCCTTCTTCTACAACAAAAAGCACCCTCTTACCCCGTACCGTTTCCGTTTCCGTATTTCGGTCACGATCCGGCTGTTAATCGATTGTTCGCGTATGTTTTCGCACAGACCCACACCCCGCAATCCTCGGAACGGCAGGAAACACCGGCACGTCCCAAAAGCCTGAAGCGTTGGAAGTGTGGGCGCAGACAACACGCACCGGCGCAGGTTGTGTTTATTTAAATTCAAATTATTACGCCGACATCATGCCGGACATCAGGGTTCCGGGATGCCTGATGGAGATCTGATGGATTTTCCAGATATCCCAGCCCCACTTATCGTTGACGACGGATCGTTTGGACGAGTTTGGCATTGTACAAAACCCCTCCCCTACGGTAGGCACGCTTCTTGCAAGATGGTAAAGATTCTCTCCATCAGCAACGATTCTGACGTAAAACGCGACGTGCGAACTTCCCGCTGCGTGCGAATTGAAGCCTGCATCAAACTGCACCAAAGCTGGGATCTTTCGAGCCAGCTACTATGATTTTGGATGGCGACGTCTGCCTTCAATTGACGTCACTCGCTCAAAGATGCTCCGCCACGCAACTGGATTTTTGATCCGAATCTGGACGGCTAGATTCTAAGAACTCTGGAGAAAGAATGGGGACGCACAACCCGTCCTAGATGGGGACTTACCTTTTTGTGGTTCCACAGCACGTTCACGCTCGGTTTACCTCGCCGGGCAAACGACTGGTCGATAACGTCATCGTGCACTAGGCTGGCAGTGTGAATCATCTCCGAAATCATTGCTATCTGTCGCTGAGCGTTCACTACATTACTGGATGCCAACGGGGCGGCGTGCGGGGGATGTGATTGCGGCGAAAAGAAAGGAAGAGAAGGAGAGAAAAATGCAACAGTTAGTAGTGCTCTACCCGCTTCAACTGTGAATCATTCATCATGAAAGGCAGTGTGGACCATCCTTTGTCTTTTAAATCTCTTTCCTTTAAAGCTATCCTTACAAAAAAAAACAGCCGTTGCTGTTGATTAGACACCTGCCAGACCTGCCAGACGACACACCTGCCAGCCATGGAAGAGCTCGTATCGGGTAAATTACGAAAAGCATTATGCTAATGCTCGAGCTAAACAAAGCCTTTCCCAGCAATCGATGTAACATCACCGAAAATCGACACGAGCAAGTCGTCGAAAAGAAGATGTAAAACCAGGTAGGGAGCGCTTCTTTCAGCTAGTACAGCCATCCCAGATTCTTCGTCCGGCGCGGCAGAATTCTTCGTGGCGGTTGGGCACATTTTTCACAGCCACCAGCGCAGCAGTGGAGGGCAATTTATCGTCAGCGCGGTACCGCGCGGCGAACCCTAAAACCTGCGTGCCATAAATATGCATGAGGCACCGGCACACCGAGGGCCACCCTTGCCGGGCCGGATTAGGAGTGTCCGGGTTGTCCGGGCTGTAAACCCGCACGGCCGTCAGCTCACCAATAAAACCTTTTTGTCATCTTTCGCGCAACCGCGTTCAATCTCGGCACGGGGTGCGCATCTAATTGGCGGTCCTTCTTTATTTTATTTTTTTTTTTGTTGCTTTTTCCGACGGCACAGGTGAAATGCGGCGCTGGAGGATGAAACATTATACAGCCAGGGATAGGACTGGAAGGTACTGGAAAGAAAAAAAAACTTGTTTCGTTCCGGACTGGAGTTCTCATGTTCGGTGCGAGCTAACATTATTGGATAGCTGACATCTTGCACGTGGTTGAGAGGAACAGCTCTTGGAATTGGTCAGAATTTATTGGACCTGTTCAATACACGCTTTATCGATGTTTCAATACGCCCAAGAAACACCATGACGTCAGAGCCCCACGGTACGTCAATGACCGGGCAATGAGAAGAGGTTCCCAGATATCCGGATGAATCCCTGATATCACCTTACCCCCATTGTGCCGTCCCATTATTCAGTGCACTCTATACCTTTGTCACAACCATCTTCCACACTTTAAGATTCCGGTTAACCTTCGGCGGGATGCAACTCCTTCCATCTCCCATTCACTGTGCGGACAGCGGGATTCCCCATACACCTCTAATTTGCTGCCGAGCAAAAAAAAACAAAACAAAACAACAAAACACAAAACTTCACGTACGCACACCAGCTTCGCGGGTGTCACCGCCCATGGACGTCCTCGGCCGCAAGGGTCATGGCCGGTCTTGCTTCATCCGGGTTCAGGGCAGAACACACGGGCGGATTATTTGGACTGTGGTGTGTAGTGTGATTTTCTTCTGACCTTTTTTTTTTGTTCTTACCATTTAATCATGCACCATTCATTCCCTTTTAATGAGACCTCTTTTACCCCTCTTCGACGTACCTGTTTTCGTTGTGCATATGATAGTTCAGTGCCTTCGCCATCAGGATTGCAACCATCGGCCGGAATGCTTTGCCCTGTCCGTCGAAGTAGTAGACGGCTATTTTGTTCAGCTCCTGGTGATTTGTCGCGCGGCTGATTTCCTGCAGGTTGGAAGTGGGATGGGGAAAAGAAAAGATAAGAAACACCGTAAGAGATGTGCAGGTTACCGTGGGTACAGAGAAATATAGAAACAAAAGCGAACAAAACGTCTAGCCCCGTAAAGGTTACAACCGTTGTTTGCAGTGCGAGAGCACTTCGGTTGCATTTACAGCTTGCTGCCCTTTTGCGCAAGAATTATTGGCTGCAGTGTACCGCTTCCGGGATAGCCCTAGTGTACGGGAATCCCCCCGCGCGACTAGTGAACAACCGGCGGCGATGCAGCGGATCCCGTCTTTCCAGATGTCTTCCGCCCACCCCCGAGGGTGGGACAGGATCTTTTTCCGAGGGAAAATCCCAACGCTAAGGAACCTTCGCCCCTTAGCCAGAAGTTCATTGCCGTGGCCATGAAAGTGAGCGTTGGCCTCGCAAACCGTTCCTTCCGTGCACCGTCCAGCTTTATGCCACCGTTCTCTGGGCTAGATAAAGTCTGAGGTCACCGAAACGCTCATTATGCGGCCAGCACACGCCCTTTCCGCAAACGGTGCGATGATCTCAGTAACTTCGACGAGACCTTGGATCGGTCCGTTGCCTAACGCGCTGTGGCGGCAGATCCTGAAGAAAGAAAAAAAAAAGATTCCAAAATGCAAACCGCCTTGACAGACAGTTTTGGGACAGTGCCACGCCCCGGCACCGAAAGTGTCCAAACAACACCTTGCCGCGTGCGTCTCTCCTTGCGGCCAACACCGGCAGTGCTGCCAGCGCCCCAAACTTCCGTACATGAAACCGTTAACGAGCTTGTGTTGTTTGGAGATTTTTTTTTCGGTCGGTCGGGGAACCGTAGAGAATAGCCCACCGCAACACACCTAACGACCCTGACCGGATAAAGCAAGGATGCGACCTGTTTGGAGGGGAAGGCAGATGTGGAACGGGTTTTTTTTATCAAATGTTTGCCACTCGCTAGCCTTCTTCTTTTCGGGAGGGTGGGGCGGGGGGATATCGAAAAGGAAGATGTGTTGCAATGTTATGTCAGAGACTCACTTTCACAACGGCCCGCTTCACCTTCGCAAGGTAAGGTTAGGTCCAGTTGTGACTCTCTCGGGTGATAATATTGATAAACCCTGATGTCTAACCCCTCCCGAAAAGAAGGCGTTTGAAGCTGCTCCCGCACGTTTGGGATTTCTTTTGCTCTGGCCTCAAGCCTCATTGAGGTCAACCGATTGATGCTGATGATTATGATGATGATGATAGCGTGCCACGCTAATCATCCATTCGGGTCGAAAAGAAGCATTCCGAAACACGGACTGCCGATTGCACAAACGCCAAATGCTCGATAGGCAAACGCCTACCCCACTGGACCGTCGATAGTCTGCCAAAATGTATTGAAAAAAAAAGAAGAAACCAGCGCAAAGAGCAGCCTGAAAATGGCAGCGATAATGCTTAAAATTTGGTACGCTTCTGTCAAGTCTGCGCCGATGCTCCGTCCTCCAACACCCCGACCCGTGAGGTATAAACGTGTTCCGTTAGTGGTTATGCTGTACCGTACGAAACACAAACACGATTCGCTTCTAATTCTCACACACCAGCACCGGGGATGATACGCGAGAAAATGCGCCGATAGGCACGCTTCGGCCCCGCAATAATTGATACAGCCGCAACAAGCGCATGCGTGTGTGCTCGCGTTCGAATTTCACGGCGACTCTCCTGCGGCGTGCGAAGGGAAGGGCGCTCCTCCCAACTAACGGGGAATCGCTGCCTGTCATAAATATCGGGGCGCAATTAACTCGCAATAAAAACGCGCCACAAATTAACGAAAAGCGTTTGGGGCGGATGGCGCACCGCACGAGTTTGGCATTCTTATTGACCGCGCGCGTCCGCTTTCGTTTCGTTTCGTTCGGGGCAGTAGGTAACAGTGCGTTTTCTTCGTTTTCTTTTCAATTTTACGGTGTGTGTAGTTGGTTGGGTCTAATTTCTTTTCCTTTCTTTCGCTGCGCTCAGTTATCGGGTGCGTTGAATGGTTGAAGAAGCGCGTCTCGATTTTGTGTGACTGCGTGCCGGTCTGATTCCGAATAGGCAACTAATTGATTGTAATTGCTCCTGCAACGCTGACAGTTGTATTCTTCGGACTCCAAAACGCAAAGCTTTTGGGCTTTCTGAAAACTCAGCTATCTAGGAATCCTTCAAAATGGATACATTTTCCAAGATGTCCATCGGTTTCTAACCTTATCCGATTATCTTTGACATTTATTGTTACAAAGTGTTACACAAAAGTGTGTCGAAAGTTGGAGATGCATTGGTTTTTCGACGATCTGCAATCCATTATCATGAACCTTGAAAGCTTAACATAACTTTCAACATTGGAACATCTCCAAGGACTAAAACAAAAAAAAATTCCAAAGATGCTCAGATTTTAAAGAGCTTCAAAATGGTTCATAGATTTGGGAATTCTTTGAATATTCTGATACCAAAGTAATTCTCCAGGATATAGCACCCCTTATAAATCCCTTACATTGTGATACACCTGGTATGTTTTCTGGAATCTCTACGGAAAATAATACGGAGATACATCCCAGAAGTGTACGGATTATACGGAGATACATCCCAGAAGTGCTTGTGTGAAGCAAATGTTTTAAAGTTGCAGAAACTTATCGATTCATTGAATTCCACTCAGTCACAAATATAGAAAAAATCTTGAATTTCGAGACTTTCAAGAACAAATATCAAGGATTTTTTTGTCCTGGAATTTCTCGGACACTGGGAAGTGAATATATCCACAGGAACGGCCAAGAAAGTGTTTTCAAATGTATCAAGAAAAGGACGTTGACACCTTTTCTGCACATAATAATTCTCGTGAGTCAAAAGTCACCCAAAAGCAAAAAAAAATAAGAACATGTTGTCGAGAATCCATAAACCTTTAACATCTCTCATTCCAAGATAATGGAACTATCTTTTAAACCAGTTCGTAACCTGCTCGGAAACCGCAAACTACACCGACAATTACATTCATCACTCTAATGGCACTTTATGGTAAACGAATGTGACTGCAATCTTCTCGCTGCTGACCCCCCGCCAAATAGCATTACCATCTTTTAACCACCGCTTTACGACGCCTCGAATATGAGCGACGTTGCCCGTCTCGCCCCCCCCCCCCCCCCCAGAGACACTCACCTGCCTGATGTCCTCGAAGATGTATTTCAGCTCGTCCTCCAGCAGTATGTATGGGTCAATGTTGTACTCCCGTATCGGTCCGGCCGGTTGCTGTGTGTGGACGGAGCTGTACCCTCGCATGCAGGGATGCAGGTTCGCGGTTGCACTGCATTTCTGAAAAAGGGAGAAGAAGGAAAAAGTAAATCAACGCATTAGTTTTTGCTGTCGATGGTACGTGCACGTTTTTTTATCTATTTACTGTGTGTACCATTAGTGTAAACCGAGTGCGTCTGTGATATGCAACATTACCCCACATCCCCTCGACCCCCAAACACCGAACAAACAGCTCATTACCGATTCACGTTTGCGTTCGCGAAATCACTAAATAGGCTATTTAATGCTCCTCTTTCGGTGGGCTGGTTTGTGAGCGTTTTGGAGAGGCACGGCGATGAGCCCGAGCGTCCTGAGACCGTATGTGCATGGAATTTCAGGTGTTTCTCGGTACCGTCCAGCATGCAGACAACTGCCAGCCGCACTGGATCGTCATCGCCGCTGGCAACTAGGTAGCCACAGTTATTTAAAATCACATACGAAGGCACAACTTCACAGCCAGCGCTTCGGCTTCAAGTTCCACCAAGAATGCCGCCAGTTTAGGGCAAAGTCTTTATTATCGGATTCTTTGCTTTGCGTTCCAAAAATAAAATCCCAACCAGTTCCAAGCTCCACGTCCGCGAAGCCGATGTAAAAGGTCTTGTAACATCCGACCCGTCGGGCGAATCATAAAATCAAACTCAAAAAACCGGACCCAGCTCGTGATCGTCCAGCTAGATAGTTTGCTTTCATATTGTTTCATTTCGGTTAATCTCGCACCCAGCGGCACCATTCCGCATGCCGACGTGCCGAGGGGGCTCGATCAGGTGGAATTGAGTTTCGGAATTCAGAGCTTCATTTAGGTGTCATCTGCTGCGCGTGGCCCTGTTGGCGAGGGTGCCAGTTAACCTTGAAGCGGCAGGAATAAATCCACCTGAGAAGACAAGCCGCACCGAGAACTACGCACGAGGTTCTAAACAGACGATCAGATTAGAGCGGTCGAACACAAAAACCATCGGCTAATCATTTAACTTTAGCTTAGCGTCTATCTCGACGTCCGATACTACCTCGCGTACCTACGCTATCTCTTCCATCTCGTTCATCCTGGTGCGTGTACGCCTTTTCACCCGCCCGTTCCCCCTTACCGGGCTCATCCTTTCTCCCAGCGCACGCCGAAAAAGCTTACGAACGTGGGAGCCAAACAGGCGGGCGAAGCACAAGAGTGCACACACCCAGTCGAATGACAATGACGTTCGGCGATTGAGTAATCGGCCGTTCGGTTATTGGAGAGCTTGTGCGGTTGTTGCCAGGGTTGCCAGATAGCGCAGCACGGGAGGCACAGGGTGATGCCGGCAGCGACACGACGCGTTACGACGGCGACACGTAACGTTTCAACTTTTACCGACAGACCCGAAACAGAGGGGGGGGGGGGGTATAGAGAGGAAGGGAGGTGGATGTTAGGTCTTGCAGCAGCCTGCGTAGCAGAGGTGATCAATGAAACGCAACCACCCCAAACACACACACGTGAGAAGCGTGTGAGGATCAGCAGTTCAAGCAAATTGGTGAGAGGTGAGAACGGGAAGGAAGCACGAGTGAAGGAGTCGATGATTTCGGAAAGATGCGATACGATCGTGGATGATTGAGGCACTTCTGGGGAAGGTGTACCATGTACCGGGACCGGGTTATTTGTAGGTGGCACATTACGTCGCCGAGATCTCGATATACGACAGACGCTTGGTCGAAACGGTGACAGAACCATTAGCAGTTGTTCCAGTGATACCTAGTGCGAGCCTCGGGTAGAGCAGCTCCCCATCCAACGGCGATCATCACCGGTGCTGGTGAACTCGCTTCGCTTTCTTCTGGTTGGATGGCCGCGTACCGTGAGCTGACCTTTTCCACCTGATTGCCGAAGACGACGACCGCGGTGGCAAGCAATTTCCAATAATAGCCCACGAAAAAAAAAACTGGTGGGAAACATTCGAAAGGTTTCCATCTCGGCGACACGGACACCACAGCACCTACCGTCCCACAAGATGTCTGACGCGGTTTTACAACAAAAACCTGCTTTGCCACGGCTTTGCTTTCCAGTCCAAAGGTAAAGGACGTGCTCTAAGCGACTCCGGGCTTATGAAAGGCCCTTTGAGACAGACATTTCCAAGATTCCAAAAGATATGCCATACTTCTGGTATGCGTTCCGAGCGATCATCTTCAATATCATGCAGAACAAACGGTGCGGCACAGGGTGCCCAATGCACACGCGCTTAGATCTAAGCGCAGCGCAGCCGACCGGGGGCAGGGAAACTGGAAGCTTCACGGCGAAGCGTACCCTCACACCAGAGCACCACCAGTCGACGAACTAGTATTTCCAGTTTAGCGATTTGCGCGTAAAACCGCGCCGCCCCATCCAAGTCGGTCCTCCGGAGCGCGGGACCGCGCAGATCGTTCTGGTGCAGGTTGCAGGTGACGGTGCGTCAGGTTTTGCTGCAGATTCCAGCACACACACACACACACACACGCGCGTGCTCGCCCCCCGTGCCTCTACCCCGCACGGTTCTGGTGGTTCAGGTCGATTCGCCGAGTCTGGGTCGGGTCTTGCGGTCACCCCCACCGAAAGTGGCAGCGGCGTCGGCGAACGCATGCCCTACTTGCCTCATTACGTGCGCAGCCACCAGTTGCGCTAGTAGCAGCACCCCGAGGGGAGGCCCACATTCCACGGTTTTGCGCTTAGGGAGCGAGCGAGAGCTAGCGAAAGGATTTTTCCTTCAGCCGAACAAACACACAAGTCCGGCCAGCTCTAATGCGGCCAACGCTAAGTAGGCTCCCCTATCGCGCGCGCGTGCGCGTAAACCAGAAGCAGGTCCGCGCATTTATATCGCCGCCTAAATCGAGGCCTTCGAAACTAAATGCGACAAACCGGGTCCAAAGCAACCGTTTTAAGATCAAACACACTTTTACAAGACGTGGTGGTCCGTGTGGTTCGAGAGCAAGCCGATGAGAACTTTACGCACGGGCCCGGGCGTATCTTCCGCGCAAGTACATTGATACAGCGATTGATGAGCTCATGGCAGCATGGCGCAAAAGGAAGAAGGTCCGGCAACGCAAAATCGACGACGAGGACATCAGATCGCTATACCAACAGTTTCTAGGTCTCATTGCGTCATCCAACAATCGTTCCCAGGAAATCCCCAGCAAAACCAACCACACTGTGTCTAGATCTACTAAATCCGCATCCGAAAATACTCATTCCTCCACTACCCACCACTACAGGCGAAACCCATCGAGACCAGTGCTGTGTCCCAGTGTGTCTGGCAACACCCGTTTGTCCCGAAATTTAACACTTTCGCTCGCCCTCCCAGCGTCCACACGATGCCTCCCAGCGGCGCGCATCGGTCGTGTGGTGTGGCAAGCGCTGCCCGCTGTAACTTGATTCGACACACTCCTCGCGGACGAGACGAGGGGGCGTCCAACATCGTGCAAGTGTGCGCGAGGGAAGCAATAAAGCGTACGGTAAATAAAGTTGACGCAAGACGCGGTAGTTCGAGTGCGCACGACACGCTCTCCGGCTGTCATAACGCAATTTCGCACGTTTATAATTGTGGGACGGTAACTCGACACCGTTTACCTCACGCAGGATAACATCTTCTGGGGCGATTGGAGCATTGGATATGGCACCAATGCCGTGTTTTTGTTTGTCTGGCGGTGAGTTCTGGGCCGATAGGGAGCTGTTGTGTACAAGTACATCTTCCCAGCTGGTCTTCCTGACGAGTAAGAAATGTCATATCTTCACTGTTGCCGCGGGCAGTGCCTCTCCTAGGCGACTTATTCGCACAAAACACGAACATAGCTAACCTGTGCGTATCGAGCGTGTTCAAACACGTCGTGACACCTCTTTGCGGACTTGTGCGGGTGGTTGCTTCCTTTCTCCCGCTCTTCCGATGGTGTACGTGATTAGTAATTTTAACACCGCGCACTATCGCAGTATCTACGCACTCCCTCGGTGTGCGTGCCTAGTGATGTCTGACAGTTTGCCCCGATAACAGCGCACCGAGCAAAACGAGACCTGCGAGCCGTAGAGAGGGAAAAGGAAAGTCCGCCAAACGCAACCGAAACGCTTCACCCCAAACGGTAACACGGTACTTGAGGAGTACCCTGGGAAGAGGAAGGACAGTGGCTGTAAAAGAGAAAGTCCAGTACGGTTCGACGGACCGAGGAGCTGCCGCCGGACGGAAGACATCAAGAAGCCTCAACCCAACAAGCGTTAGCGTTCCTCACATACACCTACGGTGCGTGTGGGGCGGGGGGGGGGGTTACCGATGACGTTACCGATATCAAAAAAACAGTCAGATGAGCACATTTTCACTCACCACCCACCCAAACCGAGCCGGTGGTCGGAAGAACAGCAGTAGGAAGCGGAAGCGGAAGATTAGAGCAAGATTGCGTGGCGATCGGCAATCGCGCAGTGCATTATGTATGCGAAGCAAGCAGCCGAGCTGGGCCCCCGAAGTTAAGTTCAAAGACGGCCCGCTGACCAATTATCACGGGGGAGGCGCGAGGCACGGGCTGGCAGCGAGCGGTGGATTCGAGTAGCTCACCTTTCGCGAGAGATAGCCACAATTAAGTGTATCTGCGAAAAATGGCCTCAACAACCGTTCGGCGATTCAGCGATGGCCCCATTTCCAGAAGAAGAGTGGAGTATTTGGAAGTGTTTCGGTGAACCCTTGCATCGGAGAAGGGACGAAGCGAGAGTGTGTGTGAGAGAGAGAGAGAGAGAGGGTAGCAGAGACCAATTTTCAACTTCCGTGAGGATTTTAATTTTTAGCACCCCTTCAGCGGTGCGCAAACATCCAAACAGTTCTCGTCAAACAGTTTCCAAATCTTCATGGGGGTCAGCTCGCCGAAGGTGCCGGCGGCGGGGCATGGTGCGAGACAGGGAAGAGGGAAGTCAAACATGAAAAGGTGACTACCTTCATCAATCAGCGGGTGTCGGGTATAGGTGTGCACGAAAACCTCCCGATCTTTGCAATTAATCAAACTCCCTGGCCAGGGGCTGGCGTGCTCGCTAGTGTTTTTTTTTCTTGGGGGACGACCAAGTGGTTTGGAGTTTTAAAAGCATTCCGACCGCTTATCCAAAACCGGACAGTGAGAACCAAATTTTTAAGTGAATGTCCACAAGCGCAACGTTATCCAACCTTTTGACGTGGCCCGAACCCAACACCGAATGGGTAATGATGGCTGCCGGAATCGGCATCTTCCCCAAGATTTGCTGGAGATCCGTGGGAGCTCATACGATTCAGTTAGAAATACTATCATACCTCATGATACCTCGTTAATTGATGAGCTGGCAATATTATTATCAAATCACAATGCCATCTGAAGATATTGAGATTTAAGTGTTTAGTTAACTTCTGCATCAGAAATATCATGATCATGGGAATCCAGTAGACATCAAAGGTAGAGTTATGATAAAATCACAATAATCGCTGAAAATTTGCCGTGTTTACATGACCTCAGCGGTAGCATTATTATCGATTCTCAAGATTTGCTGAAGGTCCTGTTGACTCATCATCAGCGACAGAGTTATAATTAAACTTTTTCTTTCCAGCTCTTTGGAGTCCACTCAACATCAGCAGTAGAATTATTAGAAATAGCTAGGTTTGCTGGAAAACAAATCAACTGGACACCCAACAGCCAAACTATTATGAAATCACAAGATTTCCTGAAGATCTTGAGAATTTACAGAACATCAGCAGTCAGAACTGTTGTGAAATCTCAAGATTTGCTGCAGGTCTTGGGAATCCGATAAACTTCACCGGACATAATAGTTAGCAAACGCAAAGTTAGCAAACAGCTTTCTTCACACAGTTGTTGGGTTTTTTTTTCGCAAACGCAAAGTTATTTGTTCAACGATTTTCACCAGCGATTGCGCATGTAACAGCGGGTAGAAATGTAACGGCCGAGGCGGCACAAACACGTACTTCAATTTTTAACTACGCCCGTAACGTGACGTGCGTAACGAGACGTGTTATCGGTTCAGGCAAGGTCTCAAACTCCTTCCCCCTGTCGCTACCAGACTTCGAATCGATACATCTCTTTCCCATTGCGCAGTGTTTTGGCAAAGCAGCGAAAGAAAGAGGCAAAAAAAGCGGCACACGATAATGAGCCTGCCACCACTGTTGGCCGTCGCTTTCTAATGCATAATGATGGGCAACGATAGTGCGATAGCGAACACATCGGGCCTATGCCACCGACCTCGCACAATTTCCACGAATAATTAGATCAAAATTTATGTTTTCGTGTGGAGTGTGTACCGTGGCTTACTTTACGTAAATCGATGCCGCCCGCGTGCAATGTCCAAGCCGGGAAGGAGCGGTTCAATCAACCTAGACCCGGGCAGCTCTCTCTCTCCACGTACACGGGCGGTGCGCGCGCGAATGTTGGGCTGTGGAGAGATTGAAGATATCTTGCAGGATGCCGCGTGTTTGCAGGTGCAGCCTGTAGTGCCATAGAAATGCTCTCACGTCCAATAACGTATGGCCCTCCGATGTCGGAATACAGAACATTGAAAACTGGGCGAGAACTTCTTGAATTAATATTCGCATCCTCTTCTCGGGCGAGATCCCCGTGTGCAGGAGCGTCCCCATGGGATGGGCAGCTCAATATGTGTATCACGCTTTCCGCGGACATCTTCTGAGCAGTAAAACTGGGCGTGCATACCTCCAGCAACGCGCCAACACCGTCCGTGTTTGCCCGCACTTGACATTCGCGCGCCACAGAACGTGCAACCTCTCGGACCGCGTCGTCTTCAGCTGGCAGGCACGACCGACAGCACACCGATGCCGATACCAAAAGGGAGAACACTCGAGAGCCTCAAGTGCTGGTTAAGTGGTGATCGAGCTGGTACGGCCCGACCTTATGCAACACCTAAGCACGGTCGGATTAAAAACTCGAGCAGCGAAGCGTGGTCACCCTCGGAATGCGCTACAGGGTGTGCCTGTTGGACATTGACCAGCACCTACCTCGGTAAAGTCTGTTTACCGGTACGATATCTTCTCGATCTTCACCATCAATCGCAAGTAATCGAGATGTCCCCATAGGCCCTCTCCTACAGTGACGGTTCTCAGCACTTCCTGCTTGATGGCAGTGCCGTTGAGAAGTGCCCCAAGGCGTATAAACAACCCTGAGGTTCGTCTCTCCGCCTGCTCGGGGGGGGCTCGTTTAACGGGAAGCATTCGTCCAGGCCCATTACATACACAACAAGGGTGTCAGATAGCGAGTAGCCTACACGATACTTTGGCGGGCTTCCGTAACGATTACGATACACACACAGCAAAAAAAAACCGGGTGCTACCAACGCCTTCGCCTTCCAGAAGCGAACGAAAGTGAAAACGAGTGCAACCTGTTTTAGCCGCAAGCCGTACTCGCTAATCTTGAACACGTCCCGAGCGGTGTGGATTCGGTATATTAATTAGCACTTGTTCTACTACCTGTCCGACGCTTAGTGTTGATAGATTGCGATTTCACCGTGACGCTGCTACCAAGCTAACCAAAAACATTTCCCCATCACACGTAGGTACGCAGTGCAGGAAGTCAAGGTTGAGGGGCCGACCTCCGCCCCGTCAAGAAGCGAGAGGTCTAGGCCGTCCGCGAGCTATTCTCACTCGCCTTCCGAAAAAGGTGCCAAATCGCGTAGAGAAGCATCCCACCACTAACTGCTATTTAACGATCGCGCCGAAGTATTGCGCCGTGAATGCGTTGCAATTTGACAACATCATTAATGACTTATTGCTTCGTCTGCCGGCAGCGAACCGCAGCCCTCCCCTGGAGCGAAGATTTGGAAACAATGCGGCGGTGCACGCGGCGTAAAATTGAGGACATACCCTTTGCCGGCGGCGGCAGGGTTGAACGGCCTACAGCCATGGGGAGTTTGCGCCCTGTCAAAATCAAGCCGCCTGTGACCTCACGGAGGCTAACAAAACAAAAAAAAAAAAAAACACACGCACTAGCAGGCAGGCGGAAGCTTCAAAACAGTCATCTTCAGTAAAACATCTTCTGGACGGTGGCAAATTCCAGCATACCCAAAAAAAACCCTTGGCACACCAATTGAGTCAAGTACGCGACGCTCTCCTCGTCGTACACCACTCGTCGATCCTTCGAAAGAGACACGCGACCCTGAAACACCCTGAGCACCCCGGGAGCCGACCGATGCAGTCGAATCCGTGATGCCGTGTCGCCATCATCTCGCACCAACTTCCGAGGTGTCAGGAAACAATCATCCTTCCTTTGTGTTTTTTTTTTCACTCAGTTCTGAAGTCACCCTGACCAAGACCCTGGACTTTGCGGACGTCAGTGCCAAAAAGTACCGAATCCAATTTGCGCTCGCATCGCCCGCAAGATCTCGCAAACCGGCTGAAATCGGGTCCAGGTCTATCAATAATGCGCCTCACGGGTAGGAGCGGCAAGGACAAGCCCATCTGCGAGCGATCGGGAAGTTTGCAATTGCGTGTTGCGCGAACTAGGAAATGCCTCAGGTTCAGCAATAAGGACATTCACGGCTGGAGGCCTTCCCAGAGTGCCGTTTCGTGTTTCAGAACAGCGGTTTTCCATACCGAACCTGGCAAACGAGGCGGAGACCCAGTCCACCCACCGCAACACCTCAAGGAAGCAATACACCGTCGGAAGCTAGGTTTGCCTTAGATCCCCTCTCCTTCCCCAGCGGACCAGGAGTTTTCGTGTGCTGGAATTTAAGCGAAAGAGAAAGCCAACGCCAACTACGGGCCACCCTAGCAAGGGGAAGGGAAGAATGTGACGGGCGCCGAGCTATGCACATCCGCGTTACAAAGGTGCGGTTGTGTGCGGCCGTGCGTACTGATCGTTTGCCGTGCGTCGTGTTTGGCGTACGAAATTACACCGAACAAAACGGCCACCGCACCGGCAAACCCGTGGCCCTCAGGCCCCACGAAACAAAGGAAAATATTCGACTCGAAACCGCACCGAAGCGGGAGGGCGGGCTGGCGTGCGTTGCGCTTCGTACAGGTGTTTTTGGAGAGTTCGATACAGATATATCGCTCGATAGGTCGCGCAACACGTACGCGTGTCGTACGCAAGATATGAATTCTGAAAAGCAAGCAGATGGTGCAGCCACGTACGGCAGCGGAGCTGAGACTGGAGAAATCCCATCAATATTAATTCGTCCGCTCTTGCCAGCCCAGGTGTGGTAGGAGTGCTCGGTTTCGAAAACCCGATTAGCATTCGAGAGAATCCGGAGTCAGCCTTATCTCCAATGCCAACTGGGTCTGCTGTCCTCCGAGCTCTGCTGCCCTGCCGCTCAGCTGTCGCACAAGAGGAGGCGTTGCCTCGCTCGATTAGTTGTTTGATCAAACGATGGACATTACTCCTAATTGACTGACTCTGCCACTATCGGTAAACAGTGTGCAGACGGACGGGCGAGGCACGGAAAAGCAAGCTGTTAATAGCGGAACTCCCTGCTGCTGGTAACTTGCCTACCGTCGCCCACCGAACTCGCCGTCAGCTCCCGTCCAGGAGAGTTTACGAAACAGAGAGGACAAACAACGGCAGCAGAAGGCACAACGCATAAGCTTCATGACAACAACAAAGTAAACGCAGTGGGTTGTTGATCCGTGCCAGTCAGTGCGGTTCCAGTGCCGATAGGTGCGGCAAACGGTGCAGGTTGGGACACAAAGCAAGAGTCACGGTTGCCTGACGTTGTCGACCCCGCTGAAGAAGCGAGCGGCCGACGATGGATCCCCAACTGCTAGAGCCACCACTACCTGCAGTCTAGTGTGCAGGTAGCAACACACAGGCCGTCCACTCACTCGCTCGATGTGTGCTTTATGCAATCTTGCGGCAGCGGTGACACATGGTGACATGCGGCTAGCCTTGCGGCATTCCACGGTCGCAGCAGTAGCATCATCCTTCTGCGGGCGCTCTCTTCTCGCGTTCGTGATCATCGTCGGCTGAGCACCTTCGCCTGGTCAACGGCCTTCCAATCCTTCCACCTGATTTGCGCACGATCCCTAGCACGCGCAAACTACTGTTGCAATTTCTCCATCGCATGTAACAGCGGGCTATCGTCGGATATAGCGAATCCGTGTTGCGCATTCCACCGTACCTGACCGCGCGCAAGTGAGGAAGCCGAAGGAGTGGCCCTTTAAACTACACACGTGAAGCAGCTGGTGCTGCTTAAAGCTTAAGCCGCCCCCACCTACACTACCTAGCCTCTTCCCTACATTTCGACGACCTTCAGGCTGCCGACGACGACGGACAAAATCAGTGAAAGTTTTGTAGTGGCTGGCAGGCAGGCAGAGTTGTGCACAAGGAACGAGCGGACGGAGTTTCGGATCCGTCCGGCCGGAACGGAACACTTTCCGACTGCTGATTTCGAGAGGGAAATGGGCATTAGGAGTAGCTGCGCGCGAGAAGCACGAGAGGGCACACGCTTGAGTGAACCCTTTCAGCAAGGCGGTAGGGGGGCAAACGAAACTTCAAACATCTTCTTGTCGATGCTACGGGAACGAACCAGTTGCAGAAAAGCTTACCAACAGAAGAACATAACCATAATAAAATTTACAATTACACGAGACGAGAGAGAAAGATGAAAGGGAAAGTAAAGAGAGAAAGAGATGTAGAAAGAGGGAATCCAAATTTCAAACATGTGTTTTACCCTCATCCAATCATTTCGATTTCGATTGATTAGTAATTTCGCACCCGTGTTTCTAACAGAGAAAAGACAAGGTGTAATTATTGTTAAATCTGGAATCGAACAACACCCCCCACAATTGAGTGCTGCTCATTAATTGTGTCCACCGCACGCTACCCACTCAACCGTCAACCGTCAGCCGTCGGTCTACCGCTTAAACTCAATCATAAGCGCACGCAATTCAATTCGCCCAATTCAACCGCCAGGCGCTTTCGCTCGCTTTTTGGCGTTGCATTTCGCCTTCCGGCCGGGGGTGCAACAAAGTACAAACTATGTTTTACGAGCCAATTTTTGCCCGCCCGCTTCTGCGGGACAATAAAACAGCACACAGATGTGTACGCAAGAAACGCAGGGAGACGCAATAAAACTAAGAGCCAATTGTCACTTGAACTGGAAGCGCGGTCGGGACGGAAGTTGTCGTCGAATGTCCACACGGGCGGGCAGGCTCCATTAAATTTGCTCGTCGCTCTGGTGACGCTGGTGGAAGACGCCCGCTTTGACTGGCCACAAACGCAAACTGAAACGATTGAATGTGTGTGCTCCGCCGGTTCCACGAGCCAACCAAGGGGGACTACATATTGGATACCTAACAAGTGACGTTTTACGATGACAGTTACGATGACCCTTCGGGCTTCACGCTGGCGCGATTTGTTGCGTGCAAGAAGGGGTTAAGGAGGGGTCAGGTTAGAGATGCAGATGGTGTACACTGCAACCGGACAATGGTTTTACTTTGAGGCACAGTGTTTTATTGCTGGCGTAAACTTTATTTCATTTCGTAAACGGACAATGGTGACGCACAATCGCAACCGTTGTGGTGACATTTTCGAGGATTGTCAGAGCTCCTCCGGTGGTGGTCTGCATCTGACGCCTAATTACACCCTTTAACCGAAATTGATGCAGCGTATCTCGCATCGCGGTCCCAGCGATCTAGTTCCTGCCGCGGCACACACTGCTACCGATAATTTTTATCCCTTCGCTTGCCCTACCTCCACCACCCTGGACGGGAGCTTAATTGCCCTGGCTGGTTGGGCCTCCCGACCACCACCAGCACACAGAATCCGGAGGTTCGCCCAACGCTCTCTGGAAGGGAAATAGCAGCCGAAACCGTCCAACACGCGTGGCCAGCAAAAAAGTGAAAGGAGTCAAGAGAGAAAAGGTCGCAGCTCTAAAATGGTAGTCGGCAAGCGGTCGAACGCGGGCGCGGACGTTCCCGAAGGGCATCATAATTCGAATGATTTGATTACGAAACTGCGACAACGACGAACCGGCAAGAGCAGGTGTTTCGGGGCGCACCCAATGTCAGCGAGAGTGCCCAACCCTCGGCGCAAAATGGGCAAACGAATTTTGTGATTGGCGGGGGGGGGGGGGGGGGGGTGCAAAGTGTCACCCCAAGTGTACCGACTCTTCCAGGCACCATGGCAACCCGATGCTAATTGGGTACCTCGATTTGGTGGCGGACGCGGCCCTGGGACGGAGTCTTCTTTTAGCACCTTCCAGGCAAATGCAACGCACCGTGGACGTGGACACTCCACTTTGGATCTTCAGGGTTTCTGGCCGCCCAGGGGATTTCTTAGAACCGTTTATCACACTCCGGACGCTTGGCATCTAATCTGGAGCTTCCGAAAATGTCAATAACCGAAGGGTTTTCGAATCAGTGTGCTAACGAACTGGACTCGCGCAGTTGAGAAGGTCCCATTCTTGCGCTTGGTACCAGCGCGTCTACGCTTACATTCACCAGCGCCAACGGCACGGTTGCAAGAAGATGATAGAGGGCAACCTGGTGGCAAGGGGGGTCGATACAAAAACCGGATCTGTACCGTGTTGCCGCCTCGCTTCTTCGCCTCCAGTACCACCACTGTACCTTTTTCGCTTCTTTTTCTTCTCGCTTTCGATGAATGAGCGATGTGTGTACATTGGGTGCGGGACACCGCCAAAGTGCGACACCTTGCGGTCATAAGTCGCTGCGTTCGCACACCGGCTGGTGGATGAATGAAACACGGTATGCAAATTGACCGCCCGCCCGTCCCCGCGGCACCGCGCTGTGATGGTGATAGAATCTGGAAAGCTTTTTATTAGCCAAAGGTGCCGTTTGTGCCTGTGTTTGCGGGTGTGGAAACAGCTAGACATTATGCCTCGCAACCTCCGGCCAAAACTCCACCCGGGTAACAGAACGCGGAGACTGACCAACAAAAAAAAACGATACAAAGAGGAAGACACTTTTTTTGGACACAGAGCGGACGGGTCTGCCTAAGGTCGTGCCGAAACGAAGAAGCGAGGAAACGGGCAAGCAATAAGAAACTTGTCACCGCGCTAAAAGCCACTTTACAGGTGTACCCACCAAAGACTTCAACCTTTTTCGTCCTCTACTTCTAGGCCTGCTGCTGTCGTCTCGCGCGCGCGCTCGCTCACCCTCCCTGCCGCCTGTGCCTGCGCGGCTAGCTTCGGCGGAGCCGTGGCCGGACTTATCAGGTCTCGTTCGCATCGCAACGCCAAAAAGTCTCCACATCCTTACCCGATGCCTCCACTGTTAGCTTTGCGCGGAACCGGGGCCCCGAAACGCTCCGGCGCGGTGGCGGCGGCGGCGGCCTGGGAATCTATCCGCGGGCGGGTAATTGTTTCACGGGTGGCCGGCATCCATCCGGCGGCCGCGTGTCGCTAAAACCCCGACGCATGATCTCAGCGCTAGTGCAAACACTCCGGGTCCTAGTTGCCTGCTTCGGGGACGGCAAACGGTTTCACGGTTCACTCCCCCCGCACTCCCCTTTCCCCCGTTCGCACCATCTTCCTTCCCGTCTGTCAATTGCTGAAATTTTGGTGCCTAAAAGAACTTGCTTCCCGTGTGCCGCCAACGTGTGTGCCTTTTTTTTGTTGTTTTTTTTTTTTTTGCTTTCCCTTCCAGTTGGTGCAGCTTTGTGCCTCGCTGTTGCGAGAGGCAAATATTGTGCCGCAATCAATATTGACACTTCACATGAAATCCTCAATGAACGCCGTGTCCACCATCGGGCGTGGGGTGGAAAAAAGCTGCCCCCCTCCCCCCTCCCCAAACTTCTCATCTCGCTGGTTTGGACCTCGCCGGGAAGACCAAATAGCCAACGGAGGTCACGCACTGCCACAAAGAACGACTTCCATCAGACTTCCAACAAGAGCGCCTTGGGTGAAAATGTCACCCGAAATGGAATCGGTTTCGAGCTCTTGCCGCTCGTCCACCTTGAGGTTGGGGTGAGTTCGCAGTTCACGCCGCACGGTACGGGATTCTTGCTGCTTTTGGCGCTGAACGTACAGAACGCAGGAGAAAGTTATCCGAAACGATCCTTTGCTCATGGGATGAGGGCGAGATCACATCTATCTCTTGCTCTCTCTCTCTCTCTCTCTCTATACCCCTCTCTCTATCTGTCGAGCATCACTTCTCCCCCCGCAGCTAAGATGTCGGCGATTTCTTCGAGGCCGGGTCGCACTTTCGTGCGGGGTGAATGGACGGCGAAAATAGCGACAATTAAAATTACAGGCGTGCATGAGAAAAGGACGGTTGTGTTTTCGGGGCTTCACCGATTAAGGTTTTGCCGCCATCGGCGAACGAAAGCAAACAGACCGATAGATCCCACCGAAACCCCCCCCTCCCCCCCACCCCACCGAAAATCCCCGCCTCCACTTCTCCTCCAGCCAGAGGCAATCTGGGTCAGTGGACGGGTGGTTGGGCAGGTACCGTAGGCACAGTTTCCGAAAATTTCTCTCCCCGCTCAACTGGCGGCCTTCTTGCGACCGCCCGTTTCCCACCCCTACCCTGTGAAAGTTGAGCAGACTCTCTCCCTCGGAACTCGCACAGGCAAGTGAATGGCGTGGGCTCTCCTCGAAACCCACACTGCGGAACCGTGTGCCGTATCAATGAAAACCGCAACCGATACTGACCGATCTGCAGGCAGTGCCGCGGAAAGCGCACGCAAAGACCTTGGGATGCTTCAGGGATGCGGTGGCTGCTGCATTCCAGACGAGGTCGTCATCACCGTTTGCCCGTTTGGAGCAGGCACCTGCAATGCGTCGAACTTCCTGTCCCAAACAGATCTCGTCATCTCGTCACAAACGTCCTCCACGAAAGGTGACGTTGGTACGTCCATCTTTCCTTCCCCCCCCACCCCATCCACGCAGTGCACGAAACTCCGAACGACGAAGATCGTCGGGCAGAGACGTGGACGCAGCGCGATATTTGGGTCATGTTCCGTTTTTGTTTTTTACTCTCTCCTTCTTTTATTCCCCTACCATACCCGTTGGCACACTTGCCAACCATTCCGGAGATAGCGACCACACATCCGAAAACGCACCGCCGTAGATCTCCAGAACTTCAGTAAAGAAGAAAGCAGCCTCCTCGTTTGGCTCTCCAGAGAACGCGCCGGGCAGTCGGGAAGAACTTGCCCCTGGAGGGCACGGCTCGTCTCCCGCCCCGGAAAGGTTTCTCGTCGGCCTCTCATCCTAGACCTCGGGCTGGTCGGACGCGAACCTCCAAACCCGCGCCATCAAAATGAGGCCAAACATTGAGGCCAACCGAAAAGGCCTACACACACAAACACGCACCAAAACGGCAAACGAAGTGGAGGCAATGGAGAGGAAGAAGAAAAATTTGGAACCTGTTTCTCCTGCGCGCCGCTCCTATAGCATCGCACACCACTACCATTCCGTCGCAGCGTCGTCAGAGAGGTCCCCGCTGGTGATACGTTTGATACAGGACGGTTTTTCGTGTGTGTATATTACGCTGGCATCGGGTATCAGGTTCAGGTGCGCCGGCGCAGGGCGATCGGCGTGCGCAAAGAGGGCAAACCACTCCGGTTTTCTCTCCGAGTTTGCAATCTTGCCTTCAGTTTTTTTTAGGGCAGCGTGTAACGGCAAACGATAATGCCTACGGATCGGTATAGTATATAAGGCGGGTGGGTTTGATAGCAGAAGGAGAAGTAGTAGCCCGCAATAGTAGTAATCACATCTAAAGGTAATATACTAGAAGGCGTTGGTGCTAGCTCTTAAAAGCGAGATGTCAACCTAGTAGTTGCTAGTACCACTCACACTAGACTGCTAATGGCAATGCGAATGCTTCGATGCCACCGTATCTGTCTCCAGCAAGTCTTCACCAGTGACATTTACCGTGAGGCACCCTGTGAGGAAAACAACACCTTCATTAGGATGCGTTCTCTTTTATGGAGGGCAGTAATATGGATGAGCTCGTGTTAGAAGGGGCTGCCCATCTTTCCGCAGCCATCGGCCGTCGTCCATATTGAAATTAGGACTGAAATCGATGGTTTTATTTAGGCTGGCGTCCATGCCACGACTCCTTCACATAAAGGAGGAAGGGTGCGAGAAGGAACGAGCCCATTATACGCGTGACCCACATAAAGAAACGAAACCGATTAATCCGAAGCTCGGACTATTCGAACAGCCGTTCGATTTCAAATGTCATTTTGTTGACTTCCTTTTCCAAGGCAATCCCCATACGAGCCTAATCGTGTGTATGCCGCTGCTGCTGGTGCTGCTGCTGCTGCTCTGTCGCCGTTGATTTTGGATAATGATGGGGCCGATCTCTATATAGCGGTGGTGGGCTTCGCGGCCTGACCTCTGAGAAACTAAAGCATGTCAAAGCACATGTGCGCCGTGCCGATGCGAGCGAAAACCCGCTCCTCTCGAGCGTACGATGGGAAGCGCGCAGTGGTGGGGTCGCTGATGCTGGGGCTCATATGGTCACCGGTTTTTTTTTTATTCCTTCCAAACGGAACCATCTAACCCCTTACCACCCGCCCCCGGCCATACTGCTTCCTATCTTTGTGTTTTCCTCGGCCTTTGCCCATTCCTCACAGCTGTGTAAGCAAACGGAGCGTTCCGAAAAAAAATTCGGTTATGAAATGGTCGACGACCTCGTCGGGTCAGGTCCGTTAGTGGTTGCTCCCCGCGGGGGTTGGTGGTTTCGAATAGGTGAAACGGGTTTACTGTGCCGCGGTTCGGTTCTCGAATCCCCGTGTTGTGGGGTGGGTTCGTCGACTAGCCCCGTTTGCTGCAGCCCCGTTTTGCTACGTTGTGCGGATGATATAAACTCGCACTATTGCAGAGTGCTGGAGCTGAGATAACGGTTGCTAGTGTATAGTTCTTGCTGCTGGTTGGATTTCAATATCCACAGCATTAGACCACACAAGGCTACAGTGGAAGAGATACGTCAGACTTCTTAGGGATTGTTGATGGTACTGGATTCTGGAGTTTAGTTAGGACATCTGCAGCTGTTCAGATAGAAGTTGGATCACTGAAGAGATGTCCATAGTCTTACAGTGGATCACATCTGCAACTGCGGTCATCCTGTTTTGCTACAACTGCAATCCCACATTGATCTTCAAACACTACACACTTCAGCAACACATCAAACCCTGCGAAACACTCTTATTAAACCTAATGCACTAGCAGAGCAAGAGAGGTAGAGGTCACAGGAAGCACAAACGATGGTTTTACGAGCCTTAAGTAGACGACGACTTGGGTTGATTGATGATTGAAGTTGCATGACGTTCCGAGTGTTCGCTTTTGGGGACCAGCTTTCTACGGGCTGTGTTATTTTTTTCCGTGCCTGTCCGGTGATGTCTATCACTGGAGCTCAAATTTGCACGTACACTACCGATCTTGTCACTAAGCGTCGCGTCCATGACTCAAACGGCTTCCAAATTAAAAATAGGGAAAAAACACTTTTCAGACATTGGAAAATGGCCACTTCTTGAGCACAACGTTTGATAGAAGACCAGCTGATGCATCCATCCTGTCCTCGATAGCCGACATTAAAACCCGATGCACCTTCGTCCAGGTTAACACCTCCATGCATCCTGCCGGACATTCCAGACATTTCGTCTGTGTGGTTCATCTTCGGACAGCCCCATACAGCCGGTCACATTTGGCGGCAGCTGTAGCGAGCGCGTAAGGTGCAGCAGCACAACACGTCTCTGCATGAGCCTAGGCGTCTGTCTTGAAGAGCTGCTTTCTCCAGCAAAGAGCGGTACGGGCGGTAAATGGGGATGGGGAGGTTCACGATTCACATTTCTCGTTTGGAAGCGAAGATACTTTCCCGCTTCGTGTTTTTTTCATCGCTCAGCGCATCCACGGCGCGGCAATTTTGCACTCGCTCCCACCAACACCGCTAAGAGACCCGCTGTGTCTTTCTCTCTTTCAGGCGACGATCCTCAAACCCAACCACCCACCTAACCCTTTCGCTTCCACTCACCGGTATGTTTCCGCTTTCCATTGGAACCGCCCCGGCCTGCCACCCGGAGTGGCCTCCCCGGAATTCCAAAACTCATTTCTTATCCACCGAATCGTGGCCGCCGGGGGCCTATCGCATCCACCATCGCATACCTATTCGCCGTGTGTGCGTGCGTGCGTGTGTGTGTTTTCTCTCTTAATTTTTCCTTTTGCTTTTCATCCTCTTCCTCTCACACCGGCCACTACCGTGTGCGTTTGTTTCATTTTCGTCGTTGTTATTGTCTACTTTCTCTGTTACGCCCGCCATCTTGCTACGCTACCGTGCCACTCTTATCTCTTATCGCGCAACGCTACCACCAACCAGCAAGTGCTGAGTGTGTGCGCGCGCGTGCACCTCCGTAGGTAAATGAAAGTTGATAGAGCAGGTTCCATCGTCGTTGGGTGCTGCCCGTCACACTACCTTGTCTCTCTGGGGATTTGTTTAAGAGGTAGCAGCTTTTGCACTCAAAACAACGACACTAGATATCAACAGCTTCGCTGTCAGTTGATAGTGCTAACCAATATACTAACCAATATACTGCAGAAGCAATGGAGTATATCTGTAGCTCCAGGCACTTAGAACTAACTACTCAGATATTGGAACTAATGCCCATCATAGGACGAGATGTTGTAGAAGATGCTAAGATGGCATTGGAATTTTTGTGTGTGTTTCTTTTCTGGTCTTGTTGCTTCTTCAACTCCCGCCCAACAGCACGCGAAGGTGTCGGGGCGTGACGTTCATTCACAGGTGTCATTATCACTTTCCGCAAAGCTACTACACATTGGTGAGCTTGGAGTCTTTTCGTGTCCAAGAAGTGTTACATCCATTAGAAAGCCACGGCCACGACGCCCACGTGCATCCCGCTGTACTGTGCCCCCCTTTAGCAACGCTAGTCATCAAGGAACAGGATGTTGAAGATTTTTCAATGTCATTAAACAAGCGGAACGCACACACACACGCACACACGCAGAGCGTAATATTGCACATCACGGAAAAGCCCCATACTCTGGACCATCGTCATCTTTTCGAAAACGAAGCAAACGACAAATTAGGCACGAGTTGCGAAATGGTCCTTGCTCCCTCGCAGCCCGCCCCCTGCATATAGAGTTGGCGCTCGTGATGAGGTGTAGGAGGGGTTGATTACGTAACCCTTCCCCTACCCTTCCCTGACGTTCCAAAAAATCGGACAGCATCCGTCAGTGGAAGCCCTCCGAGGTTTGCCACGTAGCCTGGCGCGACTTCACAACATCAACACACCGCGTGTCCGCCTCAAGGATGAAAACTTTCACACTTTCGTGAGCTACAATCGGTTGCCCGGGTGCCACACTGCACCATACCGTGCGCCGTGTGCCCGTAGGGGCCGTATCTATCTCTCTCTCTCTTTTTCTCTTCCCGTTTCTCTCCCCGTCTCGCTCTCGTAATCTGTGTCCCTGCACAAGTTTTTGGGGCCACAGTTTGCCGTTGATCGTTGCATCGCGTAACTTTCGAACGACTTGGCACATCTCCGGGATGTGGCTTGCTTGGGATGGTGCCTGGATTGTGCGGGGACTACGGATCTCACTGCGACGGTGACACTTCGCGGGCTGTTCGGTTCCACTTTGCAGACACCCCATCCTGCCCATTCCCCTAAGCACCCCCTCCCACCCCTTTCCCCCCGTCCCGTCCCATGTTCTTCCCGCTCGCTGCACACTTTTATCACTTTCCACTCACGGTGCAAGAAATGTCGGGCTGTCGGAGGTTTGGGTGTAAGGCTCACTCACCTGGTTCCGTTCGTACAGGGGTGCACCGACGGGGCGACCGGATGCGGCCGACCCGAGTGCGACTGAGGAAGGTTGAATGAAGTTGCCGCGACCGGTGTAGAAGCTGCGCGCGAACGACCCACCGACACTGTGTGCGACCGCCGCCACCAGGGGCGTCGTTCCGGCCGCTCCGGCCTGATAGCCCAGCAGCATGGTCCGTTTGCCGGCGGGGCCGCGCGGCACAAAGGTGCCGCCTCCGCCTCCACCACCGATACCGCCGCCGCCGCCACCGATGCCGCTCGCGATCGGGGCGGACGCGGGCAGCAGCAGATCCTGATGCTGCTGGCCCTTCGACGCCGCCACTAACTGACACAGTTTCTCCTGCACCGCGCGGGCACAGGCCCGATTGGACGAACTTAAACACGCCATAGTCAAAACAATTGTGATCCGATCGATGGACCGCTCGAGCACTCGAAGTCCCCGAAATGCTGCCGCTGCTGCTGCTGCTTCTGCCACTGCCGTTGCTACTACTACTACTACCTCGCTCCGCCGTCGGCCGTGTGCGGTGACGGTGCCGTGTGATGCCCCCACCCCGCGACAACAGGGGTACTGCTCCCCCGTAGCTCGCGCTGCTGTGCTAGAGACTTTTCCAGCCGATTATCGCACGATTCCAAACGATCGTGCCCGTTGCGGTGAGATCGTGCTGCCTGCTCTCTCTCTCTCTCTCTATCTCTCTCTTGCTTGCTTGCTTGCTTGCTTGCTTGCTTCCTTGCTTGCTCGCTCGCTCGCTCGCTCTCTCTCTCGCTTTCGCTCGCGACCCAGTTACCGTGTGTCCGCGGTACTGTCCCACTCTAGCGGAGTTGCGGTCCCCTCGTTACAGGGAAGAGTTACAGCGAGATCTTGGAGGGATGAAGGGAGCGGTCGGTGGGATCTTGGCTGGTACCGGTTTCCGAGAGCGGCAAAAGGCACACGATCCGGCCGAGAGCGGCTAGTAGCAGCACGCAGCCTCTCTTTTGGCCCAACCAGCTACCACCGGGGCTGGCGATGATGGCCTGGTGGGGTCGTCGTCGTCGTCGGCTTCGGAAAGTTTTCGGCCACGCTGCGGATGATGTGGTTCGCCGCGTCGAAGATCGAAGCTCGCGCCGTCTATCGCTTTCTCTCCGAAGGCACCAACCAACCGAGTCAGTGTGCGCCTTACCCGTAGCGGATTTCCCGACACAACCAAACCTCGTACTCTCTCTCTCTCTCTCTGTCTCTCTCTCTTTCCCTCTCTCTCTCTCTCGCGCACTATCAAGCAACCGGGTATGGTGGGAGTAAGAGAGGGAGTGCAGCAGGTGACGACGGGTGCCCGATGATGCGGCTGGGGATGATGATGACTGACGCTGCGGACGATGTTGGGCAGTAGATAAGAAGGGACAGAGAGGGAGCGGTGCGGTTAAAGGCACGCAATGCCAGATTGCAGATCGCTGAAACAAAGGAAAAAGGTGAAGGAATCGTGTAAAAGATAAAGAATTTTCCGCTTCAGTTTCAAGGGGAACCTCGCTATAGCTTAATATAGCGATCTAGGATGGCACGGTTGGGGCACGGCCCGTGGTACAGGTGCCAAAGGTGCCCGGTACACTTGCCCCCCCCCCCCGTCCTTGGTTCGAAACTCCCTTTAGCATATGAAGAGAGGGGAAAAAGCGTTCAAGGCTCTATCCCTCAATCTCTATATTTGTACATTTGTCTAAACAGTTACATACCAACCACGAGTGTTCAGGAACACCACCGACTACTACACACTTTATTATCAAAAAAAAGAAGAAAGAGAAGAGCATACAAAGAAGAAAAAGAGGTGGCGATGGATATTACAAAATTGATCGCAACATTTTCGACATCTCAGTAGACACCCGGATTGATTACGAAAAGCATTAGTCATAGTGGTAGAGGTAAACAGCTTGGATTGATTCATTCAAGATGATTGGAATCTGCTCGTGTGTTACTATCGTCTGAAGGTAGGCCTTCCGTACGATATGGGTGCGCAAATCTAGTAAGGATGAAGACAGGGCAGATTTATTAGGGTGTTATGCGCTTCGTCCTGTGCCGTAGCTATAAATATATTTTTATACACCGGGAAATCAGGTTAAGAAAGAACTCAAATCATAAAGAGGAATTTCGCTATTATTAAGTTCTAAGTTCTAACATAGTAAGATTCGCTTTTATCTCCCGTAAATGGAGGTTTGAGTGGTCCTCATATAAAAATCTACCTGGTTCTGTTTTTATCGTATATCTATGGGTTGATTTTTTCACCCATTGTTAATAATTTATTGATTAAGGTCATTGTTAGGCATTGCTCTAGAATATACATTTACTAGTGGTTAAGAAACATTCATCCAGATTTTTTTTTTATTTTTTCCCATAGTTAGAAATTTTGCAACAAGACCTACGCATTTGATTTGAACAAAATGAATACAACTTTGAGTAAAATCACGATTACACATTGCATTTGTTGTACTGTGTCGCTAGTGACATATCCTAGCCAGAGCAATATTATATTTTATAGCTAAACGAATATTTACAAATAGACGTTAATAAATAGCCAGTAATGAGAAATAATGTCTACAAATGTTGATGTCTCATACAGGACAAGACAGCCTCAAGACAGCGCAACGGTTGTATAGGACATACAAGATAGGATTTCAGCCTATCGAAATAACAATTTATGTTACAGCATTTTGTTGAAATGATATTGTCGTTAACTTTTTGCCCCAATAAAGAAACCTTTGCGCAACCGAAACCATCGCTGCAAGAACACTTCCTCAGAACTCTAACGCTTTATCTTCCCACGATAGACGATAAAAAAAAGGTTCCTGCGCGCACTATCGCGCAAGTCTCGCCACTTCCTACTTAGAACTTTGCTAATTGGTTTAATCATACCATCGCCTGTGTGACTATCCGAATTTAACGATTTGCACCTTACCCGTCCCAACCCATTGCCAAAATGCTTCCCCCAATGCTTACCTGGTGACTAGATGGGCAGACTGCACGGTAACGCGGTGGCTCCAATGAAACCTTCCTAATGTTAATTTGAATGTCCGATTCCTTCTGCACATGTGTCACCGTTTCGCCCAGCACTCTCTTTGGTGTAGCATTGCTATAAAACTGTGAAGAAAACATACGAATTCAAAGCATCCAATTAATACCTGCCGCATCCCGGCAATACGATGTTATCGGCAAAATTCATTCTAACCGTGCACCGTATGACGTAAAACCGAAACACTCCATTTTTGCAACATTCAACACCAAGAACACGGCCCACGATAAAAAGGGGGGAAGGGCATACTCCGGTGCCGGTTTTTCGAACCGGTGCAAATGACGCAAAAGTTTGCGATCGCACCGGAACGCACGCGGAAATCGGATCCGGGAAATCCCCTTTTCAAGAACTTATTTTAAAACTATCGTAAAACGCTCCGCTTCCACTAGCAGAGCGCTAATCCTCGGACTTCTTGCGGTCCTTTGCTCGGCGATCGATCGAGTTGGCGGGATTGCGTTCGAAAAACTCTGGTCGATGTCGCTCGGACACCAATTAACATAAATCAGACAAGAAGTCTGCGAGATCGTCGCTGCTGACGTCAATTCCGGCTCAGGTTGGCGTTCCTCCGCTCCTACGACCGTCATCGATCACGAGCGTTTTTCAGCGTATCGCTAGAATTGTGCCTTTTCTGATTATGTTTTGATGAAACATGTTGTTAAAAATATAAAACATCCACTAGTTGGGAGCTCAGCGCAGGGAGAAGCACCCGTGCAGAATAATAACCCATCAATTAGGGAACAGTGCGAAAGGGAGGGAAAAAGGTGATCGAAAACGTTCACACGAAGTAGAATTTAACGCATCTTACAGAACTCGCAAGAACACATAATTCATTAGTCTGCAATTAGCCTCGCAGCAGCATTAGCAAAAGATCAACCATACCTTCCCCCCCCCCACATGCCTCTCTGATTGCACTAATTCTTTCTAGAAACGAAGTTCGTCCTTTAAGATTCTTCCGACCACCTTATCAGGCTAAAGCCAAAAAACTCGTCAGTTCGCGCTGATGTTTGCTAAAATTAAGCTAATGACTGCTGATCATCACGCAACTAATTTACATGAAGCTTTAATTACCAACCGATTCTCCACTCCCCGGACGCGTCCGGAGGCATCGTCATTTCACTTTATTACGGTGTAAGTCCTAGAACACCACACAGTATCCCCCCCCCCCCCCCCAGTGGCGGTGAGCCAAAAATCAAAATCCCTTCACCAGCACTTCCTGCTTCGATGTCAACCCTCCCCTGCATGATCCAGAGGCGCAGCACGGACATTACACAATTTTCAATGTCGTTCGCTTGCGCGAGAGCGGTGCCTCACAGAATGCGCAATTAGTGCCACCATCTGCAGCCCCAAAAGCGCTGCCACCCAGCTGCAGTGGTGGAGGTGGACAAGAACAAAGAACGGCAAGTCCTTTGTCGCACGCTTCGGTACGCCGCGAGAGCGCGATCCCAGAGCGCCTGCACGCGTGGTCAGAATGCAAAACGAGCCTCAGCACCTCTGCGGTTTGGGCTGGGCAAGCGACCAGCACCAGCGAACGCTTTCTTTCGTTTGGTCGCAGGACCTTGCTGTTTGGCGAACTGCATAACTTAAGGCAGCGGGAGTGGCGGGGGCGGTGTGGCCGATAAGAAAAACCGATCAGCTAACATCAAATCGGCAACGGTGTGGCTCCGTGCGTGAGTGCGCCACGCCGAGCGATGGAGCAGGCCCGTTGGCGGACCAGGTTGAAACTTAAAAGCGTTATAAATTATTGGAATATCATACCGCTGCGCGAAGGTTGCAGCCGAACGGTGGTGGTGCAACATGGCAAATTTATTCAGGCCCGGCGCGAGTTCGATACACGCACCGCTCCGGTTCGGGCCCGCCATTTTTAATACGAGTTTCGGGTGTCGCGGGCATACATACCGTTCGGTATGCTGCATAGGATTACGACGTTTGGATGGGTCGAAAATGTGAAGGAGGTTCTTTAGCTTAATCGCTAGCACACCGGTTGCGCAACATGCCACGCGATAGGCTCGAAACTGCAACTTTTTAAAGGCGTTAATGTTTATTTAAATTTTTCTGCGCTTCAATGGTATAATGATAGAAGCACCGAGACTGCTGCACGGTTTGCTACGTAGGTTGTCTTCCATCTTGGAGCTGACCATCATTCACATCAGGTGTGACAAGTCTGCTCGTAGTAAGTAGCAAAAATCACTCGATACCGGTTGTTGTACCGAAAATAAAGAAGAATATCGCCGGGGCCATATCGCACCTATATAGCTCCAATACTCACGTATGCCTCTGAGACATGGACTCTGTCCAATTCTGACGAAACCCTCTTAGCCGCGTTCGAGAGGAAGATGCTCAGAAGGATTGTTGGTCCCATACGTGAGGAGGGACAATGGAGGAGCCGATACAACGACGATTTGTACGAGCTGTACAGCTTGTACCAATCTCCGTTGGGTTGGCCATGTTATACGTATGGACCCGAACGACCCAGCCCGTAAAGTTCTCTTAGGCCATCAATATGGACAGAGGAGACGTGGTAGGAACTGAGGTGAGAGGAAGACTTTAAGTTCTTTCCCCCAAGCTCAAACTCTACTGTCCTAAGATCCTAAAATACTGCCTAAAGCAAAAGTTGCACTGGTTCGCATTAGTTGCTATTGAAGTTCTAGCTCCCAAGATTAAGCTCTACTGTTATGAGACATTGAAATTAAGGTCAGATCTTCTTTAGCTTTAGGTTTTTCGATGTAGTTTTAGGTAAGTAGACTGTCACCACAGTCGCTTTAGACAATTACGTACAATTGAGTGATATATGCAATCAATGAAGCTATGCGATTCATGAGAGATATTTTGAAGGCACTCGATGTCACCGTATCCGCCGATCAGAAGCCACTCACCACAACCCTTTAATAAAAACGCTAGAATACTACCGATGTTCAGCATAGAGAAGATGCATTAGATTTCTGCAGCAACTAGCCGCTGAGCAGTTGAAAGATAAGGAACTACAAGGGTTTCTCCATAATCTACCGCACGAAACTGCTGCCAAATTGCGCTGCTATATATTAACCAACAGAGTTAGTTCTTTTGTTACAAAAACATTCAGAAGATAGATCATCGCTAAAATGCACGACGCAGCTCATCCAGGCGTTAAGCCCACCACACATATGGTAACACAACGTTTTGTTTGGTCAGTAATGAGACGAGATATTGCAAACAGTACGTTTCTACTTGTACAGCTTGGTTGCAGACGACCCAACCGTACGCCGAATCAGTGTCACATGCCATCCACTTACGGAATATTACACCAGAAAAACAGTCTACAAAGTATTGCTCTGCGAATTGGATCAAGAGATGATCACAAAAATGATCACGGGATTTGCGAATACAAGGTGTGTCAGAGCTTTTCCAAAAACACTGGAGATTTCTGGGGATAGACTACCTGAGAACAACACCTTACCAACCGGCGAATGGGCAAACTGAACGTATATACACCACGTTTGGGACCGAAGGAAGGATGCCCCACCTATCGTTCTTCTCGCCATGCGTTCGGTACTGAGAGAAGTCTTTAGCAGCTGAAGTCTGTAACAGCAGCTGAATTAACATACGGCCCTGCCAGCGTCAAGGTGAATTTTATAAACCCCCCGAGGTAACACCTGAGTACATACGAATTGAATCCGCTGCGAACGAGTAAGAGCTATTCTTCTACGTCGAATCCTTCTTCTAATAATTCAAAATCAAAACAATATTCAGGCATCGGATCAGAACAGATCAGGAGAAATCAGGTTTCCCTGCACATTCAGCACTACTAAAAAAGCTTCTAACGATAGCCTACTACTAGGGCTCATCGTTGATTCGAAACCCATTCGAACCGCTTCCCTGTACGCAGAAGGGGATTCTGCTATCTGCACCAAAGTCACAACGCTACTGGCAACTCTGGTAACGCTAAAAACATACGGCATATTAGACCATGTATTGGCATAAAGTCCATGAAAAGAGTTTCTTCATAGACAGCAAACACCGTTAAATCTATTCAATCTATTCTAATCTATTGTATGGGACTCTAGCGGTAGATTGAAACACACCAGATGCTGCAATTTGTGCGATAGAAAGGTCGACAAATTTCTGCATTAAGTACGAGAAACCAGTCTGCGCACAACATTCACAATATATTACTATTTATAGTAGCCTAAATGTAACGAGTCAGCGGCCCTACTAACAAATATCGATTTACGTAGGGGTGACGTACGGATAGGTGAACGCATTTTCGAAGTCGTCCCAAATTTCATCTATCTCGGGTCAAAAGTCAGCACCGACAACTGCATAGAAGTCGAGCTGAGCGCACGGATGCTGGCGGCCAGGTCATTCTATAGCCTGAGGTAGAATTTCACCTCACAAAACCTGTCGCGATGGACAAATGCCTCTGACTCTGTCCAAATCTGACGAAAACCTCTTAGTCGCGATCGAGAGGAAGGTGCTCAGGAGGATTGTTGACCTCATACGTGAGGAGGGACAATGGAGGAGTCAACGACAAGCTGTACGAGCTGTACAACGATCTCTCCGTTGTGCAGCGGATTAAGCTCGCTCGGCTCGGGTACGCTGGTTATGTTATACGCATGGACCCGGACGACCCAGCCCGTAAAGTCCTTATAGGCCGTCCGCACGGACTGAGGAGGCGTGGTAGGCCCAAGCTGAGGTGGGAAGATGGCGTAGAGGCATCCGCCATCAAAGCCGGGATAACAGATTGGCAGACGACGGCGTGATACCGTCAGCGGTTTCGGAGTTTGTTGCAGCAGACGAAGCGGTTGTAGCACCCGATAAGTAAGTAAGTTACATTTTAGCAAACAAACTAACATAGAAATAATGATTCAAATAATTATTAACATGTACTACTTGAAGCGCCATCCTGTACTGCCTTTAATAAAAACCGGTTTGTTATACGAAACAGTATAAAATAATTGTTGAAATATTTTTAAAATGCTGCTCTCTTCGCATGAAGAAAGAAGACCTATTTCAGTATACATTATCCAAAATTAAGTATTTAATACATGCAAAGTAATAATTCTTTTTGTTTGACAGAGCTTTCTTCCTCACTCAAAAATTTATGGGATACCCGGGTATGCCGGTCGTAAAAGTTAGGGTGAATATTTTGGTCATTGACTCTACGGGACAGTTTTTTTTTTTTAGTACTGTCAAATTGTTGGGTCACGGATAATCCACCCCTGCGGATTATCCACTGTATTTGCAGGCAAATATTTTTAAAAATGTTGCCGCAGTAAACATGAAACAAATCAATTTATTTCTCATGCAGCAAACAATGGTTCAAATAATGACAGTTCGTTTAAATTTGTAGAGCTTATACAGATACGAACCAGCACGTCCTCTACCATAACGAGGATTCTCTCCTGTAAGAGTCTCCTATATCCAGGTTTCACCTGTCAGAAATTGTGTTTATTAATAGAACCCCACCCCCTGTCTATTATATATTTCATATGCAGGGTGTTTTCTTCCTTTGTGAAACAGTTATTAGCAGCATAAATCTTTAAATTTCGTTTTTTATCTTTTTCATCTGTGTGGCAACCTGTGCAGAACATTATGACGCACCTTGACATGCAAGCCAGTCGAAACGAAACACCCGATTCCAATCGAGCTGGCCGTTTCGGTGTCACTTTCGGCGCTCGTTACGTAACGCTCCCGGGGCGCACTTGCTTCCCTCTCGGCGTAACCGTGCGCATCGGGCACTTGTTCGCCCATTCGGTTCCAATCGCTGCAATCTGCCAGAATTGCAACCAACTAGCCGACAACGCGGGCGAGGGGCCGGTCCCCCCCCCCCGTTCCTCTCGATCAGCTGTTTGATCCAACGCAGCACAGCATAATCATTTGTGTTTGCGTCCCACCGGACTTTGGCCGGACGGCTGTTGCAGTTGGCTGCTCACTGCTGCCCCCTCACTCTCTCCTTCCACAGTGCTGTGCAGCGGTGCATACAATCCTTTCTTTTCCGTTTGTCATCTTCAAAATAACAGGGCTGGCGGGCGCGCGTCCCCTGAAGTGCACTCGTATTGCGGCATGCACTATGCACCACACACACACACACACACACTCGTTCGTTCAGCATGCATACCGGGTGTCTAAACTATTCGGCTCCTCGGCAAACACTTACCGATACACACACACACACTGTTCTTTAGCTGCACCAACGGTGCATCCTTTCGGCGCGACTTTTGCCTTGATCCCGGGCCACGGGGTGAAAGAATTGGCTGCGATTGCGAAACCGAGTACAAAATACGCAACGCACACACGTGCTCGGGCAGGCATGCAACCACCCACCCTCCCCCCAAACACACACAAACACACACACGCACGTACGTACGGATACAAGAATAACAGAAAGCACCCAAGACAGAAGAAAAACAAACAAACAAACCGCGACCACTCACTAACAGTGGCGCCCTTCCTCGCCCCCCCCCCCCCCCCCCTTTTGGGATGGCGAATTTTCCCAGCGCCGTTGATGAGGGAAACAGTGCTTTTGTGTTTACCTGAGGGAAACAGTGCTTTTGTGTTTACCTGCTTTTGTGTTTACCTTACCTAGGGCGGCGGCGGGCGGCCCGCACGTGCAGGCGGTATCAACCACAATAACAAAAACCATATGACATTGACATTTGAGCCCATGCGTTTGGGACCCTGGGGCGGGTGAGGCTAGAAAAAAAAGGAAAATAGACGTTAAAATGTGTAGATTAGGCAAAGATTCTAAGGGCCACTTTATCGATACTTTCAGGCATTCGATTTCTTTCAGACATCGATTCATTAAAGAAGCATAAATTGAGTATAAACACAGAGTGCAAACGGTGTGCGGGCTGCATGTGCGCGCGTTTGATCCGTTTTTGTGTTTGTTTTTTGAGGCCGCCTCAGTAGCTGTCAAAAGCTACAGCACGGTTCGACACGGTTCGTTTGCACGTTTCCCAAACGTATGGTTTTCTACCACGATCAGCAAACGTGATGCACAGTACACCATGGCGAGGGCATGCTGTCACAGTTTGACAGTTGCTGTACGGCTACATGCTGCACAGTGCTGTGTGCAAAAGCAGCCGCACTAGGTGTTTCTGATTTTCTCTCCACCTTTGCGTTGATTTTTTGAAGCGCAAATGTATGTTTTCCTTCTCAAAGTGTACCGAAATTAAACAAAACATTGTTTTTGATTAAAATTAAAGTAAAAAATGGAATCTAACATGCTATGTTTGTACGCCTGAATGTATGCACTTAAATGCTTTGTAGCAAATAATATTTTATGCATTAAAAAGAGTAAATATTTTAATAACATATGGCAAAGATATACCATTTTATTGTGGTATAGTTTAGTAGAAATGTTCTCCCGGCTATGTCCCCGAGAAACGCCGGTTTAAGCGGACCCACAAGGCACCTATGAGATGTTTTGATGAGCCTGTTGTCGCTAGGGACAAACACACTTTCTGCATACTTTTAACGGCTCCACGGCCTTCAACAGCATTTTTTGTCTGTAATTCGTTACAAGAGTTGTTAGAACCCGCTACAACAGATCTCAATACCTTCCCCCTAATATACAATCGTTCGGCCTTGACCTGCAGGAACAATTTTGCGCTCACCGACAGTGGCATAGCTCAGAGCTCAGCATTAAAGTTGTTTTGTTCCGGACTTCTTCACCATCGAAACGAGCAAGAATTGCTTTATTTATCTGTTTATTGCATGGCCTACAAAGTAGCCTAGGGAACTTTAAGTCTTGCTAGCACTCTACATTTCTTATTGATTTTTATTACGTTCAAATGATTTTATTTTTCTTAGTCCTTTACCCTTCTAAAATCTGTTGAATCTGTTGATCTGTGTATATTATCATAAACTCTTGCCAATAAATCGGGAAATTAAATGAGTGTCATATGTTGCCTTTATTAATAAACACAAATTTAAACAAATTTGAACTAAAATAAAAAAAATCTTTTTAAATAACGCAATATAATGACCGAAGTCCCAATTTAATACTTTGAAGAAATGACAAAGCCTGTAAAATATTTTCGAATCGTAACTATCGTTCTTCTAAGGTAGTTCTTTGTGTTGAAACGGACACACGTTATTGCTGTAGAACATGTAGAATTTTCTATTAAACTGTTAAAAACTTCACTCCTATACCGCTTGAAAATGTCCTATGTAATGAAGCAGAATGAGATATAAATTGTTTATTTTTTTTAAATCATTTTCCTTGCATTGATAGATAATCATTTATTTATTAATCATTTGTTTCACAGTGGAGAACAGAATAAAAGCTTAGATACAATCTAGCCTAAAATAGGTTGCCGAAACAAACGAAACAGATACGTACATTTGATAGCTGTTGCGTCGCATATCAAGCTATTCGTGTGCAAGAATAAACCAACGTTGGCTTATGCACGATTAACAGTCCAAGTCAGCCAGGGCCTGATGTCTAACAGGGCGTGTAGGGTAGGTAACACAAACGAAACCACAAAAGCCCCTCAAACGGAACCGAAAACCTTGAACAGGCAAGACATCAATGCTCCCGGTAAAACCTACTGTTACAAATGTAAAATCTAACACTATCACACCATTCTAGATATTTCTCAAACTATGATTTAAATATATTTATTTTCAAGCTTGATAGTATCTCTTCTACAGGTTTAAGTAACGACAGCTTCCATATATTAATATTTGATTTTTGTTGTTGATGTTGTGTTTGCACCTCGGCGCGATATTTTACAGACAGCCCTTTACAGGTCACCACGTGTCGTACCGGAACCGGAATTCTCCATATTAGTAGGATAGAGGGAAAAGATGGTCCGTTCTTCTTTTTTTTAAACGTTTTTGGTAACATTGACGATCAACAATTCAGCCACCCGGCCCACAAGCGCTCTTTCTGCGTTACTCTTCTTTAACATCCACATAACGGGAAGAGCGAACGGACCCCGTTGCCGTTGCACCTCGTTACATATCAATTACTTTATATTACACACCGACACGTGCTGTAAGGACACTTATTAAAATACTAGGTGTATACGATGTAGATGTAGGTGTATGTGTGAGTTTACCATTTTCGTTTTACGTTTGTTTTTCTATCTTCCAAAATTTGTCGCTATTCAAAGCATGTTCAAGTTGACTAAGTGCAACGTGCAGAAAACGTGCAAGCGTTTCACAGTTTATGCTGCGTGTGTTGGGGTGAGGGGAAGCTATATTCATATTGCCGTTATCTTTTTTGTCACCACTTTTTTTCCTTCTTATAACATTGTCACTATCCTTCCTTCAGGGATCGTCGTCGAAAGAGCACTGAACGAAACGAAGCTCTATCATCCCTTTCCAAAAGGAAAAAAAAACAAAAGGTAAAACGAAACGAAACACATCCCGCCCCCCGGTACTGTACGATACTGATACTGCATTGGTGGCGACTGGTGGGGGCGGCCGTTCGCGCGACGAATTGTCACGTCCATATGAAAACATAACAACAGTGTTAATCGTGGAATAGAATAATAAAAAAAAGCCAACCATATAAATTAATACTCAAAGCCCGAGCGAATCGCTCACTTCCCCGGTCAGGCACAGTAACTCCTATGGACGCGAGGAGGACCGCTGGTGCACGCTGCTGATTCCGCCATTGCTGGGAAAGGGAAGGAAGATTTTACATTTCAAAGCTGCAAGTTTACAATCGCGCCTCATCCGGCAAATAACGACTTACGATTTGCTGCACTTCAGGTGGATGATGAGCAGCACGCAGCCGAGCAGCAGACAGACGCTGCCCACCACAATGTAGGCGAAGCCAAGGAACGGATTCTTGCCACCGAGAATCGAGGTGGTCGACAGGATGAACTTTTTCGTACCGTCAAACTCAATCACCGAGTACGCTGAAATGTTTTGGATCGGAAATTAGTACGACCTGCGGCGGGTTGGAATGGGACCCGCGGTCCAACCCTGCTAATACTCACAGTACTGCACCGTGAGCGTGTAGTTGCCCCGCATCAGACCCTCGCGGAAGTGTTCCTGCGAGTGGTCGATCCGGCGATGCAGCTTCCGGAACGTGGGCAGGGCGGCCGTCCGCATCCACACGATCAGGTCCTCGTTCTGGAAGCCGTTGTTGTCCTTGTTCGTCTCGTCCAGCTCCCACAGCTCCCGGGTCCACGCCTTCGGCCGGCTGAAACCGCGCAGCGCTTCCTTCAGGTCACCGTCCGGGTTGCGGAACTTGATCTGCCGGTCCGATGGCCACGCGATTTCCGTCTGTAGCAGCGGCACCGGCGTACCGAGGGTTTGCGAGTACAGCTCGAACTTGTCGCTGAACAGACTGTTGGCGATGGCACCGCACGGGGCGATCGGGATGCGCTCGTCGTCGTCCGCGTACGCGAACGGGGCACAATCGCTGGACGGGATCGGGGACAACCGACCGAGCAGCTGGTCGTCGTCGCGCGACTTCACGTAGCGCCGATGGTTCTGGTAGTAGTTGGTAAGCCCGTAGTACAGGTACACCTTGTCAAGGAAGTCCTTCTCGAGCTCGAAATGTATCGTGCAGGCGCAGCTCGAGCCGGGACTGTTGCTGATCAGCTCCGCGCAGCTCTGGTTGCCCGTGTCCGGCTTGCAGTGCGTGTAATCGTACACGAATTCGTTAATCTAGATTGAAGTGGACGAGAGTGTCAAAACAAAACAGCAAGCAATGGAATGAAAGCGAATGGGAGGGGGATAGTTGGGTTACCACTTACGGAATTGGAGGACAGTAGCAGCAGCACACCGATCGGTATGAAGAGCACCCCGATGAGGAAAAAGGCTGGCAGAACCGTGCCCGCGGTCAGGACGGGTTGCCACGCCGGAAGTCGCTGCTGCTTGAATGCGGAATCTGCAAGAAGCAAGCGAATCAAACACCCGCGGTACAACACACAAAGACGCTTGTCACCAGCAGCACGGGGGCAGGGCTGCTCCAGGCTTACCTGAAGGTCGTTTCGATTTAGGTATTTCCGCGCCGTCCACCGTATCGGGCATGGCCTGGCTTATGATAGCAGCCATTTTTTGCACACTTTCGCCGTTCCCCGACTGGTTGATTGGCGAACAATACGCGTTTGATTGCGAATGGTGCGGATGCAAAATGCAGCAGCTACGGAATATTGATCGTGCACGGTCGGGGTTGAATTTTCACCTTCCAGCTACAGCAGCAATGGTATGACGCATCGAGTGTGTGTATGGGCAATGTGTGTGTGTGTGTTTGTCCTTTTGTGCAAAAACGTCAAAAAAGCTTCAAAAGCTCAGCGAGAAGCTTTTCTTCAAACAGTGGGAGCGATTAGCGGCCATGACACATTAGAGATTAAATTTCAAATATTCAGCCTCACTTTGCATTTTCTCCGATACAACGGCGCGCGACCGTTAGCGGTTTCGCAGTTCGTTGCAGCAGCGGCCAAGGCAGCAGAGCGTTTGTAGTGCCCGAAAAGTAAGTAACGAAAAGACCTTATTGCAAGGAAATATATGATTGATCAAAGAGAAATTTTGAAATGACCGTTATGAACAGCCTTTTTACAAAGAATTACAAACATAAAATAAAAATGAAAATCATAATAGGCATTTCCTAATTTCCAGACAATAATTTTACATTAGTTTAAAAAAGTTTTGCACAGTTACGAAACCAAACAAAAGATTATTTTAAGATTGTACATGTTTTTTTTCTTTTCTGCGTGATCAATCAAGCTGGAATAAAACCTATCCAGAAATGAGAGGATTAAGAACGATTCCTTTTGTTCGGAACGTTACACATCTTATTATGTGTTTGCCATTTAGAAAGCGCGGAGCCACTTTCAAAATGGCAACCAGATTTGGGCACCAGATCCAAAGATGCAGAGTACGCATCATGCATCTATATCTTGAATATAAAGATTAAAGAACTGATTAGCCATTCAAACCACTATCAATGCTAGCCATAACGTATTGCTTTATACATTTAATGTTTTGCGCTAGAAAAACTCGTTGAAAGATTCTCCACTTACAATAGTTTTACAATATAATTGTAGCAAAAATCTCACCATTTCAGACTCGTATCCCTGTCCTGCTGGAAATCCCGCTTTCCTCTTCGTATCCAAATTTGTACAACTTATCTTCATTTTACAAAAGACACTCCAATAAAACACAGCCTTCCGCGTCACCATTCCAGCCGGGTGGGACTTTCGAGGCGCCGCTGCAGCTCGGGCAAACCAGTGAACACGTGCTCGCTCGGAATGCTCTCCAGCAGCTTCCGGTTCTTGTCGTTCGGCGGTACGTTGACCAGCACCGCACACCAGCCGGCTTCGCGGGCACCACCATAATCCTCCCGGCACAGGTTGCCGATGTGTAGCGCCTCGTGGGGCGCAATTTCCTTGCGCCCTGTGCCCGCTCCCGTCAGCCCGTTGGCACGCCGCAGTGCCGACTCGAAGATGGCCGGGTCAGGTTTTTCCACTCCCGCCTCGTAACTGGTCACCACAAAGTCAACAACCTGGCCGGGTGCTACACCGTTGTTGCGCAGAATAATCTCCAGCCGCGGGTCGAAGTTCGAAACGATGCCGAGCGTGCGGGCGGGATCGCGCATCTGTGCCAGCAGCTCGCTGGCCCCCGGTCGCTGCCGCCAGCAGACTCGCTGCCCGTCGTGCGTGTAGTCGTCGATCAGCTGTTCCGCAATCGCACGCAGCAGGGCCGGAGGGACGGCTGCGCGTTCGGGGACGGTGGGGGCTGCTGCCGCCGCCGCAGCATCCACGACCACCTGCTCGACCAGCGTACGCCACCACCAGTGCCAGCCTTCCTCCTGCTGCGCCTTACGGCCGGCACCAAAGTTCGGATGCTGCTGCTTCAGCGTGCGGAAGCAACGACCGAACGACCGGGCAACCTGCTCCTCGCGCACCGTCAAACCGAGCCGGGGTTCCAGCACTGCGTTAATGACCTGCGCATAGTGGCGTTCCGGGCGCACCGCATACTCCAGCAGCGTGTCGGTCACGTCGAACGTCACCAGCCGGAACCGGGACAGATTATTGCGCACTGAGAAAGAGAGGAGAGAAAGGGAGGAAAAGCTTTAAAATTAAATTAAAATGGACAGTAAAAGTACAGCTCCTCGTTGGGCTTACAGTGATGCATTTTCGGCTGCCGGACGATTTATTGCTGTGAACCCAGTGGTTGGGGAATGCGGTTTGTTGTCGTTTGACCGGTACACACCACCCGTGGTTCTATTTACGCCGCATTACATAATGCAACACAACAGTCGGTCATTACCACTGAACGCACGGTTGCCGCGTTGTGCTGCACCGGCCGGTTTGCCCCTTCGAATGGCCGACGGATGTAAATAATGTCTGCGAAGCTGTAACAAAAACCGGAAATCATTTCCTTGCGTGATGCTAATTGCCAAAACTTACCGCTAGTGCACACTGCAAGACGCACGATGCAGCCTGCTGCAGCCGGTGGGGAATAAAAACAGCTGATTTGTCAGACAGAGCACAGCTGACTGGTATGTGCTCGGAAGATGAGAATGGGGAAGGAGGCAACGCAATCTGCCTATCTTTCGCCTTGTTTCTTGGCGATGAGCTGAAAATAATGTGCATTTTTTCTTCTTTCCCTGCTGATAACGACGCGGCTCGAAACAAGCAATCAAAACAACGCTCGCAGTAAGGATGGGAGTTCGTATTTAGTTCGATAACTACGCGATTCGGATGCCATGAGTCCGATTCATGAATAGGCTCTGGGTTAAATTACACATTGTTAAACATAATATGAGATCTTTTCTCCGAAATGAAGTTTTGATCTGGGAACGCAATGAGTTTAGAAATTGGAGCTCACATAAATAGAACATAAAATTCGGATTCATCCCGTTCCGGCTCGATTTGCAGTTGTGACTTGAACTAGAAGCATTCGCCGATCAATTTACACCGATAATAAAGCTTATTTTCCATCAGCAGTCCTGTATGATAATGAACGATCGAAATAAATTCCTGTTAAATCATCCACGCGGAGATGGACATTAGGATCATCAGACAACAGGATTTCCTCCTGAACCACCTGCAACTGTGTTTATAGCACATCATTTGAAACAATAAAAGCTTGAATAAATAGCCCGAATTAACTTAAAATACAGAATCCGCATTAGGGCGCAAATAACACATTATAAAATTGGATAGAATTGACATTCATATTTTATATTTTGTATGAGTAGCACTCGCACAGCCGCATTTAAAATGGCCCCGTAACTTTGAGTCACTTCCGAATTTTGGTGTTGGCTGTATGCGCTATAGAAATTAACACTCCCACGACACAGAAACAGCATAACATGAGAAACAGAGAGAGACAATGCAAGTTTAACGACTCTTGTAGAGTAGACCGGCCGCAACCTTCTCTGCTACCTCCTGTCCGACCAGCGCCTCACCGATCGCGAGCGCAAAGTCGAACGTGGTCGCCGGACCGAGGCTGGTGATGAGATTCTCGTCTCGCACGACCCGCCCGAGCGGACCGCCGGCGGCTGTCGGATCTTCCCAAGCGTACCCTTCCGCCTGCAGTATCTCGCGGAACGATGGGTACGAGGTGAGACGCCGTCCGGCAAACAGTTTACCGTGGGCGGCCAGCACCGTCGGGGCGGCACAGATTGCACCCACCAGCTTGCCTGTCTTGGCCATGCTCTGCAACAGTGTACCGACGCACGATGCCTGAGCCATCGCTTTCGCACCCTCGAGCCCACCAGGGAGTATTACCACATCGGGCAGACCTTGGACAGTGGTGGCCTCGACGTACGCCTGCAGTGTGGTGTCCGCTTTCACGTTAACGCCCCGGGAACAGCAAGCAACGAGATCGCCACTCTTATCCCCTTCCTGCACCAGCGCGACTGTAACATCAACCTGGAAAAGGGAAACGGGGGAACGATGAGACCAAGGACTTCCGGTGTGTTCCTGTGCGTGGGTGTGTGGCTTACATTACAGCGGCGCAGTACATCGACCGTAATAACGAGCTCCATCTCCTCGGTGCCGCGTGCCATCAAGACAAGGGCCCGCTTAGTTGCAGCCATCATAATGTAGTTGACGCGGTAAAGAAACCCTTTCGGAGGAAAAGCTTATGGCACTTGATCGCGAAAGGTGAGTAAGAATTGAAAGACTGCCTAGGTGACCTTGCCCCGGCAAAAGACGGTCTGTTGTTTGAGTTCTACGAAATACCTTTGAATGTGACGTTTGTGCGAAACCGTTGTGATACCGAAACAGAGCGACCAGAAGAAAACATCGCGGAAAGACGCGAAGCACATGAAAATTGATCACAGTTTTCTACGGATTTGAAATTCGCGTATTAGACAACAGTTTTTTTAACCAAGTAATCCAAGGAAATGTCAACGTTGTCGAATATTTCAGATTGGACAAAAAGCAAAACCAGCCTCTTCTGTATGAAGTAAATTTCTTAGTGTAGCAAGAGTTTTGTACGATTTTCGGTAGTTATATAGGCGTTTTTATTTTGCAGAAGAGATAGCTAGGCCCTATTGCTAATGATATACCTAGGTATTTTTTTTACAAACATTCATAAATTTGGAATTTTCGAAAATCTGGTCACTGTGGATAAGCATTCGAACTGTCAACTGTTAAACGCTATCAATTTTTAAACCAAACGGTAAAACGGTAATAGCTGGTAAAGATGTACAACTGTTCGTGCCATTATAATGACATTTCTACAGTTTTGCCGTATTTTTGAATAATTGTACAAATTTGCACCAATATTGACAAATGTTCCTTTTCCTTCATTTTGTTGCTCCTGCTGTAAGCGCGCGACTACACAAAAGCAGCGAATTGATGTGTACCGTTTAAACCGGGCGAACGCGAACAACCGGGCGGAGTACGCTGCCATCCGGATAACCGGGTTGGCACAGTGGAATCAGCAACAACAGCAACACCAGCATCAGCAGCAGCAGCCGCGAGAAGGGGCTACCCAAACGGTACGTGTGTGAAAATTGCTGCCAGCATTCCCTACCGAATCACGAGGTTGGGGTCTCCCGTTTGATTTAACGCTTGTCCTAAGACGAACGCAGCTATTCCCCCCCCCCCCACCATCCTTCCACCAGTCCGATTGAGTGGGCAGAAGAAGCCAGAGCCGCCGCGTCACGGCCACGGACGTACGAAAAAACGTCCCCCAACAAACGGGAACACACTTTCCCTCCCAACACGACCGGAGGGTGTGCAAGCAGAGCATCGTCGTAGTGTAAATCGTAGCGCTGGCGGAATGCCAATGCCAAAACGTGAGTGATGGAATCCTTGATTCATGCCAGCCAGCTGGGCCTGGTAGTGTACTCTTTGTGTGTGCCAGTGCGGTGGAAACAAAGCAGACCCAGATCCGCTTTCGCGCATACCAGCGCACAAATCATCTGCGGTGAAAACACAGCACACACACACGGACGCTTGGACGAGTAGAAAAAAAAACCGTTTCCAACGAGCGCCACACGCCCCTTCCATCCCTTCCCTGTGCTGTGAGTGTAAATGTGAAAGGAAGGGGAAAAAAGCAATGTTGATCGTTAGCGCCTGCCGCCCCCTCTCAAAAGCCCTTTAAATCGGTCGTAAAAACAATACGCAACACCTTGCGACCCCCCCCCCCCTACACACAACAGGGGTAGTGCTCGATACACACCCACAAAACAACAAAGTCGTGTGCAACGTGCAACAATTTAGCGCTCGTCCGTAGGTTTTGCGTAGTAAAGACTGTGCGTGTGAAAGTAATCTTCGTTCATCTGTCTCTTCCTGTCTCCCATCATTTTTCAACATCAAACTAAACCACCCTTGGTTGTATGTTGCAACATATGCACAGCATAATATGTAACACTGGTCGCGTTTTCGCATTATGTCATGAGTATGTCGTTACTCGTGACACCAAACATCATCCGCCCGCCCCCTCCGTGCCCTCCGATCGCACTGAAATACCCATGAACCACGCTCACACTTACAGGTGGTTTCTAAACACTGAGGGCTGCAACGAGTTGTTCCTTTTACAACGCTTTTTTGTTTTGGCTGAAATGACCCGCTGGAACTAACACCAGTGATCGAGCAATGCATTTCAATGTGAAGTGACGGTGCTTGTGGATGTGCGAGAGATGTGTGCCCAGTAGACAGTGGGGAAAGGCGGACTGGGACCTTTCACCGGACACGCCTCGGGTAGATCGGGAGTGACCCAAATGCAGGCCACGGTGCTTTAAGCTGCTGCCAGCGAGTCAACCGACTGGAAGTATGGCTAAAACGCATGCTACTATCAACCGCATTCGCCATCAAACAGCTGGTACAGTCAACTAGTGATGGGAAAACATTATGCTTGGTGTCGGAAATGATTCTGGCTTGCTCTGCTATTTTCCGAAATCTATTCCGAAGCGTAGTTCCGGAATCATTTTCCGTAATAAGTTCTGGAAGCAAAATTAAATTCGTAGAAAAGATCTTCAGCAATGGGTAACAATGTTTAGTTTAAAATTACTAAAGATCTTTTCTCCGAAATCAATGCTGGTGCTTGAGTTGGAATAAGGAACAGGTGCAGAGCGCCCTCCAATACAATCAACCGACAGCGCTAACGCAACGATACACACTTCCCCCTTTCTCCAGGCGTGCTCTGGAGAGAAAAAAGATTGTATTCGTTCAACTTCTGACCCTTAACATTGCCTGGTTCTGGCTTTGTCCCCAAATCTTATATTTACTTTCTCTCTCTATCTCTCTTTCTTTTTAAGATTCACCCATCGCCCCCAGGTGAAGAAGGGTGGGGCAGAGAAATAAGCGGCCCCGATGGCCGCAGCCCGTCCAGACAATGGCAGCAAGCAGGACGATACCGCCGCAATCCATCCGATGCAGCGTCCGCAACCTCCCCACCAGCACCACCCAGTACCGGTCGTACCGGCATCGCCCGCGGCCACCACCATAGCCCGCTATCCGACCTTCATCCTGAACGCCCGCAAGCAGCTGCCGAGGCCCATTACCCCGAACGTTGTACGCCGGCTGGCCCCGGCCGTGCCGCGTCGTGCGCTTCCCGCCACCAATGGCCCGGTGATGATCAGTGCCGACGCGTTACGGCGCACGGTGTACGCCACGTTGCCCTCCGTTTCGTTTCACAGCGGTACCAACGGACTTACCGGCAGCACGATCGTTAGCTTCGCGGGCAAACAGCAGACGATCACGATCCCGGCCACGACCGCGCACGAGCCCGTCCCGGTTGTACGATCGACCGCCTTGGCGAACCCACCGGCCACCGTGTATAAGCTGGTAGGGGCTGGCGCAGCTACGACCGCCCGGAAGCGTATGCCCCAGCTAGCACCGAAACCACCGAACCACGGTGAACCCGCGGTCGGTACGACTGCGATGTTACCGGGACCGGTAACACTGCCCGCCCTGAACATTGAGCAGCAAAAGCCGACGGCAACGATTCGACAGCGGCGTGCAGTGCCGGGTGCGACAACGGTGCAGTACAACAATGCACCTGGCTGGCGGCGTATACTGCGCAACAAGGTTATTGTTTATGTTAGGTGAGTTTTCATGTCAAATTTCAGTCTTAAAAAAACAGTCTGAAAGAGACGGTACTAACGGCGACGGCAAAGGCTTTGTTCGTCGAGATTTTATATTACAGTCATTTCTTAACCGGTATCAATGTTTGGAAATAGAAAAAAAGACTTTCGCGTGAATGTATTACCAAAATTAGACCTTAGTTCAGTAGAAAGTGAAGTGAATAATCGTGTAAATGCTTCGTTCATTCTTAGACAGGTTCATCAAATCTTCCAACTGTTTAATCGATCTCCATTTCACGTTCTTTCCTCCCAAACCAGCCCTTCCAACACAGTGCTTCACAACCAAGAGCAGGTAAAGGAGTATCTACTGTCTTCCGGCACGTGCAAGTGTGGCCTCCCGTGTCCCTTCAACCCGGAGCGGTTCTTTCAGTTTGACGCACAGGTTCGTGTAGTGCCTCTTAGAACTCGCTTGTATCCTAACACTCTCTTGTGTTTCTTGCACTACCGCTAGATCCCGAACCACACGATGACAACGAAACCCCAGCAAGCGTCATGCTCACACCTGCAACGGGCAGCGGTCGCACCGAAGCGTTCGAAGCGCGTGCACGTGGACTCGGACTTCGCACCGGTACCGTCCAATGCCGTGCTGCTGAAAACGCCCCCCTGGCGCAAGAACGTACCCGTTGCAACCACTTCACCGCAGGCCGCAACCACTCCGATGGCGGTGGCGTCAGACACGGGTGTCACGCGGTTTGCCACCGCGCCCGACGTGAAAGCTGCACCAGAAAGTGCCCGGGGGGACGTTGCGGAGCAGAAGAAACCGCCAACGTTTAAGGATGATCCGACCGGCTACCTGAACCAGCAGACCGCCATCCTACACAGTTCGATTTCGTTTCTGCACTCACCGGACCGCCGCTCGCCGCTCGGCATGGTTGGTGGGCTTAGTCCCAAACCGGCCAGTGAACTCATTGCCAGCTCTTCCTCCCCGCCGAAGGATGATCGGGGCGGTGCGACGGTGCGAAATCGGCAGCGTACTGTACAGGCCAAGTTTACGTCCCTCTCTGGCGTGGTAAAGTACGAAGCGAAGGCAGCAGTCACCCCGCCCGTAGTTTGCCCCGCCAAAGCACCCGCGTCCAGCGGTGTGAAGCGAGCGTCGAAAGCACCTGTTCCGATTGCCCGACTTCCTGCACCACTACCACCACCACCAGCGTCGGAACGGGGCGGAGGTCGGATGGCTTACTACGTGAAAGCGAATGCAGCTGCCCGCCCGATGCCGGCAGCAGGCGAGCAGGGCTCATCGGCCAAGCTTGCCAAGCTGACGGTAGCGGTGAGCGGGGAATCAATTACGACGGCTGCCACCACCACCACCACCATGACGTCAACAACGACGATCACACGTACCGTTCCCGCGGTGACGACACCGACCACCGCGTCCATGTTCATGCCGACGCGCTCCTCTCCGCATGTGATCAATGCGGGCGGTGCCCAGATCGTCGTGATCGACGGACTGCAACACTCAATCGGCGGTGCGGATCTTCCGGGCGGTGGTGGCAACCGCGTGCGCATCGGCAGCTTTCAGGCGGCTGCCCGGCCCCAGCTGCTGCAAACTGTCCCCGCGAAACCGCCGACCGTTCTCAACTACAATCTCACCCGGCTACCAAATGGGACGACCAGCGCTTCACCGACGACGACGCCGACCGCAGCTAGCGGACCATTGCCCCAGCCCAACGTGACCCCCACCTCAGGTACGATGCTGCTCAACGGCGCGAACATTATCCATCTGAGCAACGGTCTCGCGCCGTCCACTTTTCATAGTGCTGCCGGTATGCTTGCCACACACAACGCGGTCAGCGCGTCCACGAGCCACGCGAGTCCGGGCAAACCGGCCCTGACGCTGCCAAACGGGACGCTGGGGCTTGCACCGGGCTCGACGGTTGTGCTCAACCCTACCACCAGCATACGGTTTGCGGATAGCACCAACTTTGCCCCACCTGGGCGGTACGCGACCGCGACTGTTGCGTCCAACACATACCACTTCAGTCCTTGTGCGCCGGCCAGCGAATCGATCAGTCTGGACGTTACCGGTGCGCGAAAGCTGAAGGGTGGCAGGCCATTGAAACCGCTGAATGGTGGCACGGGTGTTAGTGCGCCCGCCGGCACGGCGCTACCAAGTGGGCTTGTGCTGCCGGCAACGTTGAGTCACGCCCAGCCCCAGCCGGCCACCTTCCAGCAGCAGCTGCAACCGGGCCCGTACGTCCAGATTGCCTCCCCGTATGGTGGCTTGCAGAACATTCAGCTGACCCCGAGCCTGTCCGGCATCACCGTCGTGCCCGTTTCGAAATCCACCTCTCTGCTGCAACAGCAGCAGCAACATGCGCAACAGCAGCCACCGTACGGGATGTTGGGACAAACGCAAACCATACTGCTTCCCGCCGCCAGCATGGTGATGGCGTCTGATGCATCCTCCGCTACTGCCACCCTGCTCCAGATACAGAATATGGCCCCGTGCGGTGGCAATGCGTCACTGTTGGCTGCCGCTACCGCACAGACCGGCCTAGTCCTGCGCCAGCCGAAACCGTCACCCACCGCCACCGGGTTTCTCTCTGCCGTCGGCCAACAATCATACCTGATCGGTGCAGGTGGGGGTTCGCGCATGCCAACCGTCACCCAGCGGCAACTCGGGACGGCCGTGGTAAACAGCGGCAGCACTAGCTGCAACACCCTAACGACATCCTCACCTGGCTCAACGCTCTTCACCGGTGGGGCGGGCAGTGGGTTCATCGCGATGCAGCAACAACCACAACCCGTTTCGCTCGGTGGACCGGCGGCACCCACGATTACCAAACCGCCGGTGAGGCAGATCGAAGCGTCCCCTCATGCGGTGCAGTTGCACGCCGATGGCACAAGAGCACACAGTCAGCCGGTGGGTGCAACGAAACCCACTGGCGACGGTGTCACTCCGAAAAGCAGTGTCGAGAGTGACAGTAAACCAGTCGTCTCGTATAGCAGCAGTAAGAAGAGCATGGTGAGTGGCCGTCCGTTTCGCGTTGTTTTCTGTGCAATGCGCCTTTTCTAATGATTTGCCCTTTTAGACTGTTTCTATTGCCGATGCGGAGTCCGTGGCTGGGATGACGCTTACGCTCAAGGGACCGCTACTTGCGGCAAGTGCTCTCGAGCAGAATAAGGCTTGGCCAGATACGTCCAACCAACAGCAGCACCATCAAGGTAAGAAAGGATTGAAAAAATGACTAACAAACTGTCGTTAAAACCGTTGATTTGCCCCCCCCCCCATTGCTTCTAATCATAGCAGGCAAGATGTTCAATGAGATCTTTACAAGATGTACAGGATTTTCAAGTATATTAAATGTTATAAGGATAGTATTGATCGAGATGCTGAAACATTTAAGCATAAAAAGTGCTTACTGCTAGTGCTTGTATTATACTACAACTGTATATTCTACACCTCACCTCTTCCTTCCCCTTTTGTAAATTTTCAGATAGTCGAATCGTTCCGGAATCACCGAATCGCGCGGGAAAAACTGTGCCAACGGTCGCTACGTCGGCGGGTGGTGGACGTGCTGTGGGAAGCATTGGAATAGTACGCCGAGGACCCCCACCGGTACAGGCTGTGAGTAGCAAGCATCAGGAACGGGTGAAGCTAGCTATCATCGCACCACCACCTCCACCCCCGCCACCGGCAACGACGACCACGTCGACCGCAGGGTCCACCGTCCTCGGTTGCCCCCCGGATCTACTTGTCGAGCGAAACTATGGTAAGTGGCTTGCTATTTAGGTACATTTGGTTGCGTTTGGTGCTTCTCGGTGCTTTGGGGACAATACTACCTTACTGCTTCTTCCTAACAATCGAGCGTTTCGTTGGTGTATATAACAAATGTTTGTTCACAATCTCTACATCGATAATATACCCTTTATCTAGCTTCTGGTGCTGTTGGGCGAAACTAATCCTAACACAGTGCGGCTAACACAAACCACAACTGCTTCGCCTTGTACCTGCGTACGTTACTGTTCGTTCTTTTAAAAACTACAAGAACTAACCGCTACGGAGGGGATGCTACAACTTACTTCTTGGAATTATGCTCTAACTGCCACTGTTGCTCTTTGGTGACGGGGAACTTTCATTTTTTTGCGTGTGTGTATGTCTGCGTGTACTTTTTTGTTTCTCTGTGAGCGTCACCATATGATTGATGATTGATTTCTTCTCACTTACTTTTGTGTTCCCGGCTCCTTTTCCCCGTTCCTGTATCCACTACACTCCTATCCAGACTCTACCACCAACACTACCAGTCCGTTAAATGAGAATGCTTCTGCCACCGTTATCAAGCGGAGTGCGAGCGAGCCGAAGGATGATCATGACGGTGGTGATGATGATGGTGATGATGATGATGATGGTGATGATGATGATAATGATGATGATGATGATTATGATGATGGTGATGATGATGCTGATGCTGATAAAGATAGCCAACCAGCAAAATCGCAAGAGTCGCCCAGTGGTCGGCCCGCCGGACAACGGCAGTTTCGCGTTGGCGATTTGGTCTGGGGGGCGGTGCGCGGATTTCCGGCCTGGCCGGGCAAGGTTCTACCAGCGCCTGCCAGCGGCACCAGTCCAGCCAAACCTTCCTCGCCGCTACCGAGCGTAGATGCAGTGGCGGTGCATGCGGAAGACCACCAGCAGCACGTGTGGGTACGATGGTTCGGAACGGGCCGCACCAACGCCGAGCGGGTCGAGATCGGCACACTGCAGAGCCTGTCGGAGGGTCTCGAAATACATCATCGGGCGCAGAAGGATGCTAGAAAGTGAGATCCAAAAATCCGTTCCAAGCGAAGAAACATCAACGCAATAAATTCGGGAAATGCGGGAGTTCCAACCGTCATCAATTATCGATTTCGTCCCACTAATGCATGCTGTCTCATTTGCACTTTCCTCTTTGTAGGAGCCGTAAACTGAACGCACAGCTCGAGCAAGCTATACAGCAGGCGATGCAGGAGCTTGACCATGCGGCCACCACCGTGTGCACCGGGTTCGGGCGACGTGGGTCTTCCGCCCTCGGCAAACAGCGCCGGCGACGCCAACGGCAGCAGCGCCATCAGCGACGGCAGGTGGCGGGCAAGCGACACCGGACGGTCGTTGGCAGCAGTGCCGCAGCGGCCGCCGTTGGCGGTGGCAGTAGCAGCAATAACATGTGCAATAGAAAACCTGGCAGCTTTCGCTATCTGCGCGGAAACAAATTTAAAGCCAAATCGTAACCAGCGGAAACGAGCGGATACAGTGAAATCTCGCGAAGGGAAAATTTGATAGTAACCGGTTTAAGAGGAAATGAAAGCGATACCATTACCGTGCCACTCGAAATTATAGGCGACAGCGATTATCGTAGGCAGGCAGCGCACATACGCAGCAACGGATGGGATGGGTGGGGACCAAGGTATGTCCACCCATCTGCATTGTTAATAAGAATAATTGATAGGGTAATTGCGTGTATGTATGTATGTATGTATGTATGTATGTATGTATGTATGTGTGTGAATGTGTGTTGCGTGAGCATAAAGGGCACTCGTGTCCTAAAGGTCACCTCCAGCCCGTAAACAGTTTACAGCGAGAAGGAGCAGGTTGGTTTTCAGTCATCCGTGAATGTTGTTAATCATACATTTTGTTATACTTTTTTTTAACAAAACAACTAATGGTACTGCATGCTAAACGGATTCGTTTACATATGTGTAAGTGTTTCGGTGGTTTAAACCCTTCCAAGAAGGTAAACCACCATTTCCGGTCTGTTTTGCACCCGTTTAGTTCTATTCTGTTTTCAATTGATGGTGGCATTATTTCGCACACCACCCATCATATACAATGTCTCAACACCATTTTGCGAAGCGTGCAACATATATCAAAACGTATCAAAAGCAGTGAAGCAATGCTTTCGAGCAAAATGTGTGTCTTTCCTCTGTAAAGCTGTATTGTTTGTTTTGATTACTTTGTTTTTACTTGTTCTCTAGCAAAATTTCGGAACCACTAAATGTTTGGGGCACAGGCGGGAGACAATGATTGGCGACGTTGTGATGCTAACCTTTTATGCGTGTTCCGTGTGGTTGTATTTCCCGTATGATAAAAACACACACTAATCGTACTCTACACCGGGCGGTGGGTGAAGTGTAATAGATATCATTTTTACTTCAATCGCTACTAGAGAAAAGCTGGCAAATTGCATAGATGTTCGTTACCATGGAGAAGGAAACACGCGTGGAATAGGCGAGAGATCAGTAAACTACGTAGGCTATATTAATAGACAACTAGGGAAAAAGGGCAGCAAGGGGATATGCGAATAATTGTTGCAATGTTGTATTTTAGGCAAGTACGCTAATTTCAGTGTATCAGTAATAGCTGCTTAATTTATCACAATCTCAACACAAAACACACACACACACACACACACACACACACACACACACACATTTTCCGCAAACGTTATTATTAAGTTTTACTCTCTTTGCTAATTAGCTATTTTTATTATTAATTTGTTTTATTCTCGTTTTTTGCCTCTCTTTTGCCTAAGATAAGAAAGTTAAGCATTTATCCTTTCATCGACAGATAGCAATAGGCCACAGCATATGCGAGCGAAATATGCGTAAAAAAGTGAGTTGAAAAGTTGAGCAGGGAAACGTAAGTTAATTATATTGTAATCTGTTTCGATCTGTTACTTCACAGTGCTAAAAAGTTGTGACGTTTTTTTTGTATGTAACGCACGTACCACACGCACCTTCTGCGAGCAGTCTGGTGTCTGTTATGTTATGTTTTATTGTTTAAATTGTTTTCTATTTTAGTATTACAAGCAGGGTAACAAGAAAGGAGATAGGAAAGATAATAGTGATGATGATGGTGCACCCCATAGGGATGTGAGTTTGGCGTATAATGCGTGTGTTAATCAAAACGAAAACCCCAATGAATGTATAACGCTGGGCAGGTTGAACGGGGTAAATAGGAGGTAATGTTTGTTTTTATACATAACTAATTAATACTATTACTGAGGGAGGTGAGGCGGAAATGAACGAACCCGAACTCTACGGTTGGCTTTAAAACAATTTCGGCAGGCGAGATATAACAGGCAGTCAAGGCAATTGCATCAACGTAGTCACACGTACACGCTCAGTTTTAATATGTTCTGGACACTCCATCCTTTCTGATAGCGTCCAATGGTTTGCACAGTTTCGTTTAGTTTAATATTTATCTATACAAAAAAAAAACAATAGTAAACCAATCTCACACTCCGACTCTAACAAACAGGGATAAAATTAACATTAAACAACACGTATGGGCAATATGTGTGCGAAACATAACCCGCCCTGTGCTGTGTAAGAAAAAAATGGATACGTAATTGTAATAGTAACTGTGTAACATGTTTTCCAAAAGCAAGAAGAACTTTGTTTTGTTTCTTTTTGTGCACTTTTTATCCTTTAATTTATTACTGTTAGTGCGTCTGGGTTTATTGCCGACATTATACTTGTTGTTGTTGTGATTTAACATGAGTTTTAAGACGAAGGATCAATGTAAAGAGAACGAGAGAGAAAAGAGAGAGAGAGAAACATGCTTGGAGAAAACAAAAATAATCAAAACCCCACTAGCAGGAAGCATTGAGATAATGAGCAAAGGTGCAGGATTAAAACAGACAATAAAATACACCTTCCTCCCAACAGCAACAAAAAAAAAACACCCACACACATACATCCGATCCTCCCGACTCATCCCAAGAATAGTTCCAGTGCGGTTAGAATGTGAGTTATATGGCAAACAGTGGACTGTAACATGCAATTAGGATAGGTGAATGGGTGTTAAGGGAAAATCCCTACGCTCCTCTTGCACCTTATCATACCAAACAGAAGGAGCATCAGGAAAGCAAAAATCGAAACAGTGTACGTTTAATAAACTAAACAAGCAAACACACGGTCTAATTAATGGTGTAAGTAATGTTACCCGCACGTGGGAACAAAATCAAAATACAAACAAAAATCAAGCTATAGCTCGCTCGATGTGCCGGAGAGCTGTCGAACACTTACAGAAACTCATTCTACAATGGAAGGAGATTGTTTGAAGGACAAGGAATAATGATTAAATTATTGATTGGTTGCATTAAGCTGCGATTGAAAAACGGTTGACGTAGTTTGGTGGTTTCTTTTCAGCGCGAACAACTCGGTGAATAAGAGATGCGAAAACATCCGAAGGGAAGTGCCATTTACTGTGCGTTGATATTAAATGTGTTTTTAAATCTTTGATCTTTGGATTTTGTGGTCGTCCGTTGCTAAGAGAAAGCAAAACGAATCAGGTTTCATTTACATAAAATTTGGTTTCCACATTCAATGTACATACATCATACTCATAATCTGTGGGCTTCGTTAAAACTTCATATTTTGTAGTCTAACTTAATTTGTACGCTTCATGACAGTTAGTTATCGGATATTGCAGCGATGTGAAGAGAAAAGTTTTCAAGTTTTGTACAAAATTACTAGCATTTTAAATTCGCTATTCGAACATTTTTTACAGGATGGTTATTTTCTACCGGTTATTTCAAAATTGTGATTCAAAGTCCGTGAACATTTTCGCTGCTTGTATCTGTTCGAGCTTGATTGATAAAAAGTTTATTGCTCAATCTCAACGAAACCAGCTTTTAATACGCAACAAATAACTGGAAGGTAAAGAAATAGTTTAATTAAAACGAGAACAAACATTAATCATTTCCTTTAGCGTTGATGTACAAGAAAATGACTAGCTAGCGTAAACGGATGTTGAACGAAAACAAAGCAAAAACGAAAACAGAACCTCGAATGACAATCTCCTCCAATACACATTGCGATACTGTTCCTCTGATTATATTTCCTCCAAGCGCTAACACGCATAGGAGGAAACGACCAGCACTGCTAACAACGGGGTAAAAAACACGTTTATAAAGTGAAAAACTGTTTAGAGGAGTTCCCTGCCCGCATCGCACCAACCCACCTGCCGCCGCCGTTTGCAACCTCCTTGACTTCGTTACGGCCGGGAGGGAAGTAGAACCATGTGTTCGTGAGCGCCCTTGACCATCTTCCCTGTCGACAGTGCCCCGCAACCGCACTCCGCAGTTTGCTGACGAATGCATACCACCTCCGCCCGCCACATTCACCGCAGTGGCTATGGTGCTTTCTGATTGAATTGACATTCAAGTGACATTCTCGTGCGAGTGCGAACGACGGCCGCCCCATCGTGAAGGAAAATCCGTCCGCCAGCTATATACACACACGCGCGCGCGCTCCCTCGTACGGAACTCGACGGGTACGAGGGGTGAAAATTTCACTCGCTCGGTCGAGTTCTTCGCACCGCTCACCCCGCAAAAGCGAGATAGGGACACGGGAAAAACGAAAAAAGTGACAAAAAAAACAGTGATATTGCAACACAAATCCTCCATCTCAAACCCAAACATCGATCGATCGACGGACAGGGGTCGCACAATCAACCTCATCCACTTTTCTGCGAAACAAATCAACCGAAACCACCGTGCTCACAATCAACCATCCGCTCTTGCGTGACGTGAACACCGACTACAGGTGGAGCCCGTCACGAGTGAAGGAAAACCGTCTGACAAGGTGTAAGCTTTCCATCTCGTCTACGCGAAGCGAAGAGTAAAGGGTTCGGCAGGATGCGTAGCCGCAGCAATTCCGGGGTTCGCCTCGACTACTACCAACGGATCGTGCATCGGCTGATTATGCGCCACCAGCAACCGGTGACCGGGCTGTTCCCGGCCAGCCCCCAAACCCAGCACGCTTGGGTAAGTCGACCGCACGCTAAATTGATCGGAATTGTGACTAATTAAGCATTGCTTCCTGTTCGCTATCTTTATCTCCCGCTTGACTCCGTAGATACGCGACAACGTGTACTGCATACTGGCGGTCTGGGGACTGTCGATGGCGTACAAGAAGATCGCCGACCAGGACGAGGACCGCGCGAAAGCGTACGAGCTGGAGCAGTGCTGCGTGAAGCTGATGCGCGGCCTGCTGATGGCGATGATGAACCAGAAGGAGAAGGTGGAGCGCTTCAAAACGTCCCAGAACCCACTGGACTCGCTGCACGCCAAGTACTCGAGCCGGAACGGCCAGATCGTGGTGGGCGACAGCGAATGGGGCCATCTGCAGATCGATGCAATCTCGCTGTACCTTCTGATCCTTGCCCAGATGACCGCGTCCGGGCTGCAAATTGTCTTCTCCCTCGACGAGGTGGCCTTCATCCAGAACCTGGTGTTCTACATCGAGTCGGCGTACTGCATCCCGGACTACGGCATCTGGGAGCGGGGCGACAAGTCGAACCACGGTCAGCCCGAGCTGAACGCCAGCTCGATCGGGATGGCGAAGGCGGCGCTGGAGGCAATGAACGAGCTCGACCTGTTCGGCGCGCGCGGTGGCTCCGGCTCGGTCATTCACGTGCTGGCGGACGAGGCGCACAAGTGCCAGGCGGTGCTGCAGTCGATGCTTCCGCGTGAATCGAACAGCAAGGAGCTGGATGCGGGGTTACTGTCGGTCGTTGGCTTTCCCGCGTTCGCGTGCGACGATCCGCAGCTGATCGACGCGACGCAGGAAGCGATCATCACGCGGCTGCAGGGCCGGTACGGCTGCAAGCGGTTCCTGCGCGACGGCTACAAAACGCCCCGGGAGGACAACACGCGGCTGTACTACGAACGGTGGGAGCTGCGCATGTTCGAGAAGATTGAGTGCGAGTGGCCACTGTTCTTCTGCTATCTGATACTAAACAAAGCGTTCCAGAACGACAAGCAGGCGGTGGCGGAGTACTCGCAGAAGCTGGAGGAGATTCTGGTGAAGACGGAGGAGGGCATGAAGCTGATACCGGAGCTGTACGCGGTGCCGGAGAAGGCAGTGGCGGCGGAATATCAAGCACCCGGCAGCCAGCAGCGTGTCGTCGTCGGCCGCTGTCCGTTCCTCTGGGGCCAATCGCTTTACATACTGGGGAAGCTGCTGCAGGAGGTACAGTGTTCTCGCTGCCTTTGCAGCACATTTTCTGAGACTAATTTGCACACTTTGTTTTGCCCAGGGTTTCCTTGCGGTCGGAGAGCTGGACCCGCTGAATCGGCGGCTCGGGGCACAGAAAAAACCGGACGTCGTCGTGCAGGTTGTCATACTGGCGGAAGACAACGATATACGGGACAAGCTGGCGGAGCACGGCATACAGGTGCAGACAATCGCGGACGTGGCACCGATCGAGGTGCAACCGGCTCGCGTCCTCAGCCACCTGTACACATACCTTGGCCGCAACAAGAAGCTCGGCCTGTCCGGTCGTAAGTCGCGCGACGTCGGCATACTCAGCACCAGCAAGCTGTACTCGCTTAAGGATCGCATATTTGCGTTTACGCCCCAGGTATGTGCTGCTGGTAGGGTTGGGCTTTAGCATGCATTTGGTTAACTTTATTTTAGGATGTCAAGCGCGTGCCGCTTCCAACTTACCATCCGATCCGGTGTTAGAATCAGGGAACGCACCTTCCTGATTGAAGTTAGTGTAATGGTATCGCAAACCTACAACACAGATACACACATTACAACAACACAACACAACTCACATCAACCCTGCATAACGTGCAAACTAAGGCCACTAGAACTGATGTTTTACAAAGAGCAGTGGAACGTGGGAGCCCTCTACCGATCCTTCCCCTCTTCATTTTTGTACATACACAAAAACAATATCTATCTTTACTACCTCCCTTCAACCCAGCTCAACTTCATACACTGCTGAATGTACAGTTTTCCGCCACTTTAATCTTGATCTAGGAGCTCTACACCGCACCACACCAGTTTGTGGCCAGTTTTTTGTGCGGCAAATAGTTTCTTCTACTTGTTTTTCTTCTTTTATTCCACCCACACACGGTCACCACCTACAGTTCTCCGACGTGAACCGATTCTATATCGCGTCCGACAACGAGCTCATGATCGATCTGCTAAAGGGCGAGATCAACTTTCTGAAGTCAGCGTGGCAGAATCTGCTCGGCCGTCCGCTACTGACGCTGGTGCTGAAAACCGTACATCTAGGTCGGTCCTTAAACTCTTTACTTTTACTGTTCCCATTCTCTCTTACCCTCTCTCCCTCCCTCTCTTTGTCATTCTCTTTCCCATACCTAAAAAAACATTCTCCTGTACTTCTATTAGCATCCATCCAAACGGTTATCGAAAAGCCCATTTCTTTCTCTCGTTTACCAAAGCGTACTCCCTTATACGGTAGTCTGCTCCTGTTTCCTGTATAGTGCACCTGTAACGGCGTACTTTCTATACCCTTCCAACACGTGCACGCGTCCTGTACATATATAGTAGCTAGCACACCTTCCCGTCCTCGTAGTGGGTTTTGTTTTGCAGTGTGTTCCCTTTCACCCCTTTTCTTGTAGTGTTACCTTCTTTATTTGGTTTGCTGTTTGTTGTTTTAAATCTTACTTCCTTAACTGTTGGATGTTGAGTGTGCTGATTTTCCTGCAATTTACTAAAACCCCTTAAAACCCTCTTTTTGCGTTTTAGATTTTCGATGGTTATATTTTGGTTTTAGTTATTAACTATATACTTTAAAACCTGTACATATTTTGGCAGCAAAAAATCGTATTTTGTTACCTTGAGATATATCTTTTTCTATATATATTTCACCGGCGTGTGTGCCTGTGTTACCACCCTTGCCCTTTTGCACCTTTCTGAAAACAGTTTAAGCGAAAACAGGCGGTCGTGTTTGCATTGCTTCTTTTCTTGCGTCGGTTTAATTGGCCTTACAAACAATCAGGATTGTCCAAATTGTTCACGTCTCACAACACACATAAAAAACTCACACACTCACACTCTTTGCAAATCCCGCCTCAAGGAGCAAACGAAAGAGTAGGAAAATTATTGCAAAACAAACCGTGCGCCACATAAGGGGAGAAAGCCTGATTCATCCGCTCATACGGTACGGATTTATATGGTGCGCAGCACCCGGGGCGTGTGCATTTGTTTCCGGAGGTTTCATTTCTTCTTCAGCGGTTTATGAAATTGTTGTCACCATTGAATAATTGGCAAATTTTACATTTCTTTCTCTTTTTCCCATTTCTTCTTCTCTTATTTGCTCGTTACGCGCACTCTGTTTCTTCTTCGTGCATAATCGCATACCTTGAATTGCACTCTGCGGGTGAAACTGGGATGTCCAAACTCAAACACATCACAAACACACACGGTGGTTCACGCTGTTCTGCCGGACGGATCATGGGGGCGGGCGGACGCACGCGGTCGGTTGCTCGGTGGCGGTGCTCATGATGGACCCCAAACGCACCCCCTCGTCTTCTGATACACACACCACCCCCTCATCCCACATCTAAACCAACCCCTCCAAACCCAACCACACATACACCACTGGCGCTCGGGCACATCGCTACTACACCACCACTCACCTCCCATCCCGTCAACCCCTCGTACACCCACGGTCGCATCGATCGGATAATCCATCCACCTCTCCGTCGCCGCAACGGCTGCTTATTCGGTGGGCTTCTGTGTTGGTGTACGTACGTGTGCGGAAAACAAACATACAAACCCGACAGATATTCGATCATGACGAGTACTATACATCGCGCGATCCCGCCCTGCTGGCGAGCAATTTCACCGACATACTAGCCTTCCTTAGCTATAGCTGGCGCCATCTGCTCGGTCGACCTACGATCACACTGATGGCCACCCATTGGCTCTTAGGTAATTATTTACACTCTCCTCAAAACCATCAAACAAACAACGAATATAAAGGAGGCATTAAACAGGGAAAAACACAGAACGAAAAAGAGGACAGAGGATACGCACGAGAAAAAAAAAGAACCAAATCATACCAACAACATCATATCCACAACTTGAATTCAAAACATAATGGGAGTCATCTTCATCGCACTATAATCAAATTGCATTTCCTTGCTGTCATGCTTCATGCCGCACATTCGATATTAGCTTTTATCTCACTTTCTTGGTGCTCGTTTTCTGGACGCTTTTTTTATCTCCCCTCAATTCATAAGTATCTCATTAAATAGCCACATACACACACACACACGAACTATGAAGGGTTCGGAAAAATGTGCAACGTGATTAGAGAGAAGTCGATCGATGTTTTCTGTTTTGCGTTCCAATCCATTGCTTGTGCCATGTCCTCGCTTGCATACACCGTTTCGTTCATCTGTACTCGGCAATACGGCAATATCACCGAGAAAATGCACTCAATGAGCTGATAAAGAGTTGACATGATTGAAGAAAACAATTGCATTTTTGTATACACATCTTTCACAGAACATGACAAAAACATTGATTGCATTTTCAAAACGTATCGCATACGTGACCCCTTTAACGGCTCTGTAATTGATTCAGGTCTAAATGTGGTGAAATGTATCCAAACGGCAGGCATAAAAGAGTCAAATCGTAAAGCCAATTTTGCTCAAACCCCACTAGAAGCTCATTTCGTTCTAGCTGTCGCCTTTGTCCATGTTTTTGGTGTCCGTTGTTACTGTGCTCATTAGCGTCTTCATTTGTTTTCCGTAAGTTCTAGAACCACTCAGTGTTTCATGTTGTGAATATCCTAGGGAAGAATGTACGTTCTAGCCTTCCGATACGATTCGGGGCATTCTACACAACGCTGGAATTGGTCGTGATGAATGTTTTGGGATAAGTTGTAACGATTTTTGCATTAATTGCCACAGTTTGCGTGGATGGCTCTGTTGCATGTCTGTAAAAGATAGAAGATAGAAAGCAAAATGTTTAACCACCTGTAGGTAAGGAGCAGTATTGTCTAATCGTATTTTTAGTAAAATTTCTCTAACACGCAATTTAAAATCATGCAAGATCAATTCTTTTTCGATGTTCTTCGCTGCTCAGTAAAGTGGAGCAACTTCACGATCTCCTGGGTGTGCGTGTTTTGTGTAGGTAGTGTGTATGTTTGTGTGTTTTTGTAGGCCATACCTATTTGGGGGACCATCATGTTATTAACAGTAGTGAAGTAGTAGAGTTACATTTAAGAACTGGAAAACGATTCCAGGTCGTTTTTGCCACATTAAACCAAAACTTCCGTCCGTAACCTGCAGATCCTCACACAATAACCTAACATACACCCCTCTCTTTCTCTCTCTGTCTGTCTCTTGCTCCCTTACTCTGTGCATGCTCAATCCGCAAATGTTCCTTACCGAAGCGATTCCCTCTTAACATTCTCTAAATTCGCCTCTTTAAGCGTTACTCGCAAACTGGACGCACCCAAAAAAAAAAAGAAATCAATACTATCCCGTTACTAATTCTACCTCTCATCCGCCTTTTTTGACGTTCCCCAACCGTCGGTGTTGGGGACGTTTCGTCACTGCCCTGGTCGCCGTCCAGATAACAACAAAGTACCGCTGGCAATGATTCAAACGATGAAGAAGCTCAAGTCGGGCTACATCAGCGGCACCCGCGTCATCCTGGGCAACTTGGGCGACTTTATCAACACGTCCGCCATTACGGATCTGAGCTTCCTTGGCAGTCAGGAGGACGGCTATCCAGATAGTAAGTGTGAAGTAGTTTTAGCTCCGCTGCGTGCGGCACTGACTTACTTACTCGTTTGCCTTTCCAGAACTGAACCCGGCCGTTCAGGCGTACCTGGACGAGCATCTGCTGCGCTCGTTCAGCCACCGGGCCTCCACCACCTCGATCCGTTCGTCCGGACTGCGACCGAAGAATCTACGCCGCCGGATGTCCGTCAAGGGTGCTATCAAGAAGACGCGTTCGATCAACGTGGACTGTATGTCGAACTGCTTCCCTTTAATCTTTTTGTCTCTTTCTTATTTAACATGTTTTCCGTTTCTTTCTCTCTAGCGGAAACACTCGGCATGGAGGGTAATGTGACTGAGCGACGTCTCTCGCACGTTACGCCCCAGTGGCTCGAACCGAACCAGACGACGGTCGGTACTAGTGCGACCGGTGCCGCCACGACCACCGTAGGCACAGGGCCGTCCGGTGGTTCGCCGACATCGCGCGATCCATCGCCTAACACGCAGCCGCAGCCGGTCCAGCCCCGGTACGGTGAGCGCGTGTCGCTCGACGACGACGGCAAGAAGCTGCACATACAAACGTCCGCTACAGCGGCCAGTAAGTGTAACGCACGGTTGTAATTCCGGAACGATCCACAGTAAAACTTTTTCCATCCGCTTCACAGTGCCAAAGATACACATTCAGCCGCTGCCCCGGCACCGGCCGACGACGGAAACTAACTTTGAAAACACCGAGGTGGAGGAGTTGATTGCTATGCTGCGCGAGACGGAGAATCTCGAGGAGCAGGGCGACATACTGCAGCATCTGGTTGACACGCAGGGACTGGACTTTAATACTGGTATGTTACTGTGCAGGTGCTTACCAATGCATGGGGGAGGGTAAGAGTTTTTGGCTCGGGTTTGGAAATTCTGTATTTTATCCGTTGCAATGAGCTACTGGGCTACTGAGCAATATTCATCCCGAACCGGAACCGTCATGTGTTCCTGTACAGATTCAAACTGACGGTTGTCGCTTTGAACCTTTAGAATTTGAGTCGCTTATCTTCAAGGGGCTGGATAAATTAAACCCTTAATTTGGCTTGTTAAACTTTTGCTCGAAAACGGTAACTCATTGCAGGTAGATAAGTCAGTGTTTGGCCTGTTTGTTTGGTGCTTACTTTTATTTTGCTATCCCTTTTTTCAATGGTCTTACTTAATGTGTATTAACAAGTGTGTGTTTGTTAAATGTATTGTTTCAAAAACTAGTAGTCCTATTTAAAATAATTTTCGTGGAACTATCCAACGTTTGTACCATGTGGGGTATTTAGGAGAAAATGTTTAGAACATTTTAACATAAATCGTAGCATGCACCAACTGTAGCAGGGGACGTCAAACGGGAATTCACCTATTTTATACTTTGTGTGGCTAGTTTTGTACTTTCTTGCGGTCGTTATCGTTTGCTGCTCCACTAATATTTATTTCTCTCCTTATTATTATTGTATGACGACACTGTTACACTGCTGCTGCTCATCTCCTTCTCGCTATCCTGCCGCTATACACCTTGCACCTTGTGCGTGTCGTCCGTTTGCGTGTTTGTGTTTATGTTTCTGTGTCGGGTGTTGCGCTCTCTCTCTCTCTCACTCTCGCTCTGTGTGTGTATGTGCCGTCCATGGCCTTGCTGTGATGCTGCTGCTTTGTCTCGCCGCCTGCCTGACTGGCTGCCTGCCTGCCCTGACTGCCAATTTTTGTCCGCACCCGCTAATCTGCTTCAACAAAACCGTGTGGGTCACCGGTCACGCTGTACCGTGCTTGCGGGGCCCGCTTTATCTGCTTGCATCAACGCACCTCTCTATTGCAATCCTGCTCGCACGCACCGTTCGTACGGGAAAACCGGGTGTGTGTGTATAGAGTTAACTGCGGGCGGTAATGAAGATTCCCCTTCCCAAGGCATGCTGGAGGAGGGCAGGGTGGTGACGGTGCGCGGGCTGCTCAAGGGCCTGTACGAGAAGGCCTGCCAGCAGAAGATGTGGGGCCTGGTACGCCACACCGCCGGCATGCTCGGCAAGCGCGTGGAGGATCTGGCGAAGGCCGTAACCGATCTGCTCGTGCGCCAGAAGCAGGTGAGTGTCCGTGGCAATCGTTCAACCGTTTTACCAAAAGCAGGTTTAACTTCGTTGCATTATTTAACTGACCATTCATTAAATACAGTGATAAAAAGCATTCTCTTGCCCGATTATTTGACACAAAAAGACCAGTTGCGGACGTGTTAGGCACATTTCAGTAAAATTTACGTTGAGATTTGATAACGGAACAATAATTAAAAACAATCAACAACCATATTGAAGTAAAGGACAAAGAAAATGAGTTTTATATCTTTGGAATATCTTATCCGTCTCAGATTAAAAGACATTGCATTAATATTACCTTTCTTCCCGCAAAGGTTACCGTCGGTATGCCGCCGAACAGTGAGCATACTATTACGGCCCCGCTGCCCGAGATGGAGCTCCGGTCGGTCATCCACGAAGCGTACGGCGATGACGAAAGTACGGCGATGCTGTCCCAGGAGCTGCTTGTCTATCTCGCCATGTTCATACGCACCGAGCCGCAGCTGTTTCACGAGATGCTGCGACTGCGCGTCGGTCTCATCATTCAGGTGATGGCGAAAGAGCTGTCCCGTACGCTCAACTGCGACGGCGAGCAGGCGTCCGAGCATCTGCTCAACCTGTCCCCGTTCGAGATGAAGAACCTGCTGCACCACATCCTGAGCGGCAAGGAGTTTGCGATCAACAGTGTCGCCCGCGGTAACATCTCAATCGTGAGCTGCAAGTCGAGCCGGGTGAGCAAGAAGAGCCAGATCGGCATCGGTGAACCGGAGGCGGCCGAAGGCTCGCTCATCGACGATCGGCAGGGGCAGTGGTTGCGGCGGCGCCGCCTGGACGGTGCGCTTAACCGGGTGCCGCGCGACTTCTACCCGCGCGTCTGGACGGTGCTGGAACGCTGCATGGGGCTGGCGATCGAGGGTCGCGTCCTGCCGCAGAGCCTGACACAGGAGATGACACCGAACGAGCTGAAGTTTGCGCTCGAGGTGGAGACGGCACTCAACACGATCCCGCAGCCCGAGTACCGGCAGCTGGTGGTGGAAGCGCTGATGGTGCTGACGCTCGTCACCGAGCACAATATCCTCGCGTCAATCGGCTCGATCATCTACGTCGAGCATCTGGTGCACCGGGCGAACCAGCTGTTCCTGGAGGACCAGCGCAAAAGCCACGGCGACGCGATGCTGTGCTGCGCGAAGAACAAGGACATCCGAGAGACGACGACCGCCGGGTTGCTGCTGTGCGGCGGGGCCGCTTACATCTGTCAGCACCTGTACGACAGTGCACCGAGCGGCAGCTACGGTACGATGACGTACATGGCCCGGGCCGTCGCGTCCGTGCTGGAGCTACCGAAGCATGGCGACATGGATTGTACTATTTCGTAAGCCCGCTCGTGCAGCCCGTCACGCTTTTCTCCTGGCACACACCCTCAACCTTGCTCAACCTTGCTGTCGCGAGTGTGCGAGTGTGTGCAGCTGTGTTTTTACTTAATCAAATTGAAACATTAATAATAGTAGGGAGATACTTAATAGGAGCACCACCATCATCTCCCACTGTGCTACCCTCATAACCCTAACGCGTCCAACCAATAGTAGAAGTAGTAGTAGATGTTGTTATGATGCTATGCTGCAGAAGGTGTTAGATAGGATGCCGTTGATTACTATGCCCTGGTGAAGCTGGAAGAGGAGGGGGGAAAACAGGAAAGCAATACTCTAAGGGTGCCGTGCGGGAAGCAGCGACAGACGCGTTGTTGAAATGATGTTATAGAGGCGATCAGTTTGTTTTTCTCACTCCACCCTACCCCGTCCCGATGACGATAATTTAGATTAGAGTTGTGTAAACTATAAGCAATAGATGTATCTCTCCCTCGCTGCTGTTCTTCATCCCCCTCTCTTTCTAACTAACTCGCGGATATTTTACGGAAGTTGCTTCATTTCTGGGAAGGCTCGTCTCTCTTCGGTGTGTTACTACGTAGTAAGTTAGCCTCCCCCACCCACCCCGCCGGGGATGCTAAGGGACGAGGGAGAGAGTTCAAGAATAATCCTATAATAAAGATGCAAGTAAACCACAACTATGCAACAAAAAGAAAAGTGCAATGTAGAAAAAGAACCAAAGATCGTCCAACTTTTTCCTACTGCAACGCTCTTCGTTTTCGCAGTGTTTGCAAACTGAGCAACAGAAAGAAAAGAGAAACATTTTCGAGCGGTTGGATAGCGCCTTCGTTTTACGCGTTTGTTTATTTGTACGTGATTGTGACGCGTGCGTGTGCGTGTGTGGTTTATATACAAATTTCAAACAGTTTTCTCTTCATTGATTCTTCAAAGCCTGATTTGTTCTACACCACGCACGCAGCAAAAAGAAAAACAAAATAAAAATGTTAACCGGAAAAAGGAGAAAAAGCAGGGGGTGGTGGTTTCGCGCCCATCCACGAACCATTCTCGTACATAACTACTAGCGAGGATTTTGTGCGTTTCTCAATCTTCTCTATCGTGCTCAAGGCTCAAGTAGCCACGAGTTTCTTTCCAGCTCCTTCCATTTGGCGCACGATTCTTCCCCAACGCTCACCTCTCCGCGCAAAAAAACCCGTATGCTTTGGGCGCACTTCCCGGTTACGGTGTTTCCTCCTGGTTTTCACTCGTGTCCATACTCTCTGCTGCCTCCTCCTTCTCGTTCTGATCCGCACTGGCTTGCTCTTCCATATCCTGAGGCTTCTCATTCTGGTTCTGCTGCTCGGACAACACCATGTTCAGCAGCTGATCCAGTTTCTTCACCGTCGGTGCGACGCTCCGCACGTACCGGTACAGTTCGGTCACATCGCCGCAGAGCGCTTGAAGTGCCTGATCTCGATCGTCCCCTGGCTCCAACGTGCGTAGCAGATGCATCACGATATCAACGGTGGACTGGCACGCCTTAGTCGCGCGGCCCCGCTTTACCTCGGCCGGCAGTCGCACCTGCAGCTCGGACTGGATAAAGTTGGTCGTGGAGTGGCGTAGCATTCCGGAGTGCATTGAGCATTGCAGCAGACGCGCCAGCCCGGACTCGGTTGCCTGTGGAATGATAGGACCGATCCGCTCGTGGCGTGCTAACGCCAGCATTTCTGGTATTGTGCACTTGAAAATTGTCTAAAGAGGATTGAAGATGCAGCAAGTTAGTGGAAATGAGAATGCATATTTTTTCTATCTTTCTATTGAGCTATACCGAACTAAGCTGGCTTCTTGGTTTTAATTTCTTATGGTGAAGCCTCTCATACAGACCAACTCTTTGAGTTGTTCACATAACGCACAAATCGACCTGTTCGACAAATGCCAATTTGTGTTCCCTAATACATTTGTTTCTGACTTGTTGTAAAAATAGGTTAAAGGTGATTTTTCAACCCGTATAACCTTTATTCCTGGAATGAAGTAAATTCTTTACACGTTTGTCTACTGCTCACTATATTGGCTACAGAGTAACTTAACATCCACAAACCTTATGTAAAGCTTATGTATGCTTATGTAAAGCTCGAGAATAATTTCACGTTTCTAAAAGAGTTATGCTGCTGCGAATCGTTCGGTTGACCGCACGATTCGCAAGTCTCCGATGGGCCCTAGCAGTAATTAGTGCTTTGATAAGGTACCAACGGCATTTATACTTGAATAAGTTCTAGCTTTAAATGAAAAATGATTTAGAGATCTGAAGATGCTAGGAATTCTGAATAAATTCTTTAAATTCATAACACTGTAGAGTTTAAGGTGCTCAAAAATCATGATTAATGGCCCCCAGTGTTGGCAATCAATGAGCTAATACGCGAGCAACAAGTTTTGTCCTAACCGAACTCCAAATGCTATAAATGTACGGTCGCCTTCGCACACCATAGAGAACTAAATTTCGTACGAAATTAAACATACGTACCATGACAAGGTAGGTAACGATTTCATCATCGGTTGAGGTCGGTTTGATCTTGGTGCGAAACAGAAAGGCATCGTGAGCATTCCGTTGCGGTCGCGACGGCAGCTGTCTCTCCTTGGGTGTGTCGGTACCGTTCGTCAATTCAGCCGCATCTCCGTCTATCACGGCTGGCGGAGGCTGCGGTGCGACGAGCAGATAATGATGCATGTAGTACATCGTGCTGGGCTCCATATAGATTTCCACATCATTTAAAAACTCTTGTCTTTCTGCTCCGGGGAAAGCACATAGAAAGGGAAAGAAACAAACACACATTAATTAGCAAAATTTAAACCAACAATCAAACGCAAGGAAGTGACTGTGCGCGACTTTTACCTTCTTCAGTGAAACACATCCGCATTTGCTCGAGCGTGGCGATCATCAGCTCGAGCGCCATGGACACAATTATCATCCGGTCCGGGTACGTCTCGATCGTGCGCTTGTCAGTGGTGAGCTTGTACCGCGTATCCTGCATGGTGTTGGCCAAATGCTTGACAGCTGAGCACAGCTGATTATGCTTATTTTTTCTCTTTTCCTCAACATCCTTGCCGTCCCATTCGCAGTTCCAGCACGAGGGAAAGAGCGACTCGTACAGCTTCATCAGCTCGTACATTGCCGGCCGGTTGGATAGGCGCAGAGCATCGCACATGCCTTGCAGCAGGAAAAAGGACATGTACTCGGACGGCGTGTACACGTCAGTGCCGAACAGCTGGCGGGAGAAGCGACTAAGCGCCGGTGAACAGCACAGATCGAATTTATCCACCATCAGTGCGCGCATATGCTGGAACAGGTACGGCTTAGCGACCGTGCTGTAGCGCGCGATCAGCGCTACGACTGCGTCCACCACCTTGTCCTGCGACGTACTTGCCGCGTACAGCGACTGTACCAGCCGCTCGAAAAAGAGCGTCGGACACTGGAAGAGAAGCGACTGCACGCGCGGCCACACGGTCGGGTCGGTCTCGCCCCCGGTCGGCTGTTCCGCCAGCTGATTCACCAGCTGTATGACCGACGACAGCAGATCCGGCCGCATGTACCGCTGAAACTTGATGCCGAACTTGCCGATCGCGAACAAGAGCAGCTGGTTAAAGTCCGGCAAAGGCAGCAACCCGGCCGCCCGCACTATTATCTCCCGCAGCTTCATTCGCTCCTCCGACGGCTCCCCATCGTCGGAGCCTAAACGATCTTCTTCCGATCCACCTTCCTTCGGTGATTCATCGATCGGTTCGTGTGCATCATGCTCGATCATGGCCCGCAGGTGCGCCACGGTCAGCAGCCGGTAGTGTTTCTCAACCGTCTCGAGACACTCCGCATTATCGTACACCCGTTCGGAGCGGCTCATAAACTCGTTCAGATACACCGAACGCTCCTCATCCGACTTGGTGCGCTCCAGGCGCTCCATCAGCGTGCCCAGATTAAACGCAGGCACCTTCTCCGCCAGCGTCTTCGGCCGCATCGCGAACTGCGTCAGGTGGCGCACAATGCTGTGACGAAAGTGTTTGTGCGACTTCAAATCTTCGCACAGCCGGTACGCCGACTCGCCGATCACCTGCTGCAGCGTGACCGTTTCCTCGCTCTCGCTGAACAGATCGATCTCGACCCAGTAGCAGAACCGCTCGAGTGTCACGTGCATCAGGCCCATCTCGAGCGTGTTCAACAGACAGTGGTTAATTTTGAGCAGCGTCGTTTCGGTCGCCTGTGTGTACTCCTCCGGGGCCGGCTTGTGCACGTGCCGGTCGTCCATCAGCTCGTACACCGACATGGCCGGGTCGACCGGAATGGCCGGCTTGCGGAAGTACAGATCCAGGCAAGCCATCGTCATGCTGAACAGATGCTTCACGACGAAGCCAAAGTAGCGATGCTTGCTCAGCCGCGACCAGCCCTCATACCTGGCCGCATTCGGCGTGTTAAAGTAGCTCAGCATCTCCACCACGTAGTCGTAGAGCCGACCGAGCGTCCGCTGATGTTCCACGTGCCGGCTCCGGTTGATCTTCCGCCAGTCGACGTCGGTGCGGCACATCGCGAAGTAGATCGCGCTCACCATCGACTCGATGCGCTCGAGCACCTCGTACGGTTTGCCGTACTTCAGGCTCACGATCGCCTGGTCGACGAACTGCATTGAAAACCAGAGCGGCGCGTACCGGAGCATCTCGTAGAAGAAGCGGTCGAGATCGAGCCCCCAGATGCAATTCAGCAACAGGCACTTGGTCAGCTGGGGCAGGCTGTTGAGCAGATGGTTGACCCGCGGCTCCTTTTCGAGATCGTACCGGAACGAGACGTCCGTGTTGAGCAGCAGGTACATCGTGATCCGGCGCAGCTCCGGCTCGTACTGCTTGTTCACCTTGTTATCCCCGTCGAGGTAGTTCTGTACGCGCAGATACCGGAGCAGCCGGGCGACTACCTCAATAATGTACGGCTCATTTCCTGCCACAGTATAAAAGAAAAAAGAAACAAAAATCGAAACAAATAATGTTTTTCGCCGGAAATGACGGGTAGGGGCGGCTTGGGTTGTTATTGCTTCTTACCGCTGTCAAACACGATTTTGTCGAACGAGCGGACGTACTGGTTGGTTGTGTTCAGGATAAGCTGCAGCTTGTTAAAATCTTCGCAAAACTCCATCTCCGTCTCGGTACTGTTGATATCATTTAGCAGCGCGAGCAGGTCTCCCATGCCGCTTCTCCCGCGACACCGCTCGGCTTATGTGCTTCTCCTAGCCACGGCACGCTCACGGACAGATTTGTCGCCACCGCCGCCGACACCGCTGCTTCTTGCTGCTTCTTATTTTGCTTCTTAGTCCGCTTCTCGGGAAACGCAGTAATTCCCGGCCTTTTTCGCTGGTTTGATGGCTGCCCCCAACAGAGCGTCACTAGGAGCGTCTGTCTGTTGCACATGCAGGGGAAAAGAAACATGGGAGGGGGAGAAGTTGCGTTAGGACAAAAGCACTAAAGCACAGTACAAAGGAAGTATAAGATGCAAGGGAAAAGAGAAAATGGTTCTGCTGAAATGCGATTCGCGGTTGGGGGTTGCTAGTAAAATGCGGAAATACACGCACACGCACCCGTGCACACAGAGACACACACCGTACGGTGCGCTTTGAACGGACGACGCGCTTCGTTTGACCGCGTGAAAAGGCGCGCTTTTGGTACCGCCGCTGTTTGATTGTGACCGCCCTTTGGGTGATGGAGCCTTGCCAGACTCTTCTGAACAGGACTGTGACCTGAACGGGCCACCGGGATGGGGAAACTGTCCTGTCCCGTGTTTTGGGTGATTGTTGCAGCAGCTTGTCCACAAAAGTCGCCAAACAAACGGCGACCAAAAATTACCTTTCGCGCGTTGCAAGTCTGTGTTTCACGCGTCACGTTACGGAATTTTCCACTATGCAAAGGGCCACAAACACTTTATTTCTGCGCGTTGGCACCAGCAGCAGCCACACCACACTTCCACCAGCGATGCCGGCTCACGGGCAAATTCTGAATGTTCTGCTAATTCGTTCTCGACCACACACACAGATGCTGGCCGCTGTCAGTGCGTTGTCGGTGACAGCGCGCGTTTCGTACAGTGCGCTCGAATGCCGCGTAGAAAAAGAGATTGAAACATGGACAGAGCGAGTCAAATGGATGACGGAGTGTATTGTGTGGTGCTTTCGCTGGAATTTTGGACCTGCCATGGACGGAGAATTCCTATTCAAACGTGAAGAATGATGCGTCCCTTGCTTTTAAGATTGAGATTTTTTAGAAGGAAACTGGATACGATTGGCAACGGAAGATCGTACCATTTTTTCTAAACTTATTAAGGCAACGCCTCTGGAGGGAATAAGGATAATTACTAAACTTATTATGATAATAAGCTGTGAAAATGAGATGGTGCTTGCAAACAATCTCTCAATAATTATCAACTGAAAGTAAGACAAAAAAATCTATAAAAGTATAAGGCAATGTAGTGGAAGGTTATAAACATTTATATATATATATTTATTTTTTTGACAAATGTTAACATTGATGGTCGATGAGGAATTTACTTGGAATAAATATGTTTTCTATTCCTGTTCAACACACTGCAGGTCATAAAATATATGTATGCAGCATTGTGATTGGGTGATCACCGGCGAGGGCGACGGAGAAAACCACGGAGTCTCATTTTTGACGAATTTTCTATTTTCCTGCCCGTGAGCAACACATGTTATAAAAGGGCCCAGAAGAATACCAAATTATGCAGAAAATATCGTACACCTCTTTTCACGCCAAAAGTATGGCGGTTCCGACCAAAACTTACAGAGCATAAAGGTGGGATAAAAAAAAAATAACAGCTCCAAGGTTGAAGCTACACCGACTTAACAAAACAATTAGAACCATCGCATACCACAAATAGCATCGTAATATATTGCTTTATTTCCTTTTACGTCGGTTTTATCGCCTTTATTAGATTAAATGCTGCCGTACCGCTGAAGTAGACAGGGAACCCGTCAAAAATGCAATTTGTGCAAGTGATCACATACTGCGCCAATTTACACACATAAATATTCTAAAAATCACCATTGTTACGGCTAAATCATGCTTTTTCATTTAATTTCTATAGTAATCATTTGCAAAATAGCGATATTAAATGAATTTTCGCCTTTTCCAACTGCCACAGACGTTCCATAGCGGCGCCGTTGCATTCCAAGGGGCACACACAATTAATGAAAAATCTCACGTTTTTCGCTGCCGGGGGCGATGAGTGACCGGGAGAAGGTAAATCGGGGTCGGAAAAACCGTTTTCGGGGTCCAAATGCATGGAAAATGTGTGGAAAATTCGTTAAAACTCGTAGAAACATTTGCCGGTATCGAACATACACATGCACAAACACACACACAGAGCGCAGGCGATCAAGCAGATTTGCTCGATTCGAGCTGTCAGAGATGTGTGTGGTTAGGATAAAAATATTTTTTTTGTATTTAAACCGCATAGCAGCACACAAAATAGATAAAGAAAATTATTTTCAATATTTTACAAGCAAAACTACATTTCAAATCGTTTGAAATGCACTAAAAAACTGTGACCAAATTTCATCACGAACCGGGAAAGCTCGATTCGCAACCGGTTTTCGAGCAGCCAAACTGTCAATTTGGAAGGGTATAAATAGAGGTGCGCTGCTGTGCGTGCGCCATTTGTCGAACAGCTCCAGAAGTGAAAAGTGCAAACCGGATACCGTCCGCAGCCGCTGAGCAAGAGTCGCCGGGCGGGCCCCAGAAAGTGCAAGTTTTTGGAAGTGAGTTGAGAGAAAACCGGAAAATAGAGACAACTATTCTGTCTTCTTGAAGAATGGGGTAAGTTTTGTGTAAAGCGATGCGATCGTTTGATTAGTTGGCAGGGCAAAGTTTTGCGGTAAAAAAACAAGAACAGTTCTTTCTTCCCGTTCTCCCCCTCTCCCCCCTCGTACCATCGCCATTGGGCTTTGTCATCCATCCGCTGGATGGTCGGTAGCGCTAGTGAGCCCTTCGGCTCGCTGAAGTTCGGTCAAGCGCGTGTGTGCGAGTGTGAATGTGTGTGTGCGCGCGCGAGGGTCTGCTTTTGTGGTTAGGTTTTGATCTTCTGCGAATTTGCAGAATTTTGTCTTCTGTCCTGTGCGTGCGTGCGTGCGTTTGCGTGCGTTTGTGTGCGCCTTTTTGCGTTTAACGATTTTTGTTCCTTCTCACTGTAGGAGGGGGTGAGTGAAGAAATTTTGTGTTTTGTTTTTTTTTTTTGTATGGCGCTGGTGGCTCACACACAGAACAATTGTTCTCGAATGTCTTTTTCGGGTTGTGCCACAGCTGAGCCCCACGCACGCACACACAGGCATGAGAACCCTTACCTTTAGAGCGGACGCACGGTTTCCGGGAAGTTGTGTTCCGTGTGTTCCGCGTGTGCCTACGCGCGCGCGGCTGTGTGTGTGTGTGCCGTTTTGTTGCGTTGTGTGTTGTGTTGCGATTGTTTCTTCTCGCACGTCCAGCTGGACGAAATGTTCTCTCGCTCTCTTTCTTGCATGCGTCAGCCGAGCCTAGCGCGTTGCTATTGCGTCGCACGCAGTCACTTTTTTTTGTGGCCTGATGGAGCCACATTATCTTTTTTTTTGTCTACGTTTTCGTCAACAGTTCTAACTGACCGTTAGCTCTAGTTTTTTTTAAATTTATTTTTATTTTTCTTTACGTGTCCCGAGCCACCGTTACATTTTAATTTTCGTCAACCCTTCAAACTAACCGATAGGTCGGAGGGAGTTTTGTTTTATTTTATACATGTACTTTTACTGAAATTGTATTCGCTAATTATTTTTTTTTCTCTCTTTCTCTCTCTCTTAACCGTTTTCTTAACAATTTCCTTCCTGCAGCTCGATCAGCTCCATTAGCCGAGGTCTCAATCCACCTTAAAGCTCCTCCTGTCAGTGTTGTGTCCGCGTTTCAAGGAAAAAGCAATCGAAAGAAAGCAAATCCGCCCCGAAGAAGTGTGCTAACAGTGTCCGCGTGTGAGTGAGCGAGTGCGCAAGTGTTGGTGTGCCGAAGGGTGACATCCGAAGAGGTCGGCTAAGGGGGGAGGGGTGACAGAGGGAAGACAACCAGGAAAAGAAGGAATCAAAAAAAAATTCACACAAAAAACCCGTCGTCAACTCTCTCTCTCCCTCATCATCTTTCAAACGCATGCTGGCTGGCTGGCGCCGATTGTTTCCGCTAGTGTTGTACGGCTGCCCCACATCCACCTTCAACCCTTTCGCTCTTCTATCTCTCTCTTCCTCACACTCAACACACACACGCAGACCTCTACCAGCCGCAAGTGCGAAAGTGTGTTTTGTGCTCGGGGGTTTAAATTTGTGTTAAATTTCGTCTGATTTTGTCGCTGGAGGTGTGCTGGAGGTGTGAATTGTTCTTGACTGAGCGCGCGCGTGTGTGTTGGTACGTACCGACCACCTTCTCCACCCCCCCACCCCCTTCCTTACCATCTTCCTCTCGCGTTTAATCGCGCCACTCTGGCTTTTGCCCTTGGGGCTCAACTCGCGCGCGCGGAACAATCGGGGAACACAATCGCCTGTGCGCGTTCGCGCGCGTGTGTGCGTGCTCGCGTGCGTGTGTGTGTGAATGTGTGCGCGCTGGAGCGCTAGAGAGACAATGCAACTGCCCGAGGGCTTCTCCCACGTTGGCGAGGGGCGGATCAGCATCGGGACGGAGCAGCTGGCCAAGCTAAAGACGCCGCGCGACATTGCGGAGGTGTACCAGGTGGAGGAAACCTGGATCGCAAAGTAAGTGTACACACGACGAGATTTTCTTACCATTTCTGCACGCATTTTACCTTTCCATTTTGTTTCTTGTTTCGGTAGCAACGGTCAGGCGGTATTGTTTGTTTGATTCTTGTTAGAATCCATGCTTTTCCCTTCTTTTTAGGTTTTTCCTGGCAATTGTTATTGGCCGCTTGCCAGCATGAATAGATACTTTCTCGCGATTTACTTCCTTCTGCTCTGGTGGATCGTCGACAGTCATCCCGCGATGATGCTGTCCGGTCAGCGGATATGTCCCCTTGCGGGCGTAAGCTTTGTGTTCTGGCTGTTGTGGTACCAAGACCGTGCCGAGCAGTTGGTTCATTTGTTCATATTAATCCGTCACGCAATGGGCTCGTAAGCGTGCGGGTCCCCCCCCCCTAGGTTTAGCACTCGTAGCGCTCGCGTGTGTGTGCGTCTTGGAGACTCCAAGTCGCGATTTGTGTGCAACCTTGCTCGGTGTTTTATTAGCAACAACCGCGCCAGGTACACACACACACACATATGTTTATTTCTCGCCACCATTAAGTCACGTTTTGGTGTGTCAACTTCCAAAGAACAGTGTGAAAAGAAACATCTTTTCTTGCAAACAGTTACCAAGAGAAGGAGACCACCAACACGGGAAGGTGGCGTTGAAGGCTAGAAGCTGGACACGGACACACTCATACCACTTTACTCAGTACAACAGCAAAACGGTTGGGTGGTGTTATGGGGAGGACGAGCCGTGTCGGGTATTTTAAAAGCTAAGGCGGAAGAAGGTGTCCGCGAGCGCTACGGGTGGAAAGAGCGAACCTCCTGTACTTACAGTGCTGGCCCAAAAAAAAAGGCTTTCGGTGTTGCATGAATATTTCACGGGGGGTGTGGGGTTGATACCGATGGTTTATCTGCTTCTGTGTTTGTCCAAATAAGTCAAATCACATGGCCATCGAAACTATTTCTCTTTCGGTTTGCTTTAAAGACTGCAGATGCTGTCTTTCGCGCTGCATTTGGGATCGTTGTCCTTGTTTGAAAATTCTCCTTGGTGTCTTTTGCGTAAATTATTACAATTGAAATCGTACATATGGGTAAAAAAAGAATTCTTTTATGGGTGCCAAATTTTTTTTAATCACTTCTAAAAAAAACAGTAATTGTTTTTGATTGTAAGCCAAAAAAATATTGGAAGCCGGAAATGGTCACTACGCCTTAAAGAACGAAATATTACCGTATGTAATATTGATTTAAAATATATTTTATACATTAACGGTCATGATTTCCCTGTGCTGGTGTGCCAAACAGTTCTGCAAACCAATCTTGACGGCGATCGACATTTCGTTTCATTCTACAACTCTAGGTTCTTGATTTCGATTGATGAAAACTTAGGTGTTTTGTTTTGCCATACGTATAATTCTCATGTCACGCACGTTTGTTGAGCTTCCGTCTTACAATTTCTTCGTCCACGCCAAGATAGCCCGGCTGCCCGACAGGACAATTTCGACACGGGGGCAGCTCTTAGAGAAACAGCGAGTATTTTTCCTTTTCTGTTCTGCGATCGCATATTATTCCCCCTTGCTATGTAGGTAGAGTGAAATTTATTTTTCCTGACATCTTGCTGCAGTTTTTAAAACTGACGCAAGCAAACGACAATGTTAACGAAGCAATTTTAAAATATTAAAAACTTCCGAAATATTGACATTTTGCTGGTATAGAATTTCGTTATATATCTCTAGTGCTTATGGGGGGATATACTATATCTTAACTTATAACTTGTAAGGTTATGAACTACAAATGGAATAATCCATTTGTTGTGCGCACATGCTTGATTTTGTTCAGCAGTGTATATCTCTCTTACAATTTCCTCGTTCACGTCCAGACATAGCTCTCGGGTAGCTTACAGTTCTCAGCTCGAAGCAGTTTTTTAAACCAATCTTGACGGCGATCGACATTTCTTTTCATCTTGAATTGTAGATTTCCCTTTATAAAAATTTTGGCTTTTGCTTAGCCATCTGTATATTTCTCATGTCAACACGCTTGTTGAGCTTTTGTCTTACAATTGCTTCGTCTACGCCAAGGTGGTGACCTTGGAGCTGCCCGGAAGGAACATTCCGGCATCTCTTAGAGGAATAGCGAGTACTTTTCTTTTTGCGATCGCAAATTCCCTCTTGCTGTGTAGGTAGAGTAAAACTTTTCCTGACATTTTCCTGACATCTTGTTGCAGTTTTTAAAACTGATGCAAACAAATGACACTGTTAACAAAGTACTTTTAAAATATTAAAAACTTTCGAAATATTGACATTTTCTGGTATAAAATTTCGTTATATATCTCTAGTCCTGTGGGGGAATATACTGTAACTTTTCGGAGCAATAAACTTGTTGTGCACGTTTGCTTTATTTTGTCCTGCACTGTTTCTCTGTCTCGCTCTCCCTGTGGTGTGTGACATGATCACACACAACCCCCTTCTGCTTGTTGGATGGAGTGTGCCCCTTGGCAAAGGGGGTAGGGTACTGGCGACTGGAGTCGCTCTCTTTATCTATTGTGAGAGGCCTTGCTATCTCTTGACTGTGTGTGTGTATGTACACGTACACGTTTGTATGCGAAATACCATAAAAATAAGGGTCAGTCAAAAGATTTTTCACTTTATTCTATTTTGTCGCTGGATGTGTCCAGCAGCAGCAGCAGCGCACCCTTTACCACCCACCACCCTTGCGCCAACCCCCCCTCCCCCCTCCACACACACGTTGCGTACGTGCGTTGTGCGCCTCTATTATCTTGCGCCTCTCTTCGGCGCTGCGTAAGATTGCTGCTGCTGCTGCTGCTGCTAAGGGCGTGTGTGTGAGAGTTTTTGCGCTTACTTGGTGGGTGCACTTAGGGCTCTTCCTGTGCTGTCGCTGGTGGTGCTGGCGGTAGTGGTGTGTTTTTGTGTAGTAGGGTAACCTTTTTCGGCATCTCAACAACTTTAATCTCCCTCCCAACCCCTTCATGCAGCAGCTCCCTCCCAACCCCTTCATGCTCCAGCTCACACACACACACACACACACACACAGAGGGAAAAGCTCGGACAAGATTCCGTTGAGGGTTGTACCTTGAGAACGAACCGCGAAAGGGTGTTTGCGTCTGCGTCTGTGTGGCGCATTGTTGTGTCGCTTCGACTCTCCAGTTGCGTATGTTGGCTGCGCTTTACCTTTTTGCGATGGGAGGGGGGCGCAGGGCGTGAAAAAAAGGGGGGGGGGGGGTCAAGCCTCTTGAAGAAAGGGTTTTCATGTGCCCTTAGCCTCTTGCCTCTTTACGGGCTGCTCATAATGTTCCCTGCACCAATATATAAGAGAAACTTCTTCGAGTTGAAGTGCTTTATTTTTGTGGTTAGCGAATATGGTTCACTTCCACACGGTTTACAGCTCACCTTTTTATTTTCCCAGTTAATAAATTCCTGCCCCCCGAGGGTGCCATTTTTCCCGTACGCTTGTCTCGCGGATGTGACTCATCCGCGCTTGCCTACTACTGCCCAATCCCAATGCACCGTCTCCCGTACTCTGTTCGTCGCGCGGCCCTATAATCCATCCCGCTTCTTTTAATCCGTGCCAAAAATTACGTTTCCCAACGCTTATTTTTCTTGGCTGCCACTGAATCAGATTCCAACCGCCACATTTTTTTTTCTCTTCTCTTCATCTTCTTTCATCTTCTAAACTCTTTCTGCTGCCGCCGCCACCCTTACGTAATGGGAAAACAATTTCTTGGCCTTTGAGGATGATGTTGTAAGGGTGGGGGTGGGAGTGAGGTGAAGGTAGAGCGGGAAAGGGGACCGAGAGGGTGTTGAGTGCACTGCACAAAACTCGTAACGCATTGCTTGCGGGGTATTGCTGAAAATTGCATCTTTGGCTTTTCTTTCGAATTTTTCAAAATACAAGCCTCTCCCGCCCCCACCCAGTCTCTTGGTCCGAGCCGGCGTAAACGCCCCTTGTTTGCTAGAAAGTGTTTTTAACACATACAAACACCATATGTTGTTTGCTCATTGCAAAGGAATGTTCTTCTTGCAATTTCCAAATCGTTTCGTATCGTTTGATATTTCGTCCCACCTCACCACTTTTGCTTATCCTTAGTCCTCTATATGTTGACGATACTTCTTTTTCTTGGGTGGCCCAACAACCCAGTATAGGGGTTCAAGGCCTAACCAGAGCACTGATGTACTGATTGGCTCCCCCTTCTGTGACTGTGTGTACTACACCCATTCATATCAAGATCGTTAATCCTGCGTATGGAGGGTTGTGATTAAGTGTAACCATAGCAGAAAGACTATTCTGCGTATGGGGAGCGGCAGCGGTCCGAATGGGATCCGATGCAACGTCGGGCCTGATCGTATGAAACGGGCCTACGCCGCTACCCATGAGACTCCGGGGACCGCCCATGCTGCGATACTATGTTTTGAAACAAAAATGTCGCCTTTCTTTGCTTTACTCTGAATGGTTGAGTAAGGGAGGAAGACTATTTGAAGAGCGAGCGTAAAGCCTTCTAGTTTCTAGAGAATTGAAGTACCGCTCTAAAATTAGGGATTCTTCAACCTTCCCGGTTCGATGTGCTTTTATCGCTCTTTTGTATCGCCTGTTATTCTATCGCTAATGTTATTCTAACTGTTTTGACAATCACAGAAATTGCTGTATAATTTTCTGCGCTGCTGTCGCTTGTGAAAGTGATTTTTGGGCTTTTGCTTAAATGAATTGTAGAAGTGTTAAAGCACCACATACTGTTGTTGTGCACTGTCAGGGAATGCTCTGGGAAGTTTGTAAAGTCATCTGTGTACTGTTTGATATTTCGTCATCTAGTTTTTTTTCCTTTTCGCCTATTTATTTCAGTGCCCGAGCCCAAACATGCCCCACCTAACTAGCCAAGCGATCGATAGTTCTGAAAAGATGCTTAAGTTTTCCTTGATAAGAGAGAACCTTCCGGAATTTACGTTAAAACAAAGAAAAAAAATCTCAATTGTTCAATGTGAGGAATCTTTAAAGGTTCACCTATGCTGATAGATCTCAAAATTGATGAGTCTAAGGAATTTCTGATTACTGTTTTTGTCTGACAGAGTTTTACTGATAATACATTAACAGCCAATGTTGGCAAAAAGGCTGTTACAAATACAAATTATAAGCTATAGTTATGCTAGTCCTCTCTCGTATCCGCACCTAGCCGCTGTTGAATTGCTTACTTACTTATCGGGCGCTACAACTGCTTCGCGGTCTTCGTGAGCTGCAGCAAACTCCGACACCACTGACGGTCTCGTGCCGTCATCTGCCAATCCGTTATACCGGCCTTGATGGTGGACCCCTCAACGCCACCTTCCCAACTCAGCTCTGGCCTATCATGCCTCCTCTGCCCATGTGGACGGCCTAAAAGGACTTCACGAGCTGGGTCGTCCGGGTCCATGCGTGTAACATGACCAGTCCACGAGAGCTTGGTGAGCTTAATCCGCTGCACGACAGTAAGGTCGTTGTACAGCTCGTACAGCTCGTCGTTGTATCGGCTCCTCTATTGTCCCTCCTCACGTATGGGGCCAACAATCCTTTTGAGCATCTTCCTATGCGGCCAAGTGGGTTTCGTCAGATTTGGACAGAGTCCATGTCTCAGAGACATACGTGAGTAATGGAACTTTAAAGGTGCGGTATAGTCCCAGCTTTGTTAGTCGCGACAGGTTTTTTGAGGTGAAATGCTTCCTCAGGCTATAGAATGACCGGCTGGCCGCCAGCATCGGTGCGCGCAGCTCGACTTCTATGCTGTTGTCGGTGCTGACTTTGAGACGACTTCGAAAGTGCGTTCACCTATCCGTACGTCACCCCTACGTAGATCGGCATTTGTTAGTAGGGCCTCTGGTGGTGCCACCATCAGTTTGGTCTTTGCCTCGTAATCTGCAACCCGAGGTCTTCTGCCGCCTGCTCGATCCTTTGGTAGGCTTCCGCCACATAGGAGAGCCGCAGACCAAGCGTTTGCCAAGATCTGGGTTGACTTGTAGAAGATGGTTCCCGAAGTCTCCACCTCCGAGTCGCGGATGGCCCTCTCTAGCACCAGGTTGAAGAAGAGACAGGCAAGCCCATCCCCCTCGCGCAGACCCTTGGTGGTAGCAAAGGATCCTGAGAGTTAGCTATATTTATATTTTACGATATTTATAAATTTACGCATCTTTGAGATTTGTACCCTGTTATCTGTAGTGTTTCACAACGCAACTGTCTAAATTATTTACACCATTGCACATTCCTAAACGATGATTTTCGAACACGACCTATGTGCTTTATGATGTTGAAATTAATAACGGCTCTAATGTTATTCTAATTGTTTTGACAACCACAGAAATTTCAGCATAGTTTTCTGCGCTGCTGTCGCTTATTATGTTGCTGTTGTTTTGGTTGATGATAATTCAGTAACAGCAATTGTAGACAAACAGGTTGTTACAAATACAAATTATAAGCTATAGTTATGCTAGTCTTCTCTCGCATCCGCACCTAGCCGCTGCCGGATTGCTGCGCCGTATTCAGATTCGGGATTTGATTTGATGCTTCAAATAATTCTTCATTGTGGATGCATTTGAGCATCTCTTAGTAAAAATATCATGAACTACCAGCGCTTGTGGTGACGTTTGTTTTCTGGATCACGCTTGTGAAGGGAAACACCAAGCGGACAAGAATGGCCCCCGCAACAATGGTCGGCGGAAAATCTTACCGACAGCAGTCCCATCCACACCGCCCCTTCTGTACCACCTGTATCATGGTGAGTCGTGAAGGGGAGGGAAGGTTGGGATGATATTTTACCACCGGCCGCGTGCGAAAAATAAGGTATGTTTTTTAATGCGAGACTCTCTCTCTCTGCCCCCCCCCCCCCTTCTCTCTTTCTCACCGTCTCTTTTTCTCTCCATTACGAAAGAGCTTTTTCTCCATGCATTGCATATGTGTGTTGTTGTTACGATGGGAGCCACCCGGGTGGTAGGCGGGTGGGGGGACAGGAGAGGCGGCGAGTCTTTTTGTGATGCTTTCACGTAACACACGTTCTTTCCCTTGTTCCTACGGCGCGCGTTTGTTTTCCGAAATGTTTGTCTGCTAGCGTACAGATAGGCATGGACAGACCTCGCCTCACACACTTGCCTAAAGCAGCAGCCGAAGCTGCTACTGTTACACCTTTATCATCGCTAATAAAAAAAGTTATATATGCTGTTTCGTTTCTTCTTTTTTCGCATCAAAAGCAAACTTGCTAACACCCCTCTCTTACCGGCCCTTTCTCAAGTGGTGAGGAGGGGGGAGATTAGGGGCAAGTTTTGCCCGTGCTGCAACCAGCCTCTAATGGGGCGCCGCTGCATAATACGCCGAGAAAAAAAGGGCCCTTAAATTAGGTTTTTGCAGAACTTCTTTAATTCGTGCGTTTAATTTCCCTGCGCAAAGCATGCGCTAACGTAAAACCAATCATCCATGTTTTGCGACATCGTGTATGTTGTGAGGGGGAGGGGGAAGGAAGGGTTAAAATGTAGCTCGAGACAAATTTGTTCTAGTGCTGGAAATTGAAATTGTTTTATTATATGTTGTGCTCGTGCGGTAATTTGTTTGCCAGAAACAAAAAATAGTGTGTTTAATTAAAATTCCATTATTACGCAAAAGGATATGGGTTTCGTGCACTGAAGGGGTGCTCAAACAAATGGAGCACAACGAAAAACAAAAACACAATTTACGGTGATGATTAGGAAGAAAGATAAGCAATGAAGAAATTGGAGCAGAGTTTGTTGTTTTTTTTTTGTGCAACCGTGAAGATTAAGTGTAAAAGGTTCTACACTTTGAACTAAACGGAAGAGAGTGAACCATCGTGCTGCAGGAAGTTAGACTCAAAATGCAGCAAACAGCGCAACAATTTTACGAAGAATGAAGAACGAAAAAGGAAACGAATGTTTGATGGAAAGTGAACCATGCAATTATGCTGCCGAAACAGAAACATTATTTTATGCCTTGCCATGTAGCGTAGTGCACCTGCTTTTGCAAAAGAACAAAACCGAAAATCACATTACTAACCGCTTCCCCATCGTTGTTGCTGTCCTGTGTTCCATCCCGTTGCTTGCTTGCTAGTTAGATGTGCTAATTATGTTTGTATGACTTCGATGTTTTATTTTTTTATGTAAATAAAATGTGTGCAAAAACACTCAACTTATACTAAACTGTCTTTTATCGCCCAACCCTGGACGCAAACAAAAAAAAAACACACCTATCAAACCACGCCAACGCACAATCAATCCCCCATGGCCCTTCGCAGAGGAATGTTCGGAATCGTGCGGAGTGCCATATCGAAGCAGTCCGGCATTAGCTATGCGGCCAAATTTCTGCGGCGCCGCCGGCGCGGCAAATGTTGCCTGAGCGAGATCAACCACGAGATAGCGGTGCTGATGCTGTGCGCCGAGTCGGACCACGTCGTAAAGCTGCATGCGGTGCACGAGACACGCGCCGAGATCGCGCTCATACTGGAGCTGTAAGTTCGCACATGTCCGCACCAATGCCGGTGCGTTTTCGATCTGATTTACTAATACACGTCTCTTTCCCTGTGTACCCCTTGTGTAGTGCGACCGGTGGTGATCTGCAGACACTGATCGACGAGCAGGGCTGTCTGTCCGAGCAGAAGACGCGCGTCTGCATGCGGGAAATACTGCGCGCCCTACAGCACATGCACAGCAAATCGATTGCGCACCTCGATCTGAAGCCGCAAAACATACTGCTGGCGGGCGAAACCGTAGACGGTAAGGTTGGGAGGGAGGAAGCCCTGTGCCCAGTTCGGCTAAATCGTGAACCCAAAATCGATCTTCATTAACGCTTAGTTTGGCGTCATATACTCTCTATAGGGCACTGCGTCACTTCTAACCGAGCCTATACGATGGGTGAAACTCTCCTTATAAACACGGAATCTCCGGCCTGTTGGCGGTGTTTTGATTTGGTGCCATAAAGCGCAATACTTGTGCTTACAACGCGTGGTATCAAAACGGGATCACTATATAATTGTTTTGCATCATTCACATTATTGTTGTATTGTTACAATTAAATGAATTGAATTGACATTTTAAAATGCGTGAACTGCGCAGTTAACCATTACAATCTCTTGCTTAAATTAGTTAAATTCCCCGTACATTCGATCTTCAGGTCTGCGTCATTACGTCGCGCACATACTGAAAAACATTCAAACTTAGCCTCGGTCAAGAATTTTTCTCCTGCAGCGTGTGCCAAAATCCATAATATAAAAAGCAAACACACAACGCTCGAGCGGTTACCACCGGAACCTTGCATCAATAGCACGCATTGGTTGTTTTGATAGCTTTGGGGATCAAACAGTATAGCGGCCGTTGCTTTCACAGCTGAAACCAAACAACCCAAAACAGGCTGGAGATTCCGTCCTTGCAAAGAATATTTCATACTTCGTAGAAAGTTTCATTAGAAATGGCACAATGCCCAACTGAGGGTTTACGACGCCGACCTGAGTGTTTATGATGACCGAGCTTGAATTCGCGATTTGGCCGAATTGGCTACGAAAACAGCCCGCATAGCAAGATCCTAATAAAATGTGCACCTCCCGTTTCATGTGCTCTGCTGCCGGGTCATTCACCAGATGGGCTAAAGTTGTGCGATTTTGGCATCGCCCGGTTCATGACGGAGCGGAACAAGATCTACGAGATCGTCGGCACGCCCGATTACGTTGCGCCCGAGGTGCTGCACTACGATCCGCTGTCCCTGCGGACGGACATCTGGTCGATCGGCGTGGTCGCCTACGTCCTGCTGACCGGGTTGTCACCGTTCGGCGGCGACAGCAAGCAGGAAACCTTCCTGAACATCACCAAATGCTCACTCACCTTTCCGGACGAGGTGTTCGGCGGAATATCGAGCGATGCGATCGACTTCATCAAGAGTGTGCTACGAATAAAGCCAAAGTAAAGAGAGCAGCAGCAAACAAGCAGCCAAACACGAGCGCTCTTGGTGCGATGCCATGCGAAGGTATTAATGGTGTCTTTTTGTTTTATTAGGGAACGACTAACGGTGGACGAGTGTCTGGAGCATCGGTGGCTACAGGAGACGACGGTCTGTTTGCGCGAAGAGATGCTTGCCGCCCGTGCCACACTGAGCGGTGGCACCGAGTACAGCAACGGTGACGTTACGGGCCCGAAAGCTGCCCCCGTGCAGCTAGAGAATGGCCGGAACAGTTGCAGCAATGTGGTGCGATTGCACGAAAATGGGGACGGTGGTGGTGTTGCCGAGATGGCCGCAGGGCCAGTCGATAGCACAAACGCTTGCATAAACGGGAAGACTGATGAGAGTAATAATGATGGCAACGAGGGCGATGAAGGTGGAGGAGGAACCTCCCCGGCCCTGTTGAATGAGTTGAAGCAACATACTGCCAACGCCACCCCGACCACCACAACAACCACCGAGGACAATAAGGAAAATGTAATTGTCGGCGGGCTGGTAGCAGCAGCGTGCACACTCTTTCCGGACGCACCGACCACGCCGAAGGTGAGCCGTAAGGCGCTACCGGTCGAACCGCTGAATGACGGTGGGCAGCACCATTACCATCATCTGCACCATAATAACCACCACCATCACAACCATCACCACCATCACCATCACTATCTGCAGCAGCACAACCATCATCATCTGCTGCATCACAGTAGCAATAGCAGTGGTGCCAACAATAGCCTCGTGCTGAGCAACAACAGCAGCAGCAGTAGCAGCAGCAGCAGCAACAACAGTCAGCATCTGGCTTGTCAGGCTGTGATGATGAACCCCAGCAGCGCAACAGCTAGCGTTGTTGGCGGAGGATCAGTGACCGCAGCAGCAGGTCCCCGTCAGTCGCCAGATTCACCGTCGTTTGTGAAAAAGTACATCCAGAAGATGCACATACATCAGCAGCTACCTGATGGTGGTGAGGGTGGCGAGCTACTGATCACGACACTGTCCCCCAACAACCCACACAGCAGCAACGGTGTGACTGCTGGCGAGTGCAAGCTGGAAGCGACACAGGCTGCACAGAAGGATACCGCACTAGAGCAGCACAATGGAGCGGGCAGTGTGTTAGCGTGCTGCAACAACGCGCGTAATGGCGGCAGTAGTAATAGCAGTGGCGAAGTCGAATGCTGTACCCCTGATAGCACTTCCTCCTACCTCACTGCCACGATGCCAGCAGCGGTCAGCAATAGTTCTGGCGGTAACAGTAGCAGCTGCCGAACGACACTGTGCGCACTGCACTGTGCTGAATCGTCGGTAGTAGGCAGCAGCGGTCCCGGTAGTGCTGGTGACGCCCGGCATCTAGTAGTAACATCTTCCGGGCACAAGACACTTCAGCAGTGCGACAAGGATGCCATTATCTGCTGATAATAACCCCGTTCGAAAAAGGTTGGTGATAGCTGTTAAGAGAATGAGAGAGTACAGAAACCTCTATATAAAGAGGGTGGAGTAAAAATGCTCGAAACCTGCGAAGCATTTGGGGATTGTTTTTCCGCTAGGAAACACACTATATTGAAAACTTTTATCTGCTTAAGTAAGATGGTTTGAAGGACGAAGGAGAAAAAGTCGGCGAGTAGATATGTATATATATATAAATACGTACAATTAACCTGTTACTACCGGGATTAGAGAGCAGAAACGTAGCAAACGTGAAGATAGCGGATGTGTTTTGTGTGTGGTGTTAGAGCTGCACGTTGTGAGTGAAGAAAACTACGGAAACACGGTACGGAAACACCGTAGAAGGAGATGTGATATAATACTGTTCCATACAGTGCTTTGGGAGAGAAGGGTTTGTGGTACTTAAACGAGCGCAAAAGCAACCGGTTTGCTGAAAAAGAAACGCACGCTGCCAAATTGATAGGTACTATTTATATTATTAAAACCCTCAGAAACAGCGCGCGCAAACCCCGAGCGCACAACACCCTGCTATACGTACACATGTAAAGGGCAGCTCTAAAAAGCACGCAATGCCGCCGTGTGTTCGTGCAGATTTGGGTTTCACTCTCTGTTTGGTTTAGAGTCAAACCAAAGTGAGGTTTGATTGTTTTTGGTTGATTGAAGCAAAAACTTTGGTTTGGGTGATTGCGGAACAAAAATGAGTGTGTGAAAAGGGATACCGTTTCCCCTTTCGCTGCTTGTTTGGTTCCGTTTGAGCTTTGTGCTTTTGTTTGAAAAAGAAACAACTACCCTCCCAAGGGTTTGGTTACTTGGTTTTTTGTTTTGTCTCATGATGTTAGCATTGGAAATCGCTGGAACGAAAGCAACATCATTAATCCAACGCCATGTGGGGTGTTTGTTTGTTCTGAATGGGACATTATTAAAAACCCCCGCCCCTCTCATCACCACAGTGGTGGTCGTGGGTTTGGTGGAGAGAGGGAGGGAGCGGAGGGTGTCACACGATAGGATGGTAAATCTTATCAAATGCTTTAACACTATTTTGCATCCTCCCTAAGGCCTTTTTGAAAGGTATGTGTGAGCAGCGGCGAAAGATTGTTCGTAGAAAACGACGGGAAAGCTCAACAGACCAAGGGACATGATTGGGAGAAATATATAACAGCTTATTTAAAATTAACCGAAGAAAGACTTATGTGAATGCATTAATCGTTAAGATTTGTCTATACTCAGATACGATTGTTAGAAGTGCTAATAGTTGAGTGGAAGAAGAGTACAGAGAGAGAGAGAGTGTGAGGGAGGCGCATATCAGCCATAAAAAGGGAATGCTATTGAGACTGTAACAAAACATCTCCCCTCCCATATAAGCCTCTATCCATCCCGTTTCTAACAACATTGCTATGTTGCGTAGGGTTAGGATTACTGTTATGTTTGCACAAGCCTTAAAAGACATATACACTACGCTAGTTCAGCTGTGAGCATAAAGTAGTGTGTACCACAATAGTTTAGAAATTGAGAATTCGATGGACCTATAGTTGAAGGTACTAGGCACGAGAAGGAATAGTAAAAGCAAAAACAGGTCGCAGCCGATTAGGAGTGGGGGCGATAAATTGTTCTACCATGAATGTGCCTAAGCAAATCAGAAGAAGGAGGGACAATGTGATGGACGAGGGTAGGTTAGAATCTACCCCCATCCATCATTGGGAGAGAATCGCACCTAGCTAGCAATTAGAGACGCACTATGAAATATTACTTGTTTGGTTTCGTGCGCTTCTTTCTGGTTTTAAAAAAGTTCATATAGATAGACATTTGAATGAATTCACATAGTAATTCTTGTTTGATTGTAGTGATCTGAGAAAGAGGGAATTTAGGTAACAAGAGCAACCACATCCAACCCATATTTTTTAATTCACCTTCTTGTTTGATCTCCCCTCCCACTTTGGTCTGTTTCAAAATTTCTGTCAAACATAACACAGAAGAGAGGGGAGTACATGCTTCGGCCAGAAACAGAAGAAAAGCGATGTTAAAAATGATAATTATTTGCTTTAATATTCTCCACAAACATATTCACAAGAGGTGTGTAGTGCCGTTAACATGATATATTGCTAGCAAAGGCGATGAGAACGAGGGTTGTCCAAGGGCAAATGGAGCAGCAAATTTAGGGGACGATCATCATTAGGGGCGGTTTCACGATAATTTAGCGTGTGTGTGTGTGTGTATTTTTGTTTAATCACTAGCGAATGAATAGAACAGGTGGATTAATTGGAAGTGCATTTTGAGTGAACTGGCACTCACTCTCTCTGAAAGGTACAAATTTGTGTTGTTTCACGCGCGCGCTCGGCTTTTACTTGTTTGTGTGTTACTCCTGCCATATATACCATTTTATGTAATATCGCTCCAACTATGAAATTTTTATTCATTTTTAGCGCCTGTATTTAAAGAAACCTCAAGTCTGTTATTTAAATTATTGTCATCTCTTCCTTTTTTTCGCACTTTTCGTTTTCAAAAATGTTAGGTTATCACCACACATCTGTGTACGATCTATCGTTCCTTGCCCTTTCTGCTATTCTTCATTGGCAGTGTATTTCTATTTTATTTAAATTAATGATTTTCTTTATATTAACGACTACTACTGTCTACCATTGCAGCCATTCGTTGCCATTTCGTACTCCCCACAAACCATCCAACAAGTGCATTTGTTTTTTTTTTATTTTATTTTATTTGCGTTTCTTTTGTTAATTTTAATTGCATTTTTGATAATCTTAATTTTGTTTCGTCAAACCAGGGAGCGTAAGAGATTGGGTGGGATAAAAAGAGAAAAGCACAGCAGAGAAGTGTAAGATATAGTTTTGGAAACCGCAACAGTAACGATGGTCCGTCTGCCTTTGTGTTTTAAGGACGGTATAGATATTTAAAAAAAAATGACAAATAACAGCAAAAGCCCCAAAACAGTAACGTTACATCCAAAGACATAATATGAACACTTGGGCAAAATAAGCGGAATTTAAGCAAAAAAGCAGTTACATATGTTTTCGAGAGCGAAAAAGAAAAAAAAAAGACGCAGCTTAACCGAGGAAAATAGTTATGGAGAGATGTCGAAATTTGAAAATCTTGTGTGTGTGTGTGTGTGCGTGTTGGTAGATAAAAGTGTGCGTTAAAACAATGGCTTGGGTACTGGTGAGCTTGATTCCCGTTATATATTGTTGCAAGTGATGGTAGTTGCACGGCGACGATCTGTTGCCAAAAAAAAAGAAGGAAGGGCGCGTGCTTCGTCGCAAAACTATCCCTGCCGCTGTTGCAACTGCTGCAACTTGCACCCTATATTAAATGTGTCTAGAATCGCTCGATTGCTCGCCGCGGCGCACGTTTATGTACCAGCGACACACAGTTTTTGTGGGTAAAAATCTTGTGCTTTTGTCCCCCAGGTCGGGGAAAAGTGAAGGTTGTGAGCAAAGAAAAGAGCAAGTGATCTATAACTATACGTTTTAAGTTATTTTTCTTATCCCATCCCTACCCCCCTCCCATCTCCCCCTCCACCCTTTCCCCATAATGTGAATAAAACTTTAACAACACCAAAAAAACAACAAAGAATTTCGACAAACTTCAGCGTGCGGTATAAACAATATTGAGATCTATGACAAAAATATCTAGATGACTAGCTTGCTCTAAAAGCATAGGACACATAGCGAGATAACTATGACTAGCTTGCTGCAATGTAACAAAAATACAAATATTGAGAAATTTCACTTGTTAAAAAGCGCACAAAATATTGATAATCGTCAAGTGGTAAGAATAGTGATTTAAGCCACCGTATTGCTAAAACTAGTTTGTAATATTCACTATTTATTTATTCCAACAGTGACGGTCGAGTCGTATTGCTTGTAATAGTCGCTATAAGTATTGAGAAACTAGTCTTGTTGTAATGCTTCTAAAGGCGCGGGGCCACGTGACCCCGCGGCTCCGGTACCATTGTTCCCAGAACCGGATGTTACGGTCCTCGTGCGCTGTAATTGTCACCGGGAGTATTTATTAGTCTCTTTAGTTTTTGGTTTTATTTTAATCTTGAATAAGATTTTTCATTAAATGGTATTTTTACTTTGTTGCTGCAGTTATCAAAGAGGATAATCTACTGTCAGTGTTCTACTACCAATACTGCTTGACTTAATTCATTCTGCTTCATGAGCATATTGTTTTATTTCCGTTATGTTTGGATTAAAGTTTTCGATTGAAACCTACAATCGAAACAATTAAATCGTATCGCAAATCGTGCGCATCGATCGCTGGACTGGTGACCGCGTCCAGGTGGTTGGTTGAAATGTTTATCGAGGTTTTGGACCGCTTTCGCCTCTTGCATCCAGGTGGGCCTCCATCGGGTGTTCCTGTGCTCCTGTACCATTGTCCCAGAACCGGATGTGACGGTCCTCGTGCGCTGTAATTGTCACCGGGAGCGTCTGCCTGGCCGTTGCTACCATTTTAAATAAAGCGCCGCCACCAACAGATGGCGTGCGCGTCGCATTGTTTTCTGTCCTTCTCAAAATGAAAACTGTTATACAAATATGGTTTTCCCAACAAGTTTTCGCGCTTGAGGCAGAGGCCGGCAAACTCTCAAACGCCTGCGATGAGATATTTTTCTTTTCAAAACTTAAAAAACTTTAAAAACTTTTCAAAATTAAAATAATTAAATTAAAAATGCATTAATTGACAATACAATTACATTTAAAATTTATGGGTTTTTTTACGCATTCAGATCTTAATCGATAAATGATGTTCAGTGTTGAACATTGCAATTCAACTATCATTTGTTGCCAACACTTAC
>KB671530.1:126225-180232 GCA_000349105.1 Anopheles epiroticus | reverse complement strand
TGCGCTTCAAGCAACTTCTATGTGCAAGAGGAAGACAGCACTACAGTAAAAGGTGATAGGTAGATCGTATTTTCATGCCGACCATCCACACAACGATAAACATTCATACACTTTGTGGATCAGGGGTACGAATGCGTTAGGAAGGGAGGATTCTCGCACTTGCAGCTCGCCACACTCGCTGTATGCCAGAAAAAGACAACAAGCAAAGGAACGAAAGGTATATATGTTTTGTGAGAGAATCAATGCTTTTTTGAGAGAATTTCGATCGCTCTGCACAGGGGGATACCAGTTTTTAAAAAGAAACAAAAACACAAAATAAAAAGAAGAGCATAGACGGAGAGAACGAGCAAGAGAGAATCGGTTCAGTTTGCTTGTGTGTGCCGGAGGCATTAGCATGGATCGCTCAGCATAAGTTTTATTCGCGCAGCATCGCAGAAGCAGGGGATTGGGATAAGGAAAAACAGAAACAAAGTGACAAAAATATGCAAGGTAATTTTAAAAGTTTTAGCAAGCACTTGAAAAAGTGAAAAGGACGCAACATATTAAAACAACTCAGACATGAAATTAAAAATACCAAAAAATCTACAAAAAAAAAGAAAGATTAAAACAGGAGGTAAAACAAAAGAAATACATGCAAAAAATCAAATTTATATATGTCTCTTGGTGCATTTCAAATATATAAAGAGATTTAAGGAAGCAAAAGAGATTTCTTTCGCGTATCCTTAACCTAGCATGTCTCGTTCTGTTCCTGGCAAGCTGGAAAACTCGGACCCCGGCGGGAAAGGACGCAAAATATTAAAAAAAATAAAGCAATAGACACGAAAATAAATGAAAAACTCGCACACAAAATTTAGATGTAAATTTAAATGTTAAATTTTTTTAAAGACATTTCTTCCGCATATCTTTAACCCTGTATCTCTCGCTCCGGGAGCAACACAGCCGGGAGAGAGAAATTAATGCTGAGAGCATAAACTCACCCGCCGAGCGCCCGACAAAGAGCTGTTTGCGTAGCGTTTCACTTGCGTCCGATTGCGTTGGCTGAGTTGCGTTGCGTATCGCGAAGAATTCGGACGGGCTGTCTGTCTGTCGGAGCGTCATTCCAGAGTCCACCCGACCAGGCAAACCGAGCCGGCTAACAAGGAGTGTGTGAAACACTGGTGTTCCCGCTTGTCTAAAGTTAGCGTTCTACAGCCAGCAATACAGCCAGACAATTGTGAAGAAATCTTTTCTAATTTTAGGGACGATCAATAAAAAGCAGAAGTAAGGCAGACTGTTTTATGTATTGAAAATTATTGCATTATTCTACTCCATTTCAACATCAGACTGGTGGCTTCGTATCAAACGTGTGCGTATAGGGAAAAAAATCAAATCGCCCCAACAAAGGAGGCTGTGGAAGCTGTCTTAAGGAAGAGCCAAGCATTAAACCGAGACAGCAACAGCGTGTATGTGCGCGCGTGCGTGCATGTGTGTGTGCTTTGAATTTGTGTGTACGTGTGTGCGTACACTGCAACAGTGGTGAATGTGAAGAATTCAAAGAGCGTGCTGTTGCCGTTTGCCAAAAAGTGCATCAAAATGCAATTCGCCCTCGTCTTCGTCGTGTTCTCGTCAGTGCTGCGCAGCGGTGCATTGTTGAGCGTTCGATAAGGCAACTAGGAGGGAAAAACGCCAGTGTGCCAGAGCAAGGAAGCATTAGTGCATCAGTTCTACGTGCAACCGATGATGCAGTGTCGTTGATTGTGCTTCGGCCGAGCGAAAGAGTGAAACGGCAGCAGTGGAAGGAATTGTTTTGCCAGTGCAGTGCACATCTCTCCGCGATTGTGAGTTGTTGCAAAAGTGTTTGTGTGTTTGTGTGGGTGTGTGTGTGTGTGTCTGAAGAAAAAAAAGAAAGAAAGGTGCATTGTGCATCGCCCGTCGTCCGGTGCAGAGAAATGCAATCAATGGCAGGAACAGTGAGTTGCAGAATGACGGGATTGAATTGGACGGTGCTGCTGCTGCTGGTGCTGATCCAGTTTTCGCTCGGTAAGTGTCGGGAAGAATGTGCTGCGGGGACAACCGACTGTGAGGACATCCGATTTTCTTCCGTTTCCTTTTCAAATTGATTGGGTTTTTTTTTCTGCTGTGGCATGTGCTCCAATCACTTCCCTCCGAACGGTTCAACGTTCTCTGTTTTTTTTTTGACATTAAGTTGATTAAAAGACGTTTCGGGACGGGATATTGGAATGTCTTAATGTCGTCTTCAAAAGTGAGGTTTCCTCCATCATCCCCGTACAAAAGTACAAATTGTTCTAACAACACTTAAAACAAATCGTTTAAACTGCACACCGGCAGTGGTAGTGGAGCAGTGGCACTAAATTTCGCGGCACATCAAACCAAACCAAGGGCGCGATAAGAAACCAATTGCCCTGACGACGACGACGACACCGGCGATGGAAACGACAAACGGCAGGCAGACACTCGTTAACGTTGCCGATGTTTGCCAAAAGCGGACTTTTGCTTATCTTGTTTGAGTGATCTCGTTGTGCGGCACCATCGGGTAGCGTTTGAACGACGCTTTTATGTATTCCTGCCCTGCTTGCCCACCTTGTTCGCTCACTTCTTATCAAATGTAGGCGAAGGCGATGCTTTTAGAAAAGAACTTTTTTGTTTCTGTTTTCCCCGATTTACTGTTTGATAGTTTGATTACGCTCGGAAGTTATTTCATTCTTTGCCGTTTCTGGAGTGATTCTTTTCGAGTTTATAATCACATGTTTGTTATTTTCCTTCTGGTTGAAAGGGACAATTATAAATGATTGAAATAATCGTCGGTAGTAAATAATCATTGTGAGGTATAGTTATCAGTTTTAGAAATTAATCTAGACACTTCCGGTTTTGGAAGATTGATTACAGCTTGACCCCCCCCCCCCTTCCCGGCGAGCAAGTTACACACATAACAAGAATACAATTTGAAAGACGGTTTTAATGAAAAGTTTGTTTGCTAAAAAGTGTGAAATTTATTTAGGAGATTCTAAAGGAATTACATGCTATAAGCGAAAACCTTTTCGAAAAAAATGCGCTAATAAGTTTGAAATATTGGAACAGCTTGTTCTGCTGCTTTTAACATCTAAATGCCAAAAAGGTCGTTTGTATCTAGATGTTACTCTATGTTTCTATAGTGCGTGTATGTGTGTGATTGACCATTAAAGCTTAATATTTATTCTTTTTTTTCTATAAATGCATACGACTACGATGTGCTATCAAATAGTCTTTATTCAGCAGTATCTAACAATATAGTAAAGTGCTTTAGACACATATTCTATTTGCTTCAAATAACATGAGTGCTATAAATGATGCATAAATCATGTTCTAGTTTTACATACAATATTTTTTCAAATCAATGAAAACCAAGCTGTAAACAAACTAAAATTCCATTTCCAATTGTCTTTATGCCCACGAAGACTTGGTATGAGTATAAAACAAAAACAATATCTAAGACAAGGGATACTAACGACAAATATTATGACTGCTGTCCAAGGGTTATGTAGTAGACTTAACATTTTCTTGACAGATGTCAAACATGTCCGTCATTGATCCTCCTCTCATTGTTAACTTGCAAGTGCATATTTTCTTTTCCAATATTTTATGTATTTTTGCAACCCTAATACAACTTTTACGATGGATTAGTATCTGCACAAAATTTATATTGACAATATAATAAACAAATAGAAGTTGATACGAACGGTTTAAACCCGTCCGATAGCTAAGGAGAACAATTTAATGGAGTTTTACGATTTCAATCATCCATAATGTACTGGCTGGAGTTCAGGACTCTGGAGTTACTTTAATTTGTGAGGACATTTAAATCCGATTCACCCACTTCCTAAAACATATGTGTAGATATCTGATGATATCACTAAAGTAAAAATGTTTTCGATAAGCATCAGTCAGCTTGAACTAAGAGTAGTATTTTTTGCGTCTTCCGGCCTTGTAACATACTTTTTGGACATCTCAATAGGTCGAATTATAATGACTAAAAGGGTCATTATCTGGTACATTAGATAAAATGCAAATTAGGATAGCATGATTTGCTATTCAGTTTAAATGCTTTCTCTAATTTGATGCAGTTGAAAACAACGCACAAAGACATATTTAATTATGGAATTAAATACGTATAAATTTTTCAAAAGAACATGGAATCCACAATTTCGGTTGCTTTTGCTGTGAATTTCGACATTTTCTCCTTAAATGTATGTGCTTATACAGTGTACTTCACAATTTCATAAGCGAAATATACATTATTCTTGAAATATAGTTCGATAAAACCACTTGTTTGAATGAGTTGAAGGTAATAAAGGCTAGTAGATATTTTTACAAAACGTTTTTAATAAAAGATAATTGCTTGATTATTAGGAGTAATCCAATATGGTTAACGTGTCAAAAACCTTTTAGTTAGCTGAAAAGTTTACTGGATACAGCTAAATATTGGCTTGTGTTCGAAATAGATCTGGAATTGAGCAAATTATGCAACAGATATTGCAAATTTAAGTATTGAAATAGCGTTAACTTTGATTGCAATGTTGTAAACCCTGCCCCCAGCACTAAGACTAATTCATGCCTCATTTTATCTGCTCTTTGATAAAACACCAAAAACAACAATTTCATTTTCGACCCAAACGATCTTCAATTTAAACCTTCGTAGAGTGCCCAAACGATTGGGGCTTTCTTCCCGAAAAACACTTCCGTAAATAAACACCTACAAGCACACGACACACGTCAAACGATTTTCCCGTCTGAAGGCAAACATTCCATTACCCTGGCAATCGCCTGTGTTTCCTGTCTTCCTCGCTCTCGCCGACCACATTCGGTTGGTGGAGATGATTGCCGCGCGGTCCTTACTTTTTACGAGATCACGCAAAAGCTCTAAGTAGACGAGGCCCGGCGTGGAAAAGGAATTTGCCACCGAGTCAAACGATGTGTTCATTGCATCGAAAATCCAGCCCGTTTTCGTTCCCCGCACAGAGACACCTTTTTGGAAGTGTTTTTATTTCTTTAGCCGCAACAAAAAGGGGAAAACGAGTAAAGCTCTTACGGTTCGCCCGGTACGGAATTTGGGAGAAAATCCAAAACAAAATCATGGCACGGCACACGTGTGTGACAAATCGCACACCTGCACGCACACGGCTCCTGTCAGCACGTGGTGGCCCCGCCTGCTGGCGGTTAAGGAGTTTTAAACGGGGCCACAAAGGTGAACGGTAAGCGGTTCTGGCCCGTTAAATGGCAGGATTAAGCTCTCATCGACACGCGATCGAAGCAAAAGGGACGAGTCCAATAAGGCGAAGGTAAAATTAAAGAAGAAAAAACCGTCACCCGTTCCCCAGACACAGGGGGCACAAAGAAAGAAGGTCAAAAAAACAACGAAACGAAACAAACGGTGGCGTTTGGCAGGCGACGGCACCGACTGGTTGGGAAAATTCGGGTCCCAACAGGAAGGGAATAAACAATGAGACCTGCCGCTTGAAGACAGTTGCCCCGGAAGTGCGAAATGTGACTTTATGGAGGTCCTCCTTCTGGCCTGTCTCCCGTTGTTGGGCTGCTGCTTTCAGCGCACAAAAGACATGGAATTCCTGTTCGTTTGTTGGCGTGTTTTGTCATCGCAAATCGTGTGCACCGACGCTGCCCCATTCCGACACACACACCTTCCTCCCATCCCCGGTCACTGGTTCGACCGTTTTAGAAGTGGCAAACAGACCTGGGAGCTGGCCCACTGCACATTGGACGAATGGCGGGGACAAAACTATTGAACACCAAAATAGCATTCACTTCGTCTTTATGTTGCAACTAAGAAAAATCCATATTATGTATGTTCACAAATATGTTCACAAATTAGTTATGAGCTGTCAAAGTTGACAGAATAATTAAAAAAGGCAGAATCGAAATACCTAATTGTATCAACTTAAATCAACCATATTTGTTTAAAAAAATTCTGTTTTATTTTATATTATTAATATATGTAAAAGCAATTTCCATTTTTTCCTTTATTTGCAATTTATGTTTGTTAAGTTGAAGTATTAAGTAATATTAAGTTGAAGGTGTTATAATCAAACAAGTAACTTTTTTTTATTCGGTAGTAATGGCCAGGCCGTATTGCTAAGTAACATTTTTTAATAATAAAAAAAAAGTTTTACTATTTAAACTTTTAATTTGTCACTATTATTAAGCTCGTTTACAAACTTATTAGCAGCTTTTGTTGTAGTCTAATGTCTGTACTTTTAGCAAGGAAGAAATTATCTGTCCTTCGCCAAAAGTTTTTTTTTGTTATTGATAGCAAACTAAAAATAATTCTAGAGAGCCTTATCCAGCAACATATTGATGCTACAAAAAACATTAATAGAAATTTTATAACACACGTACTAATAATTTAATATATAGACACTTGTTTGTTAAATAATACAAGAATTTGGTGGCGGCCGTTCGTAGTTCGATTCTCATTCATAATACTAACTCTGGCATCAACTGAGTATCGGTTGCAACTAAACAAACCAGCATCAAATTGGCATTCATTGGCATACAGTTTACAGAAAGAGAAAAAACAGAGTATTTAAAAGATTTAGAAGAATCCATCAATGAGATAAGAAACGTGTAAAATGAAGTTTTACCAGGGCTCAAATATGTTGATCGGTTTTCAGTTAAAATTGAGGAAGATTTTATTTCAAGCACCAGGCACTCATCAAAGCAATTTTAGTCGGGCGTACAGACGCGCGTGACCGCTTTGAAGTTCAAATACATATTTGCGAACGCAACCAATTTTTTTCACAAGATTCTAGATGAAAATTATCAAAACTATCACTATTTATTGCTTTCGAAAGAAGCTTTGTCATAAGCATTAGCGAGCGTTTTGTCCTGACGTTTCTTCGAATCTGCCCACTGTGCACTGTTGGAGCGTTTGTAGCCACCGGAGTTGTTTGTGTTCCCGTTTTATTCAATGCACTTTTTTTGTTTGTTTCAATGCTTTTGCCATTCTAGCTGAAATAAATAGAAAAAGCTTCCAACGAGCCATCCAAACCCCTTCCTCTAGGCTTTAGTGTCGGTGAACGCACCGGGAAACGCTTCATTAATTTTTATGACAGTGTTGCCAGTGCGCAAAAGCAAACTCGCAGCATTGTGCACTTCACTGCAAAACCGGGGCGGCTTCTGCCGTGCACCAGCTGATGTGGGAAGCCCCTTCTTTGGGCATGCAGCCGGAATGAATCACCTCCGCGTTTCCCCCGTTTTAATCCGCAACCGAGTTCGAAATCTGAATCGGCGGCTTTCATCCACACGGCGAATGGAAACATGGCCGTGCTGCGGGGTGTGCGGCAGAATATGAGATCGTTCTAATTAAAAAGTTTCGCCGCGCGCTATTCGTGTGCAATAAATTGTAATTTGCTTTTTCCTTTCACCCTCGCGCTGGGTTGGTGCCGAGTGTAGTGGGTGATGATTTTGCAGCCAGTCCCCGATAAGCCCTCGAGGGTCAAATGGTGCTGAGAAGCCGGGGTTTTTGTTTTGTTTTTATTTTCAACCATTACTCCTATTATTATTACTATTGGTGCGTGGATGATGATGGATTTTGTGCTAATGTGTGTAGAAATAAGGCTTTATTTCTGTTTTTGTACGAATAAGGCTTATGCGTGTGGGTGAGGTTTGGGGGTATAGAAAATGGCTTGTTGCGACACAAATCATGTGCGCGCGATTAGCCAATGTGCCTCGGTGCTAACCTAGCCCGACCATTGACCCGCCGCCGGGTCGCAATTGGTGCGTTGACTTTTTCCGAATAATTGAAAAGCGCCATGTTTGTTTCGATGGAAATGGATGCTTCGGTAATGATTATTTTATAAGTTGAAACATTTTAAAACGAGCTTAAACGTGGTTTGGTACAAGCTTTGTTTGGTGCGCTCCGCAACAGTTCAAATAGAGATTATCGTTATCAAAGGGATTTGAAACGTAATATCAAATGTATGCCCTCAACCATTTACCTTACACTTTGGTTTAAGAGTGGCATTGATAATATATTTTTACATGTGTATTTATGTACGTGCAATATACATAAGTATATAGAAAGTTTATATTAATTTATATCAATATTGATCACCCTTTTTCTCAACATATCAAATTCAAACGATAGCAGAAAATTAGTAAAACAATAAAAAATAATTAAATTTTGTTCCATTTTTTGGTTTATAATTATTTTTCAAAGAGTAAAATAATGACTTTTTACTCTGGCTGTTTCATACTTTGCTGGATCTTTTAAACATAAAGGTTAAGTGCAGCTGATAAGGCAAATTTGTTCAATGAAATGAGAATTAGTAGAACCATTATAATTTAAAAATAAAGTAAGAAAAGTCTTTGAAGTTAAAAAAAATAATTTAAATTAGTCAGAAATATGCATTATACAGTTTGTGTAAGTTGCATGTTGGCTAAAACTTCTAACATTATTTAAATGATTCCTCTTAAGGTCCGAGTCAATGAAGATATTTCTGTTCCACGCATGCTAAAGCTTGAACTTTTTTAATGGCAAGATCCATTCCCATATTTCACAAAACATTCACTTAACTACTACACTTGGTTCCAGATACCTTTGAATAACGGTTCAATTGTTGTGGAATCACATCCATTCTTTTGAATCCTTTACAAATACGTTTAAATCCTTTGCTAACCGTTTGTTTCTCTAAGCGAATAAGTATTGATTTCTAATGCCTGCTATATAATAATAGTCTATTTTGTATTGGATAAATCACCACGACTGTAGCTACAATTTGGTAGAAGTTATAATGTTTTAATCAGTTAACAAGTGGAACATCATGATAATGCAACTATGTCACAAAAAAGCATCAATAAGAGATTGATAAATTTGTGATAAATTGTGTGTTTTTGGAACTTTAATTATTTATTTTTATCTTTTCAATAAATTTTTATAAACTGTGTGCGTTATAGTGTAATTTTTATCTTTCGTAGTCGTACAGCAGTATCTTATATTAGAGCCCTGTAGTGTTACCATGAATTTCTGGTACTTTATTAAATATTATAATATTGAAATTAAAGCATTTGATCGCTTCATCTCTCGTACATCACAGACTTTTTAATTGGCTAGCACTCAGTGTTAGCAAACAATTCGTTTTGTGATTAAAATGACTCACATGAAAGTAGATAAAAGAGAGAGAAAGCGACGGATAAAAAAATCAAACGCTGGGAGAAAGGTCAGTCAGGGACGAATTGTGGAGTTTATTAATTATGTGTGGGTTAGCTTAGTATGTGGTGTATCGTGCAAATGTTGTTCAATTGTACATTAATAATTCCGTTTGATTGAACTTTCAACCTTAAAATGAAGTAAATTTAAATTGAACAAGTTATTGCTGGTTATGCAATTTTTGTTTTACTTTTTAATCTGTCACTTCCTATAATTTTAAACTCAAACGAGGCAAGTTTGAATCACATTTATCAATTTTATTTCTTGCTTATAAATACCCATAGCTTGTCTTTATCAATTTGACGATGTGAATTTCAAGCAAATTCATCGGAACAACTTATTGTTTTATTACAAATATGTATGATATCTGTTATAAAGCGACATTATCTCCCCAGAAAACACACAACGAAAGAGAACCGTAGTACAAAAGTTTTTTTTTACAACCTAGAAAGTCGATGAGTCAGTTATTGAAATAAATATAATCAAACGATCAATTTAGATTTTCACCTCCTTTTGCCCAAACACAGTACGTAAAATCCTTCCAAAGCACAGTAAGTGTAGCATTATACCGAAAAGTTACGTGCTGCATAAAGAATCAAGTGCACTTTATCTATCCCCCCCTCCCCCACTCCCTCTGTACCTTCTCCCGCTTACCAAACCACCATCCATTTTGCACCATTTAACGACGACACGGCGGGGTGTGACAACATAATTTTCCTCCCCAAAAGAAAACGTATCAAAATTCATGTGCACATTTTGCGATAGAACGAAACCCGCACCACGCTGCACCCTTTCGGAAGTGTGTGACTTCCTAGCGGAAAGGCACTGCCTTTAGAGGAAGGTTTTTTCAGTGTGTTTCTTCCGGAACTAGAAAATCGAATTCCATAAAATCCCTGTCGACAGGGCCGGAACAGCTAGGGAACGTGAGTCAGGACGCTACGTCGTCGTCGTCGCCATCGTTGTCGCTTATCTAAAATCTCCAAAAGAATCAGTTCAAGCCCCATTTCCAACTATGTGGCAGCGGTTCTACTTTCCCGAAACATGCCGAACGCGCGCTCTGCTGGTGGCGGAACTAAGGCGAAACCATTTTCCACACCTTGACACGAGCGTGACGATAGGCAATCTGATGGACGGGTGGAGGCTGAGGGGACTCTGTCGCACCTGAACACCTTCTCCCCAGAGTTTGATGACAGTAGTTTCACGTGCCCGATAGAAAATCGTTTAACATTTTTTATCGAAACTGTCAGAATCTTGGCAAGTCTTCAGGGGACGCTAGAGCAAGGAGTCTTTCCCCTCTCCAAAAAAAAATGGAAAAGCTGAGAAGAGGTGGGAGAAAATTGAAGGACGATTAGAAGTTGGTTACGAAAGAACACACAGCCCACGTCGTCCTAACTTCTAACCCAGGTGATAATCAGGTACAGGTACCAGCTGGCGGTTCCAGACCATTCCAGAAGAACTACAGATATGCGACGGTCGTACGTTTTTTTTTCTTGTAGCCACCTTTTTCACTGATTAGTTTCTACTGGCTGCCTTATCTACACTCATTCTCACTCCACTCACCTCAACAATGTTTTTGTTCCTTCCTTCCCATTCACCCACAGATACGGTCCGGTGCGAGTTCCAGTTCACCGTGACGCCCCAGAACCGGCAGGTGTTTGAAGGTGAACCGGTCACATTCGAGTGCCGGGCCATGTTTGACGATGAGATCGATTTTTCGTGGACAAGAAACGGTAAGTCGGGCAAGCGGCCGTGCGCCCAGGGCAGGACCATAATTAACCGCCCCATTTCACATACATTTTCCCCCCGCACAGGCATTCCCGTTCCGGTGCGCGAGCGTCCGAAATTCGGCACACCGCAGCGCGTCTACCAGAGCGGTGCAAATCTACACATCCGGGCGGTGAACGGGACGCTCGATCGGGGCGACTACGTGTGTCTGGCGACGGCCCGGGCATCCGGTGCCCGTGTCGCATCACCCGCCGCTACGCTGGACGTTATCGGTAAGTCGGGTCTTGCCTGCCGTTTTTGCATACACTACACACACGCTCCGAGGCTATCACTAAAATCACAAACAAATGTACCTACGCCGAAACCTGTGTCCCGTTCCACACGTGAGCAGAAAACTTCTCCGGTGCGAAATAAAACGGAAAAATAAATGCTTCGTCCCCCAGAGGGCGACAGGGTCACGTGCTGGTCAAAATTATTACTCTATTAGTTGCGCCCCATGCTTCGGGAGGATGACACCGGGCTACCGGACTGCCGGATCCGAAATTGGATACAGTCAGCGGATGGTGGCACAAAATTTAACGCCAACACGCCTGTCACTCCCCCTATAATTTGGAGCTGTCCCACTTTCCCGGGGAAAAACTCACCCGAGCGGACGGGGAATGCTTTGGGTAGAGATGTGGTGAAAAATATTAGATTTAATTAATCCCACCCAGGGGGCACGGGCGGCGACCGAAACACTCACACACCGGGACCGTTCCTTTTTAGCGGGGGCCTTCCCCACGGATTCTGTGTGGATCCTGAGCATTAATTCATCCTGCGTGTATGGTTTGGGTACGGCCTGCCAGGCGCGTGTTGGCGGGTGGTATGTTTTCGCTTCGAGCCCACGCGTAATGGGCAAATGTGATATCCATTGTTTTTTGGGAGACTTTTTGACCTAGATTATAACTACACTTGCGGGAGGTCGCCTTTAGCCGAACGCATTTTAAGCTTCAACTCATTGCTGCCGGATGAGTGGTTTTTTTACGCTGCAAAAAGGGACCCTTTAAGGATCGTTTTATGTGAGAAAAAGGATGTATTTAAATCCAATTTCTAATGGTGTTAATGTGTGTAGGATAGTCATGAGCTGTTGCGTCTATCCAACATTAAACACCTGATTTTTTTAGAACTTTTTTGTAGTTTTATGGTCCTCGTAAGAAGTTCCTGATTTTTTTTTTGAATAACATGTTAACATAAAATAGTTGTAGATGAAAGAAAATTCCAAGATGTTTAAAAAGTGAGCGATTTAAACGTTGTGTAATTTAATTTTTTTTAGTTTATTTTTTTAGTTTTTTTCACATTTTCCGAATCTTTAACATATTTTTTTCCATGTCCTTGCAATCAGAAACCGTCCAGTCGGATTCAAAGTCAAGGGAACGATGTAAATAAACCAACAAAAAAAAACATTGTAAAAAATTAAACAATATAAAAAAATGTTTGACAAGCACTTCTAATTGTCAAACATTTTTACAAAGTTTTGATTTTCTTACTAATTTAATTTGAGCAAATGTGACCATTTCGGCATGCTCGTAGAATAGCTACACTTTGAAAATATTTATAGATTATTGAGGTCTATGAAGACTCGAGAGAAACATAAAGAATCGTGGTATAGCTTAATCATTAAGGTAATTAAGCTTAATAAAAGTTTTGATAAATTCGTAAAATTACCGATTTTCCTAGAGGGGTTCAGCAACTTCTTAGTGAAACACATGTAGTTCTATACAATTTATAATATTTTTTGCAACGTTTCTAGTTCCGGTTATTCTGCATACCTTATCTGAATTTTCTCTCCTGTATAATCTCTGTCTGAAATCTGAAGTAAAATACAGATATAAATACTCAAAAATATTACCTTCTAAGATAAAAAAGTTCTGGCACAATACGGCCTGGCCGTCACTATAGAATAAAAAAAAATAAAAAAGTTCTGAGATAAACATTTTTTTACTTAGACAAATGCTTAATACTAAGTATTAACAAAATAAATTTCAATCATAAAGTGTAATCCGAGCGTATTTAGATTGTTGTTTTTTACCAAACATAGGTAACTGCCAATTTAATTTGTGTTGCACAATCTACTATCAGTATCATACCGAATCGTGTAAAAAAGTTAAAGTAAAAAGAATGTTTGATGAAAATGAAACTATGAATGATGTACGTAAGCAGTAAAAAAAAATTAGATAGTCTAGTAAAGAAAGATGAGATAGAAGTGGTTTTGTTTTCTGTCTCATGCAAATATTTCTAACATGAACACTCTAATTATTTTATGCTAAAAACTTAAATTCTTACATATCAAACTACCTGTCATCAAGATAGGAGTCTCTCATAACCACGAAATATACTGTTTTATAGGAAATTAAATCACGTTTTGCCTGTTAGTTTGCAAATAGGTTTCAACAAGCGTCTATAAATTTGAAGTAAGGGAACTCGAGCTAGAGAATTTGAATAAGCTTAATACAAGAAAGTATAAAGTTGCAAAAACGTTGTTTACGTGGAGAGTGAAAAGCATATTGCAACAGTAATATTGTTATTCAGTTCTAACATTCAACAAGGTGAATGTTTTATATTTTCGCCCGTACACGTTACAATTTAGCATCTTAAACAACAAATAAACAGCAAATTATACGCGCACTAAAACCCCGGCAGCACCAAAGAAACAACAGTCTGCGCACTTTTCCCGGCCCACAACGGGAGTAAGATGAATAATTAACACGATTAAACATGAATTAATATTTCATGCAGCAAACGTGTTCCGATCGGGGGAGTCGGATGGAATGTTTTCGTCTGTCGCTTCCCTTCGCTCGCTTTGAAACAGAGAGATAATAAAATATATGCTTCCGTGTCCGGTGGGGTAAACCTGCCGGAACACACTCGCTCGCACACACCGACATGTTTGAAATTGATTCATTTTTAAACAGTGCCCCAAACGCTGTGTGTAGGGATTCTTTTGTGCAATGCAAAGCAAGAGAAACATCCCGAAGGTACAGGGTGAGAGGAGCCTACTGCAAAAGCAAATCAATCATTTAATGAATACTATTTTCATGTGTTTTCATTAGTTCTGTTTTATTTTCATTTCACTTTTGAACAAAAAACACACACACAAAAAAATGCTCTGCCAGATTGAACGACTAATTCCGTTTAACGAGTGCCTTCCCTTCGTCTCTCAATCGTCGTGCGTGTCTGTGCCATAAACTCAAACAGTCTCCCCGCCTGCTTTGAACTGTTTTAAATGGCTATAAAAACTCAGGAGCTACCCTAGGGGGGGTCCGGAGAACGGAGTTCTTTGGTTGTAAACGTGTCCGGGCGCTAGGAAAATGTAATCAAGCCAGAACACATAACCTCGCTTCCCCGTGTTTTGAATAGCCAGTGACGACGAGTCGGGATGCATTTCCATTCAATCCTTCAGGACTCGGTGTGTTGCTGGAAAAAACTCAGAACACACTGCTGGAAAGCCGAGTGCCAGGAGCGGAGCACAATCATTGTCTGTTTTTCGCCCTCCAATCAGCTCCTTCCAGTGCGTCTGTATAATGACGTGGCACTGGAAGGGAAAGCAACCGACCCGGTGACTAATCCGAAACCGGTGACTATAGTTGCGGACCGACTTTTCCGGCAGGGGACGCCAGCACGGCAACGCACAGCTTCTACCATGAACACCCTTGCGAAGAAAGCGAGGGAACTCATTTCCCTTCTGCACAGGCCGGGCCAGGGCTACAAAAGGTTGTGTAGAGGCTAATAACCATAAAATTTTATAGCTCATCCTGGCTACTGCTACTGCTAGGGCCCGCACACGACGCCGACAATGCGCTCCCCGTACTGACAGAACGCATGAAGCTGCTTGTTCGCCTGTAGTGGTAGTGGCATGGCCGAGTTTGTGGAGGATTTCCATTTGTTGGGAACTATATCGTAGCAGTAGTAGTGCCGGTAGTGCACCGGAGCGTCTTCCTCAAACCGTTGGTACTCGACTTTGCAGTTCCATCGACCCTAGGAGGATGACGACGATGATGCTCCTTCCCTGCAACTACCGTCCTTGGTACGGCTCAGGTGGCATCGTACCGGTTTGGAAGTTTTGCTACTTTCCGTCCTATTATCCAAAAGCATTCCCGCCCGAGCATCCCATCGCCGGATGCTTGCGCCAGGCCCGTCGGTGAGTGGTATACTTTTGTTTTAGTTTCTGTGCAAACAGTGGGGCAAAATCTGCAGTTTGCGAAGAGATTGCCGTAGTGCACGGTTGGAAGAGGGCAGAGGGGAAGGAAAAGATTCGCCTGTCGGATTCTTTGTTCGTGCTCGGGAGGGAAATTCTCGATGGAAAAGTCTCGGAAATTGTGAATGCGCGGTAAGGAGCGGAATTTAGAAAACTCGCTATACAAAAAAAAAAGGAAACAGATTATTCCTCGACAATCTGATGATTGGCCTAGCCTTGGTGACATTTTGTTTTGAAATATGTAGAATTGGTGTCGACTAGTGATGGTCATGATTGAGCGCAGTGTTGATGACATAGATAAGTGTATTAATTATTTAACACAATCATCAAGAGTTTCAAAAATTCACTCGTGAGAACGACTCTTTAAGAAATAAATCATCAAGAGTGATGCAACTCCAGAAGAGTTAATAAACACACGAGTGAGTAGCTTCTCAGCACGTAGAGTTTACTCCTTCAGAGTGATTTAACTCCGGAAGAGTTATTAAACTCGCGAGAGAGTTAGTCTACACGACCAGTACTCACTCATTTGGAGTCTAAACCCTTATAGCTATGCAGCGTTTCAATTAGAGATGAGAATAATCACTCTTTTCAGTGATTTGATTCAGAGTGATTGAGGTACTGTAATGCTTTGAATCTTTAAATCATTCTTTAAAGATTCATTAAAACAAAACAGACTAGCGACTCGTCCTTTTAGGATTCGAATCAACTCACCCATCTTGCCAACTAGCGACTCACTCTGTAAGGATTCAAATCATATACTCATTTTGTCGACTGGCAAATCAATCTTTTAGGATTCAAATCATGTTAACAATTATTAACAATCTATTTATAAACGTAGTTTAACCTTCAATAATTTACGCTACAGAGCACTACAGGAATATAATAGTTTTGGTATAATTTTTCTACAGTTCGGGCCGAGTTTTACCGATTGCGAAAAAACTCCTTGTCTTGTCAATGGGGATGACTTGAAAACACTCTCTCTTTCTCTTCTTGGATTTCAATCCTAAAAGATTGGTTTGTTATCCTCCATAGTGAGAGATTGATTTGAATCTAAAAAGATTGATATTAGCCGAAAAAATGAGTAAGTGATTTGAATCCCAAAAGCTAGAATCGCTAGTCGACAAGAAGTGTGAGTGATTTGAATTTCTTTAAAGAGTGAGTCGCAAGTCGGCATTGTGATTTGAATCCTAAAAGATTCATAACAACTCTTAATGCTGATTCGAATGCAACAAATCATGCAGAAGATTCAAATCACTCACTCACTCTCACTCGCTGGGCACATATCTAGTTTCAATGATATCTTTTAATATATTCAACAGGATTCAAAATATATATATTTTTTTTAAATAAAGCCCAACGTCTGCTCTCAGTTTAGGAGTAAGTTAGAAGAATCATTAATTATAGTGTTATAATATGAGTTTATTTTGCTTACACATATTGCTTGGATTACAAAACTGGATACGAAAGAATCAATAGTTGTACTTTTTTACCATCCTTGGTATAAACTATTTTACAGGATTAATTCTTTAAAAAGTAAACCAATTGATGCATATGAGAATATAATCTACTTCATAGGGTTACGGTAACTTATCAATTCGTTCTTCCATATCACCCGTACCATTACACACACAGCATGTGCATAATGCCGCCTGCCGCAGCTGCATCTGCGCCCATTGCCATTGCGAGTCAGAGTCCGAGTAAACATATTTATTTCAACATTAGCATTAACGACCACAGGCCACCGGTTCTACCGTACGGAACACGTCCGAACCGAATGTAGCGAGGGTGCAAAGGACGAAGAGAGAAAAAGTCAAACTGAATGCATTTCTGATAAGAGCTTGATACCGAAGCGTTGTTCGTTAGATATAAAACGGCGCAGTTCGCTGACGGTGCGACATATCGGCTGTGACGATAATGATGATGATATCATGGTGACGAAATTGTGATGAGAGAGGAAACTACTGCTCGTCTGCCGTACAACTCCCTCATTGGGGATCCCCGTTGGGGAATAGCACACATCCGTGAAATTGTTGGAAAATTAAGCAACTCATGTGAATAAAATGGGGCAACGAACGAGGTTCCATCTTTTGTATTTTAAATACTTTAAAGCGTAAAACGTGCCTCTTTTTCTATATGAAATGTGATGCAAAGTGTTTCGTTCTGTTCGCTATTTACGCTATTCATGTCAGTGTATAAAACAGAGAGTCGAGAGCAATTCACTTGAGGCGAACATTTTTGCATAAAACGATTTTTTTTTATTTTTCTTTTGATAAAATACTCCACTGTGCCTGTGCCACTCGGTTTTCCGGCAGCGTTTAATCCATTTATCAAAGAAAACCATAGCTCAAAGCGTAAGGAACTATGAAAATTTCCAAAAACACAGAAAACAACACGAAGGAACGTGTACCGGGTGCGAAGGAAAAGCTCATAATGCGCGGTGAGAGCCGAACGGTGTGCAGAGTCGTTCGAGGGATAAGCTAGCAAAGGTTTAAAAAGCCATCCTGAACGAGGGTGAAGAGTGTGCCTTTAATGTGTCCCATTTTTTTCACCGATGGTCTTTTAAGCCACCTTTGAACAGAGCGAATTTTCATGATAATGAATCAAATTTACATTACCGGAAGGTGCCGATGATGTGGAAGTGTAATAAACTGAACCTTCTTTAACGGAACTTCTTTTTTGTTGTTGCCGCGAAAGCTTTTGGAAAGCACGTTGTGAGTTTTGTAGCTGCTTTGGCAAGATTAATCTGCTCATATTACAGTGAAATTACTTCCCCAAAGCCTGTCATCTACATCCATCTTTAGCGGGCACGATGTCCCGTGCAGCCACAAAAGATACCCCCTTTTGAGTGAAGGGTAAAGCAAATAAACACAAACATGATCCGCGTACTTACGGAACTAGCGAATGCCGATAGGATGACGCAGGGAAGGTGAGTGAAGTTGCTCATAATTTCATTACACCGTACGCCACCGGCTTATCGTCGATACAAACAGACGATCCACTTTCGCTGCGAACTTCAGCCCGAAATACTCCAAAACCCTCTGCGTGAGCATCAGAACCAAAAAGGGAGCATATCGGTCCCCGAAACAAACGGTGACGATGATGACGAACACAAGTGGGTATACAGGTTCAAGTGGTCTCTCGAGCCTGGAGTGGCTGCCGGGAAGTTGAATGTAAGCCGAGATGGGCCTTCGGAGGGAGCTTCCAGTACCGTGTTCCGCAAGGCGACGATGACGACGACAAGCGTGCACACAAAATGGCAACAAAACTTCCCTCCTCGAGCGTGCCGCGTGTGGGGGTGCGTGCAGCGCGGGCTCCTTTTACTGCCGGCAACGCTTCGATGCACGCTTCGAATCCCCCGCGCACACACGGGCCATGGATGGGTTACTACAGCAGTATAGCAGCAGCAGGAGCAGTCTGGAATCAATGAGGAAACGTCGTCCCTGGTTTGTTCTCTGGGCTCGGTGGCAGCACACCAACCACACACCGCTTCTACACAAAGCGGGAATTCTTCGTGGCATAGGGGACGATCGAACGCGCGTAACGCCGACTGTGGCGGTTCTCTCGCTTCTTCTCTGCTGCCTTATAACGCTTAAATCTAAAACGTGTGCAGGAACCGAACCCGAAAGGGAAGCTAGTACAGGCACAGACCCACGTAGCTAGAAGCCATCCGCAGCAATAAAAACTGAAATCCGTCGTAAAGTACGTAATTTACGATTACGCTAACTTACGGGCCCTCCGACAGCGAGACGACGACGGTGTGCTAAAAGACACTTACGCTTGCCCGATTCCGGTGCTGGATTTGGGGTAGTGTTTCCCTTATGCATTTACGCTCACATCACATCGGTCAGCACCAAATGTGTGTATGCCTCTGCACTGAAAGATAGGGAACGAACTTTCGTCAGGTTCGTCACAGAACAGGGAAGACCGATCAAGAGTCAGGATTCTATATTCCCCTTCTCACTATTTTTCCAACTGCAAACCGTGTGCCCTTTCCCTTTGCCCGGTCTGCCCGTAAAGCGATAATAATCGACAAAATTTATGACACCCAAAGCAGGAAAGAATTGACGAGTGAGCAGGATATGCACACGCACATATGGGAAAGAAAAAACAAATTAAACGCGCACCCCTTATAATGCCTATTCGCGGGACAACTGTTTTTTCTCACTTTTTGACACCGTCTCCAGAGATGTGTCCTATCCGGGGCAAATTAACCGGGAGAGAACGGGAGACTAAGGGGAAACCCCGTAATAGAAACTGTGGTCAAATTCATTCAAACAATTCTGGCTAATGGTTGCATTTGCTAAGGAACAGGATTGTGTACCTTACAGTGGTGTTCAAGGTGTTTCCTATCGACTGCCCAAAAGACATCTGCTAAACCCATATCAAGTGCAATTTAACACTAGAACTGCTGAACCATTATGGCTGATAACGCTTAACTTTGAACAAGATTTATTAAACAGTTCTAGTAGTGAGCGGAATGATACTAAGATATTTTGTCTTCACTAAGAATTCCTTAAACATAACGAAGTAAAATAACTGTTTGAATTGATTTGTTTACAAAATTCGAATAATTTTAACAAAAAATGCTAAAACACTCTTGTAAGGTCTAGTGTTAAGCAAATTTGAAAATACGTTAAAATACTTAAAAATTCATTATACAGTGGCCCTTCTTACAACGAGTAACCCTTCTTTAGATTTTTTCTCATAAAGAACCAATCTTAAAACTCAACAAATACCCCTTTGAACGAACCAAATCTCGCATTATTATTATCTCGCAATTTTTATATTAGCAAGTCTCTGAAAATATTTTTTGTTTTATTGAAATCAAGTGTTAAGATCGTGTAGATAAATACATTGAGCCCTTTTATGACAAAAAAGGTTATGTACATAACAAATTTCATTGCTGTTTAAAAATCACACGTGCATTTTCCCTATCCCCAATTAGGAGCCTTTTCCGCTTGGTTTGCGTTGGTAACCAGTACGACTTCCGGTGTTGAGGTGTGTGAGTGTCCTTAACAAATGCTTGATGCATTTCCAATCGCACAGTAATTTACCACATCCAGCTCCATTACAAAACCACAGCCGAACAACTTCTTCAGAATGCATCGATGCAATCTGCTACGATCAAACAACGATGACTCCTTTGAAAAGGACTGCATCAATAGCTCTCAGCATGCGTTTGATCGCCATACCATAACTCCCGGGTTGTGTGTTTATTCACTTTTGGTTTGCCGTCTTTACTGCTTCAAAGCCTGCAGCTCCATACGCGGGATTTGAGTATGAAGTCGTCGCCTCGTCGCCGGAAGAAATAATAAACAAACCAACCCGTTCAAAAACCTTGCCGTGAGGGCAGCAGCAAGGGCAGCTGAAGATTACAATCGTGTTCTTTAGGCATACACACACACACTTGCTTGCTTGCAACGGTGTTTGGAGAAATTGGTCGATGGGGTCGAAGCTGTTGGGATCAGAGATTAGGTTCTTCTGACTGTGAACTTGGGCGACAACTTGGGTGTTAGCTTTTCGGAACCTAACGGCTCGCCTTTAGTGTAAATAAAACGCAATGATAAACGCGTGAAAAAATGACTGTTCCAAACCATTCCAAGAAAGGGGTTCGTCAAATCCCGATCAACCGCCCCTAAACGAAGCAGTCACATGTGGCGTCGTCGTGCTCCGTGGAAATGGGCATTTTGGGAGGGAACGTTTTGTTTACACACATGCGAGCGGTGGAGTAAATAACTTTTAAAACAAACGGCTTCCCTACTAAAACCCCTGGAACCCGGACTCAGAAGTCACACGTTTGAAGTCCATTGGTTGCGGATCGACTCTTGGAGCCCTTTTCTCCTGTGGGTCAACGGTAGCCTGAGCTCTACTCAAGTTTCGTTCCACAAAACAAACAACGCCAGTCTCGAGCTGAACGAAAGCTGAATAGAGTCTGACCTCTACGCCATATACGGCTAACAGAATGCGCCGGAGCCTGGTTTGGCTGGTCTGCTCTGTTTGCGAACGGGAGAAAGAAAGGTCCAACGATTGGTTCTCATGACCGGTGGTACAGTGGCAGAACGTAACCAGAACGGTGGCTCCAGAGTCTCGCGGCTGGAACGGCCAAAGGGAAACCGGAGAACCTGAAGCTGACCGGGCCTACTTTGAAGTGTACCGCGCACCAGGTCCCAGAAGCAGAAATGGTAATAAAATGAGATGAGTACACGAATGCGTCGATCGAGTGGAGCAGGGTAAGGGGGGAAGAATTTATTGGAAATAAAATTAACGACTACCGGAGGACGCAAAGCAGCCCGGGCTTGAGGGGGAGGGGGGAGAATTTGGGCGTCATGTGTCTGCTCTCTCGCTCTGGTTTATGATGTTTTCTTGCTAGATGGATCAGAAACGAATTTGCGGCGGAAAGCAGCAATGTAGCAACTAATCAGTGCTTAATTGTTGCGAATGTGAAGAGGTTTTCGGAGTGCGCTGCCAGTTGGACTAAAATAATGGATAGCAGTTTTGTACTGCTGCATATCGTAGAACCGGTATGCAGTCAAGTGAATCAGTGTTTAATAGGTCAATATAAATGCAATTATTGTCAAATTGTAAGCTCACAACGGTTTAATTGTTGTTGTTTTAGACAATTAAAATGCAATAATGACGATTTCTTTACTTTGATTTATTTAACTTATGAAAGCCAAAGAGTCTAAACTACACATTTTCGCCGTTGTTACAAATGATTATTAAAAGAATATTCTTTCCAGACTGCTCATGAATTTATCACACATGTTAAGGCATTAGATAGTGCAGCAATTATAACGTCCTTCTTTGAGAAGGTGTAATTTTATTCCTCCTGGTAATTTTTAATGTGTATGTTGCATAACGTTTGTTTCTAATTTACACGAATCGTTTTAAATATTATAATAAAAAACATAATTTATTTTATGACTTGGAGCATATTGTAATGATTTGGAAAATGAACTTTCAAACAAAAAACATATTGCATTTTGAGGAAAAAAAATTAAAAACGTATGATGTGAAAAAAAGCTGCATTTATCTAACATTTTATTGTAAAACAAATAAGCTCTAATCGATCATCTTTATTTTTTATTAAACAAACATCTTATTTAATACACGCTGATTCCTCAAAACTACTCCATGCGTTTTCTTCGGTATAACCTACAATAGATGAGAGTTGCTTTGATAATTATTGTTGATAATTCTTTTGTCAAAATGTACTGATTCTGCCCATTTACTGGCGCATCTTTGCAAATAACTAACCAATCTAGTCAATATCAATGTAACCGAAACGCTTCAACATATTTTCATCGAAATTTCGTTGAAAGATCTTTTCTACTTTATTCGGCAGAGTTGTAAAATGAATTTGCACACGAGTTTGTAACAAAATTATGCGGGTGCATATCCAGCTTAAGCTTGTTATACATATTTTTATGTTAAACTTGAACCACTTAAACTGGAATAATTTCCATTATGTAAAATATATAAGAATAATTGAAATTACCAAAATATGAACTGTCATTACATATCAACGCTAAGGCGATACAAAATCGTTGCGAAGATATGATTCACACTCGATTACATAAATTCAAAGCAGACTCGTTAGGCTTAACAACTCATTGCATCTTGAATTGAGTAGTTCTACTGTTGCATGAACTGTTTAGTTAGAATCAGGTGTCCTAACCTCCACGAGGGAAGTCAGGACTTAACAAAAATTTACTTTAGACTCATTAGAGTATCCCTCTCCACGGAAATCTTTAGTAAAAGGCGAAAGATTTATTCGACAACTGAAGAGAGATCAGAGTAAAGATTCCGGGAACTCACCCTACCTAGCCTATCCGAGCACGACACGCTGCTCTAGCGATGCATAACTGCGTTCTCTTGAGACAGGGGTACAACGTTCAGCAAACACACGCACAGCACCCTACACGCTAAGGGTAGCAAACGTAGGGGTAGCAACGCAGAGAGTGTGTTTGAGAGAAAGAGAGAGAGAGAGAGAAACGAAACAGCGCAAGAGCCGCAAGAACGTATGGTCGCATGTGCTAACGCACGTGCACTGTTGTAGAGCTCCGTTTCTACGTACGTCCAGAGTGTGCTAAGCTTCGACGCACGAAATCCCTTCGAAGGGTGGTGCTGCGTCAGGGACACACAAGCGTGCCGTTGCTGGCGGAGCAAAGAAAATACCGGCATTCCGCTCCTTCCGCTCAACTGTGACATGTTTTTGACAGTCATTGCCATTCGTGATTTGTTTGAGCAACTATGTTTTTTTTTGTTGTTGTTGCGGCGTGCTCACTTTGATGAATTGAAATATGAAGCCCTATCAACAGGCGGTGAAGGGATGGCCCACGGGGTTGCGAGCGTGACGACGCGGGTAAGCTACCGAGCAGGATGACAAGGTGGAAAGCCGTTAGTGATGTTTACATTAGATGCGTCTAGATTAGGCGGTGCCTTGTCAGAGCGATAATGTGTTTACAATTAGTGATAATTTTAACGAGTTGTTTAACAAGCTAAACTAGGAGCGTAAGTGAATATTTTTAAATGGGGCGAAAGGGACGGGGAAGCTCGCAGCAAAGATGATAAGGAATTTTTAATTTAGTTTGAGCTTTTTTTTTTTCTTTATAAAATAAAAAAGGCTCATTGGAGCAGGTGGAAAAATGAGGCGATAAAGCGGCGCGTGGAATGTTTCGCATGTTCCAAGATTCTTTTGAAGCCAGGGCTAGAAACTGTGCTAGTTCGTCCCCGTCGTCGTGAAAACCACACTACTCGCAAGAAACACGCTGTATGCTCCTTTGCACCGCGAGCCTCATCTGCCAGAGGTCCCTCCAAACAGCACACTGCCTTGCATAATAATTGCCTGGACGCCTGGAAAAAGCCGAGACGACGGTTTGCAGCGCAAGGTCTCCTGCAGACGACGCGTACTTGCACAACCCGACCGTGGAAAGGACCACAGGCGCGCGCGCGCGCGCGAGAGTGGCTCTTGTAGTGCAATTCTTAGTTTTATGCCGAGACCAGACAAGTTTCCACAGCTTCACCCGGGTGAGACAGCCTGGCAGATGGAAAATGCCTTCCTTTCCCCATTCCAACCATACGCGAGTTTGCATAAAAACTATCCCTCTGACCGGTTGCCTTCCAGGCGACCGTGTGGTTTCGGTTTCAATATTGGATGCAGGCGACCGACGGCCTCCACTGCACTCCTCTGCCCGGAATATGCACCCGGGGAAAACTCGTGCGCTCGGGCCTGCCGCGGGACCGTTTCGGTGGTATTTTCATTTTCTTCACCACACCCTCCGCTTTCCTTCCGCTCGATGAAGCTTTTCTTCAAAGGATTTTAATTTATTTACCATACTTTTTTTTTTGCTCTGCTCTCTTGCTAGTCTTCTGCTTCACGTTTATTGCATGTCTCTCCCGTAGTTGCCGTCCTGCCTGCCCGACTCTAGTAGTGTTGCTTCCTTTGAATCGCTCCGTACCGCCAGCAATAATGCCATTGAATGATGAACGGTGCTAAGTGGCATTTTAAGCGCGGGTTTTGTTTTTACGCTTTGTGCTTTCCGCTCGGTTTGCGCTTCTTCTCCCAATAGCAGCACTACAAGACTGTGTACGTTTGAGGACTGCTCTCCATTTGGGTTGAATTGTTTTTAATCAAATAGGAAACGTTTAAAACGAGGCAAGAAGAATTTGTGTACTGTCTGGTGCAGGTTTCTTGTTTTGTGTGTGTGTGTGTGTATTTGTGGGGAATATTGCAAATATAACAGAAATGAAATTGGAAAGATTAAGAGGCAAAGGAAAGCGTCTGGTTGGGTGGTTGTGAAGGGCGAGACACACTCGAAAGGACCTCATCTACCATTTAGATGTACTTGAATTGCTTTTGAAATATTATTAATAAATAGTCTTGAAACATGATGTCGTTTAAAATATCTTGCAAACATGCAGCGAAAGCTTCCTGGGCAAAGAAAGTCTAGGGAAGGTCATGATAGCCAAATGAATGTGCTATAATTCCAAGGTTAAGTCTTAAACCTACAGTTTTAAATAATCTAGGTTTCGATTAGATCAATGATTCTTTGTGAGCTAGATGGCGGCTCTTTTCCCATCTACCATACCTACTAATTTGATTTTGTTGTACATCAACTGTCTCACTTTTATTCGTATTAGTTCATCGTGCAACTTATCATTACATTATTTATCATTCAACTAAGATACAGTGATATGTCTTCAAGGGATCTATCATCTCTGCCTTGAGTGCTTCATATAAATTAGTTCTATACACAAATAGGGACTATAAAATATTTAAAAGTATGTAAAAAAACTTTTCTTTCCTTCACTAAGCAGAAGATGAGAAAAAGTACTTAGCATTTAATGCGTTTTTTAAGTTAAATTTATCGGGTGGCTTTTGCATGAGTAATATGTACTGAAACAAATAATTCACTTAATGTATCATGCACTGAAGAACGTTCCGTGTTGAATAAAAGGAATTGAAATTGGTGAAACAAATTATTATGATCTATTTTTCTTGATTCAATAAAAAATAACTACAAATAAAGTAAGGAATTGTATGATTAAAACTAACGAAAAAGGAGTTTACGCTCTATAGCTTAGTAGTGTAAAGTTTTTACAAAACATAAAATGTAATTAAACATATCATTTTAATGCTAGGCATATAGTTCTACAAACATTGGTACTGGTTTATACATAGCCATAGTATATCAGGTATATCAGCAGTATATCATGTTTTTCTAAGCAAATTTACGATGTGACAATAATTGTTTTATTATGAACAAATTTTCTGGAATTGCTAGTTACTTGTATCAAATTGAACTACTCACTGGGTAAAAAGAACTCAGTTTGTAAGATAAAATAATTGGAAAACATTAGGGTAGGATGGAAAGTACTTGTATATCATACAAATTTACGACGAACTCTTCCTGATCCTCCTGAGCTCTGGATGAAGACTGAGTTTTTTTTAGATTTCAGCTCTTCATACTTCTAACTGTACCAACTACTGAATTAGATTAATTTAAGCATCTGGAGGACTGCAGCCCTGGACCGAGTTTCCTGGAAGCGGATTGGCGACCTGGCCATGTCTTTTAGACGTGCTCGGATGTGAGCGGGCCAAAGAAGAAGAAGAAGAGAAGCATCTGGAGAAGAGTTCTAACGAAAATCATAAACTCTTGCGAATTTGCCCTTAGGACCTCAATTGAGTTTTCCAGCAAGTTTCAACATCGGTGAGTTCCTGAAATGTGTGTCGTTCTAAAATCGCTCCTTGCTACAAACAATTCAATCAGGCAAGATTAGCACCAAAGCAAAGCAAACAACTTGTTCCCCTGAAGACTGATGGCTGCCTTCACAGACGACCCTTCCTCCTTTCGTCACAATCCTCTACGGTTAGTCATCGCCGCATCATCATCCCTTATATACCGGTACCGTTTGCACAGTTGAAACCGAAAGCATGCCCAAAAGCTGCGTAATGTGATACCCCGGTGCCCTGGGTATGTTACGCACATGACCGGGAAGGGTGTGGTTTTAGGCATGTTCTTGCCACGTTTTATCGTGTTAATCGAAGCGAATCAACGCGCGGTTCTAGAAGGAAAGCCCCCCGCGCCAGCGGACTGGTTCAATTTCTAAAACGAAGGCAACAGCAAACGCGATGCTCGCGAGAGCCAAAATCATTACATGAGAAGTGGACGTAAAAAATAACAACAGCTTGCCTTTAAGGTTAACCCCTTTTTAACATGCTACAGTAGAGGGGCGCTCCCTGGCAACCCTCCTACACGCGGCTGGATGGATGGATTACGCACACGAGCTCTCTCGGTGAATGTCGCATTCGCGTAAAAAAAGGGACGAATGGAAGGAATTTAATGAAACATTACCATCGGGTTTGAGGGTGGAAAACAGCATGAATTGATTAACCTTCCCTTCACTGTGTGCGTGTGTGTGGGTGTGTTGGGGTGTAAGTAAGCGAGGGTGAACTCCAAGAAAGCTGTACAGACATGGATTTGTTCCCTGTTTCGGAGGGATAGTCCGGCTTCGTCATTGCACGATTTGCATGTAGCGTATGCAATATTCAATATCCTTGCACAGACCGGCTTATCAGCCAGTTGGGATTTCAAAACGACCAATGGGGGAAAAAATAGTTGCACTGCGGGGATTTATCTGTTGTATCATCGTACAGGATACAATGCAGGATGCAGAAAAAGAAGCAGAGAATATCGTTTCCCACAAACGTTTCCCTTCGACCTAACCAGGATCGTGTTAGGGGCGGAAGTTGTTCTTACCCCGGAGCGCAAAACAAGGGGAAAACTCGGGAACCATTGAAACACACGCGGGCGAGGCGGTGCTAGTGATTGTGTTTGTTTCCCTGTCAAAACGGTCGTCATGTTTCTGTGCTGTGCCGTGCGCCACGGTTGCACGGAGCTGGTGAGTTAAATGGTCAGTTGTTAGCGTCGTGTCTGATTATGGAAGTAGGCTGTCAAAACTCATTTAAGGGAAAAGCCAGTGCTAATGAACATTTCGTACGGGGAAGCTAACTTCTGCAGGGAGCGTATGCCTTTCCCTATGAGCGGCACTGCTGCGGAAGAAGTTTAATAAGAACCATTTAGAAACGGAAGAAAGGTGTTAAGGAAACATGTTAGCAACTGAAATATTATTTTATTGAAAGTGGTAAGGCGGTGGGTAAAGAATATTGGCACCTGGTTTTTGCTGCATTGGTTGTGCGGTATTATTCTCATGACGTGTCGTATTAATTTGTTGTACATTTGGGGAATGTTCGGGAGGAGGGAAATTATTGCAAGTACTGGTAGTGTTAATTTATCGTGTTTGTTCTTGTTTATCTATGTAAATTCTGCTTAAAAAAAGAAACAAAACAGCAACAAGTTCATTATTTCAGACTATATCTGAACAATTTTTAAGTACTGTTCGTCATGATGGCATGTTTTAATACATTTATACATTTCCTTCTCCAACCAATCTCAAACGGCGTTACTGGTACATCATTATCTGTCGAAGCAAACCCTCGAAAAAGTGCCATCAGAAAGAGTTTGATGGAACAGCTCGACCGGAGACGATTTGTCACAACGACTCTGCACTACACTACCGCTCGGGGACAAATTCTCACAAATTTGAATTCCCAATTCGTCGTCCCACGACTGCTGCCATCGATGGCTATGGTGCTCGTCCATCTTCTACCGTCTTCCCAGCCAGCCCTTCCACCCATCACTGACCAGCCCCTACCTTTTGGCCGTCACTTGAACACGTCTCACATGTGTCTGTTGATCCGTTTCCACAATATTCTTAAGTATGTGAGAAAAAGTTTTGCACAACCTACCCCATAAAACCCACACCTTCTCTAACACATACATACACACACCTGCCAGTCGGCCCTTCGTGTCACGTGAGCTTTGAAACATTCACTCCATCTTGGCTGGCTGCAAGCTTTATGAAGTTTTACGTATGGGAATCATGTTTCAAATAGTGTGCGCAAAACAGGGGACAAAAAATTGCTCTTGAAGCGTACTCTCTTCTCGACGAAGAAAAAGATACCCCACTCCAACAGTCCAACGGTCTGCGCTCGGTGGCGGCATTCGACTAGCCCCAGGAATGGGCTAATAAGTATGCACAGGTCGTGTTCTTTCCGTGCTGCCGACGAATGAAATACGATCAACAGCTTCTGGCCGGCGACGACGATGACGATGAGGATGATGAGGACGATGAGGACGATGGAGTGCCGGAGCTTTTTATTATGTTGGGCGACAGTTCCCTCAAGCATCCCTCCGTGCTCCCAGTTCCTCTCACTCTCTCTTTATCTCTTTGTGTATATCTGAGTAATAAAATGGCCGGTTAGTATCGAATGCATACTCCGGAGGGCAAAACAGGAAGGATGCAGCACCAGCAGCACAAGGTGGGCTCCAGCAGACTCCCGAAAAGGATCCACCTGAAGGGCTTCTCGTGCACGCCCGTGTACTTGAGTGGGCAACTGCTTCGGTCTCCGGGCTACCGAGGTGCCCATCAATCGAGCTCATCCAGCGCATCCACACACTGTTGGGGCCTGCGATGCAAATATTTACCATTCCATTTGCAGTTAAAATAGCACCATCGTTGTACACCGTAGCGCACGGTGCGCTTTAGACACCAATTGCGTGCAAGGTGCGATATTCGAAAGGAAAGGATGCTTCAGCGATGCGCTACGCCACGGCGGAAGGATAATTATGCAATCGTGTCGTGTCGCTGCGGTGGCGAAGAGAATTTCATATTGCAAATTGTCATCGGGTCGCATCTGCCCACAGCGCGAGCACATTCTCTCAACGAGCAATCCATGGGGTGCATGCGGTGGAAGGACCCACTCGAGCCAGCCGGAAACAAAAGGACATAGGAATGGTAGTACCAGCTGAAGTGGTGTATGTAGCAGCTATTCGCGAACCAGAAACCGTTCCCTCCATTCACGGGACTGTGTGTATAATTTTCACCATCCCTCATCGAACGGCGAAGGACGGAAGGATGGTAAAAAGAATCTTATTAGCTAGCCATTTATAAATCATGGTCCACGGTCTGATGGGACGCCGCAATGTGGGATGGTGTTCGAGTTTTTCATTATTTCGGGCTTCGGGTGGAGCAAATTTGTATGCTAACGTGTTGAAAAGGGGAGCAGCAAGAGTGCGCACAAGGGTTAGCTTCTTTCTGCATCAACGCAGATGGAGATACTGGCTGAGTACTTTTCCGTGTTTGCATTCAACCGCTGCTTGACGTTGTGGTTGCGCGCACGGGATGGTGAGTGGTACACGAAGCTTACATGGTGGAAATGAGGAATGTAATACTTGCGAAATTCAGTGTTGGCATGTTGTTGACGGTAGCAAGTTTTTTTTTATGCGGAGGATTTGATATTGACATTTGATGGCGGAAGTGATGTAAACATGACTTATAATATCATGAGTAATATGTTTTATTTGGAGACATTGGACACGTTTTTCTTAGTGAGGCTTGTTCGAAATATAAAATGAAATAAAAAAGGATTTATGTATCTAATTTGTTTATAAATTAAATACACAAATCCAAAATTTTAAATTGCTTCTATGGATGTTTAACCAACTGTAGAGCATGAATACCATGTTGTTACATTTTTGAGAAATTCTAGCTCAAAATGTATGATTTCAAACATTATTTCCTTAAGTTTGCAACGTCCTAGGCCTTGGGACAAGGAACGCAATTCGATAGTGTAATTTTGTTACTAGCGCTACCTCGTAACAGCTAGCGGAAGCTCTCGAAAAGAATTTCGTCTCGCATCCATCGTAGTGTTAAAGCCGGGATCGACGATGCGTATTCTTATGTGTAATCTTGTTCTAAGCTGCCGCCATCTAAAATAAAATAAAAATGAATAATTAACACATTACGATCATTGTTAAGCATTGTGTTCATTGTACATTGCCAAATGGTCTAACCTGAACATTAAAGATAGACGCAATCACTATAAGAATGTTACTTTTTTATTTGAACATATCTGGGTTTACTGAATGAATTGAACATCCTTCTGAATTTAATTATTTGTGAAGAATATCTTAAACAACTGAATAAAACTGTCTTCTGTTATGTTAAACAAAACTCGAATCATTCAACTACACATTAAAAACTCATATATGTCAACACCAGTTCATTGACCGTTTATCCGTGTTGTCCGAGTATCCGGGCACGGTCATGTCCTGATGTGACCGGATAAACGGCGCTTCACTGTACTTTGATTATTGAGTGTTTATCCCAAAAATGTTTTAACAGCTTCCGCTAACTGTCAATAGATGGCGCCAGCTAAGATCAAGATTACACTGCAGAATACGTCATCATCAATCCTAGCTTTTAAACCTATTTTTCATCGCTTTTGCGTTTTGTAGAGTGAAACTCCTTTCTTGAACATTTCAAGTGAGAAGTAACGAATTTGCGATGATAAACGGTTTCACCAGTCGTCACCAGATATGGAACAGTAAGCAAATGCTAGAGCTGCTACATTTAAATCAACTTAAACAGTATCTCTCACGTCAAAATGTGTTTCATCAATGCTGTTTATCCTCTTTACAGCTGTTTTGAAAATATTGTGTTCCCTGTTGATTTCCTCCCCCGCTTCATTTCATAGTTCATTCCATCACAAATGCATGGATCACTTTATGCAATTTGTGGTTTTTTGCCGTGCTAACCGCTCCATCAATTATTTCGAGTCCACTTTCGTGTGATTCAATATTGCAGCAAACGAAGGATGGCCTTTCCTGTTCCAGTTTTCGAGCGCTTTCCTCATTCCCAATGTCGGCACTCGTCAAACGGCCCCGACGGGCACAAAAGTGCACGTCGTGCACGCGAAAAGGGAGTATAATTAAATTATCCTGCTAATGAGTGAAACCTGAACAAAAAAAAAACCCCCCGGTTCAACAAAAAATGAGCAAATAATGTCATGGCATAAAGAAAAATGCACAACCTTGCAAACAGGTTAGGATAAAAACGGGCAAAACAAAACGCACGGCAACCGGAAAGAAGAGCAAACTCATTTGTAAGCTTGCAAAATAAAAGAAAGAGTGAGAAAGATAAAAAGGTAAAACGATAACGTACAACAAAAAGATAGCAAAATGACAAACGATGAAATGAGAACCTTTTGATAAAAAAAACACAGAAGAAAAAACAAGGCAACGTGTGCGTAAGCGAAACATGAAGGCGCATGATGCCGCCACCGCCGGTCGCTCGTCGTAAAGTGCTTCGCGCACACAATAAAACTGAGGGAATTAATTAAATTTTCGGAAATGAAATAATTTCCCCCAAAGGGGAGGCAGCAAACAAGGAAAGCAACAGCAACGAATGCCAATTTTACCCAGGACGATATTTTTTCAGCAATCATAAAAACCTTTCGGAGTGAAAAGAGCGAAAGGAACGAGCAAGCAGCGGCCATACACACACAGAATGGGTCGAGTACGGAGTTCTCTGCCATTCAGTCGAGAGCTCGAGTGCAGTTGCAATTGCTGTGCTGTGCGCGGTGCCTTTGCAGCGTGCCGTAATGGGTTGTATTATTTTATTCCTCTAGCCGGCGAGCGTTGGGCGTTTGTAGCGTTTTCTTTCCATTTGTTACACTCCCGTTGCGTGCGGAGCACGGCAGTAGAGAAAATACGAAACCAAGTGCAACTCTTGCTGCATGCGTTTGCCCACATCCCCCCACCGCTTTTCCGTATGTGTCTCAGAGCAGAATTGCAGCACACTGCCGGCATAAACCGCTCGACGTCGTTGTCGTCACCGTGTGCCATTCGTTAGTGGTGCGGTGTGCAACTCCAAACACAATGCCACTTTTCCATCGTCTGCGGCCTCCGGAAAAACGGTCGGCAGCATCCATAGAAAGAGTTGCGTCTTTTTTTTCTCTCTCTCATTTCCCTTAAACCGATCCGGATGCAACGGATTCATACGTTCGAGATCTGTACCCTTACGGTGCCCGCGTGGATGTGTGCCTGTGACGAATGAATGCCTTACGGGGGTGTACGAGCATACGAGCAGCAGCTTTAAATTAAATGAAGGTGAATAGAGAGGGTCGACGAGCAGAATCGTGTATGCAGAAATTATGGAATATTTCATCGCGCAAAAAGAACGCATCTACCTCGAGCAGGCAGGGCGACAGAAGGGAAAGCATACCACGTCGCGCTTCGTTAATGCCTTTCCCATTCTGGCGGCATTTTGCTCTTGCTGTGCAAATGAAACTGCGGAATGAAAAAAAAAAACTAAAGATTTATACCGAACAGACAATTGCGCTGAATGCATTTCCTTCGGTTTTTTGCCCTTTTTCCGTGCACCGGGTAACAGTACTTTGCGATCTAATGAGCTTTCGTCTTTATCCTTTGCGCCGTTTCCTCCTTTTTTTGTGTGTTTCGATTGCATTTTCCGGCACGGCGCAACATTGTTGCGGTGATGAGGGGGTAAAGTTTTCTATTCAATACTTAGGCCAATAAGTTGGCCGAAGTTGGTGAAATAAGAAAATATTGATGGGTAATTTATGTTTGAATTCCGATCAATAAAAAACAGATTTAAAAAGATCTATTATGCACTATTGTATATAAGAATATGAGTAAATAAGCCTTAAGATAGGAAATAAAAATATACATTGAAATGACAATACGATAAATGGTATTTTGGCTAACTAATGATAAAGTACAGGATCGACGAAGCATAATCTGGAGCCTATCCTTCTACCTATATTAGCGCTGTTTGGCGGCGGCTAGCGGAACTACGATACAGCACAATGGAAACCGCACCATGAAACAAGGACATTACCATGTAAAAATATCTATGTAAATGAAATGTGTTAATAGTTACTTAAAATATAGGGATAAATTCCGAAATCGTTTTCGACAGCTTCCACTAGTCTTCATAAGTAAGCGGTAGTGAAGATAAAGAATACATTCTCGGCAGCGATTCGTTGATATCAAGCTTAATAAGTTGCTAATAGATCACACACAAAGCATTTAATATAAAACATAAAATATCAATCTACTTACCTTATCCATGTACATCATAGTTGAACGTGAAAAGGACTCTATTTGGTGTCTGGAAATGGAAAAATAAAAGATTATGGTATTTGAAAAATGCAAATTCATATTGTGGAAAACTTTAGGAATTCAACGAGCTGTCATAAACAAGCTCATACACACGAAAGCGATAGGAACACGAAGCTGAGTCGAGGGAAAAGGGATAAAAGAGCGATGAGACGGCCTGTTTTCACACCAACCGCGGTAAAACCGACAAACTTTTTGGCGCGTTTAAAATAAATTTACGTTTGACAAGAAATTTATCCCACCAAACCAATTGTTTTGTAACAGATATTATTTAATAGCATATTAAGTAATACTGATCACTTCTAATCAATTAAATAATGACAGTGAAACTATCGATTAAGATGCCTTCAAACGATATAAAGCGACAATTAAATTATAAAAAAGTTACAAACCTTTTTTTATAATTTGCTGCTCGAATTTCAGAGCATCTAAATAAATCAAAATTGAACAGTTTTTACAAACAGTGCAAACAACATCAATGAGAATGACATTTTTAGGTTTTTTCACACAAATTCCGTCCATGAAATACCTTCCCATAGATTATCAAAATTTACACAAAAAATTTCAATGTCTTTAAAAACACGTTATAGATCGTAAAACATTTTGAACATATTAAAAGCGAATAAAATATAGAAAGGACCTCTTTTTCACCAACAACTAAAAACCATAAAATTAATCCTTTATCTAGGAGACACCATTTCACTTCACTGCGCACTGATTTATATTTCATCCGTCGCACTATCTTCTGCAGGAGAAATTCAATTTGCATCCTTTGCTCCTCCTCCTTCCTTCACAAACGAGAGTTTAACGGTGTGGTATCAATTCCAGAGATGGAATAAAGGAAAGCACACACTCACACATAACGCTCCACTGCATGTCCTGGGGGCTGTGTTTGCACGCTCAAGACAAAGAAAAATTATCATGCTCTATCTATTGTGCCAATACGACAGGGAGGTTCACGCTTTGTTCGCCTGCCGATGGAAAGCATATTGTGCCGCTTTCCATCATTTTCAGCGTGATGGGCTTGCTCCTCCGTCTTCACCGCGGCTCTCCATTTTGTTTTATTCGAGAGTTTAGCTTCCGCGCACCGTATGCGAGCGAATAGCAATTATTGCACTGGAAAGGGGTAAGACCGGTGGCAAAGCAGCGGGCAGAAAACCGGTCGCTCCGTTGCAGATGCATTTTTCCCATTTCTTAAGTGGTGCACACGGTGCCACCGGGAGGGCACCGGAAATGATGCAAATTCCAGGCGAGCGCTATTGCAAATTCCGTAGTTATTAAGAATTTTGCAAACAGAGGAGAGTAAGCGAACAACATCAACAAAAAACCCCCAACCAATTCTTCAGGAATGAATGGTATGGTCACGGATGCAGGCAAACAATAAAAAAACGAAATGGTGAGCCAAGATTATAAGGAATTAGCTGGTCCACAAAAGGACTGCACCGTGTGTGTGTGTGTGTGCCTGAAGCGTGAGGAAAAGATTTTCGTTTCGACGAGGCTAATTTTTAATGCTCGCAGCAAACTATTGTTTCCCAACAATGGCCACAGCCCAGATCGCATGAAGTGCATCGGATGCAGTGGCATGAATGGCTTAGCAGCAGCAGCCACAGGTCACATGATGTGTGTACAAGCAGAAGGATGTGCGATTTGTTTGTCTGAGTCGCGAGGAGTGTGTGTGCTTTTGTGAACAGCACGCCGCCACGAATAAAACATATTGAAATTAGCAAGGTATGAAGAAGTGCCTGCCTGGCATACGGGCATAAGGGCCCTGGAAATAAATGATCCAGAGCTCATCAATCTGAAAAGGCATCCTCGTCCCAACCTCGCTGCGCCTTCATCACCTTCAGGGACAAAGGTGAAAATAAGACATTCAATTCACGTCACATTCAACCGATGTCAGCCAGTCAACGGCGTCCTCGCCGCTCATCGTCAGTGTTGTGCGTATGCGTATGTTTTCCACGAAATTATATCGCATCTTACACGATTCCGCTCTATCTCCGTATCACTTTCGCGAAGGAATGTTGCGCCGGCTGCGGCTGGCCGTTCTGCATGTCGGCCGGTGGAATTACTGGCGCCGGCAAGGGCAGGATGGATGTTTTATTCATGACGATTATTAGAGCATGTTATTAGGCTATTCAGCTGTAGCGAGCGTGGTTCGACCCCAGGTACCGGGTGGTTAGTGAGCCTCTATTTATTTTCCTTATACCTCTTTTTTTGCGAATCTAACAATTCTTGGTGCGCCACGTCTAGACACTCCCAGCCTGCGGTGTGGAATGTGCTATTTATTAAAAATGTATTTTCTTTTCCGTTTTTGTTTTACAGGTAAGTGCCGCTGTGGGAGCTGGGAGCTACATCACGCATGCATGAAGCTGGCGAAGCACGGTGACATTCAATCATTTTAATTGTGACTTTTTGTTTACTTCTGTTGCGATATTGAAATGGTTATATTTCTTTGGTGGTACAATAATAATCACGTTTGACGTTTAGTTATGAAACGCTAACGAACGATTTCGGACGGGAATTGTGGTAGGCGAGATTTGAGAATGCGATATAAAAATAAGCATGAATCTGTTCTCAAGATAAATCTCATACCTAGCATCTTCATCTTCACTTGTTAATCCAGGCACGTGTTTTTGGATCGTATCATTGATGCTCTCTTCTGTTAGCAATGTGCGCTGTCATTACATTCGGTTGGGATTTTATGAGCTAAGCTGCTTGCGTGTAGCACAGTGGTGGTTATGCCTTTAAATATTCGTTCTATACCCGATTTACACTTAAATAAAACCACTATGAAAAGATGAAATATTCTTTAGTCTTCCATCAGCCGGAAAATACTAAATTTGGAAATGTTACAAACGGTTGCATGATTGATTGATTGGATAATTATTGTAAATTAGAATCCATTTGTGTGTCTTCTTATAAATTTGACACGTGTTAATCATAGTGCCATTTTAGATACAAAATTTAGCATGTTCCAAAGTTGGTTATCTTAAATAGTGAATTTTGTTAACTGTACGAGCAAGTCTTTCCTATGTAAATGTGGGCGATTATGCAGCTCAATGTTTAATTTTGTTTGATAAAACTTTTCTGTATTTATGAAAACTAATCTTCCAAGGATGTCAAGCATGTCCTAGAGTTTTGGCAATTTTAGCAAAGAAAACGTGTTTGACAAAGCTCGAGGGGTTTAAACGAAGGGCAAAAACGGTTTATTCTATCGGCATCTTAGTTGTTTTATTGTGTACTAAACTAAAGTTGTCTCAATGTCGATTATGCCCAGAACAAGGATGATTGGTGATTGGCTCTTCTAGTAAGAAGTATTTAAAAAGAGATTTGAAAACATTGGTTTATTGTGAAAATTTAAGGAAGATTGCGCTATTGCTGTATGCTACTGCACAAGAAAGCCGTTGGCGAATCATAGTTTTCTTAGGAATTCACAGCGAGTTAACGATTTGATGAAATCTTGTGACACATTAAGTAGGATTACTTGTTGTGTTAGTATGGTCCAGTGAATCATTTTATAAGGTACATCCAAATAATTAGAAATTGATTCCAACAGGGACATGCGAATCTATGAAAATACGCATAAATTACACGCAAGCTTACAAATGCTAATTACAAATACACTTACAGCCCTTAAAAACCATGTAAACTTCCACTTTTATGCCTCTTAGCTTTAGTCATAAACATATTGTGCCAAGCGCACTGAACCATCAATAATCTGCAGCCCATTCATCCGCTCTCAACATTTTATTGCCCGTCAAATTAAACGAATCGGCCACGAAATTCATTCGCCAGCGAGGGTTTGCTGTGCGTGGACTTACACAAAAATAAATGAAAACCCTTCCACCATGGCACGCTAGCTGGCACACGCACCCGCGAGAAGAGAACCGCAGAAAAAACACAACGTGCTCCACAAAATGTGGGTGGTAACACACCGAGCCGAGTGCCTTTTGCATTCCACGCTCGCTGCAGGCGCTGAAATGCCGGCCTGCGAGTGAACCGAGCCAAATCCCGTTCATATCCGTGCCGCGAACCTTTTCTTCCGTCCTTTTGGAGGCTGGAATGGGAATGGGAAAACGAAAATATAGAAAAGGTCAGAGGAGAGGAGATGAAGTTATGCCGCGGAGAAGTTCTACCATAACACAAAAAACACGATAAAAGAAATGGTAAAATATGTGGGAGGAAGGGAACAGAAGGGAGAGGCCCACGGAGTTTGGAATCTGCAATCGCGACCATGGCGGGCAGTATTCGGGGTGCCGGCGCATTTGACCGAGAGCGCGCCCAATTCTTCTGCACGGACGGGCCCGTTATTATCTACGAATAAATTAAAGTCACATTTCGAAGGGGCATTTGTCGGGCCCATGGAAATGGCGTTGAGAAAAACGAAGCAACCCTATAAGCGATGTCGGTGTGGATATCTTACTGTGGTCCAGCCACAATAGGCGCGCCTTTCGAGATGGTCCTCTGGCGAGGTTTAGTTTCCTTTACCAAATCGTCATCAGTCGTGCGGAACGCATTAGACCGTGGAGCAGCAGATTAGAGAACCTAACCTTCTGCTGCTCCAGCGACGACCCCCCCCCCACACTTCTTGCAAGCAGTGGCGTTGTGCAGATCTCAAGAGATCCAATGGCCGAAAAGAGTATCAAATGCTGCGAGAAAAACCTGTTGTCGTTACGCTAGCACCACACATCCCATCTCTCTCCAGCGTCAACCCCTCGTACCAAGATCTTGAGCTAGACGCGAACAAGCATGCAAGAACACGGTGGGTAGGATGGGTTGGAGAAGACCGGGGACAAGATAATAATTTAAAGTCATTAGCTGCTTTCAGCACCTACGTTTAAAAGCATTTCCATGGCCATGGTTCGCGCACACTGTGTGGCAGGATACGGGCGGATAAGATATCAAACTCCGATGTAGTTACTGGTGCTGCTGCTGGTGATGATGATGATGCCTTTTTTTACGGTTCGATGTGTGTGTGTTGGTGGGTGTTTTGGCCATCAATTTTTGCAGTGAACCGGGCCGGAGGCCGATGGATTATTGATCCAATCCGAGCGATAGAGCCGCTATCGCGCTAAAATGCTAAGATTTTCAATGCATCATTCTAGTGCTGCACGGTTGGTGAGAAGAAGAGATTTGTCGACCAAAAATGGCGTCAGTTATTGCTTAGGCGAAAAACTGCAAGAACTTAATTGAATAAATAAAATAACATTAGAAAGCTAAATTGCAACAAATGATAAAAATAAAAGAATGCAACAAAATTTAGTAATCGATTCTTTTCGAGTAATCAAGTAATCGTAATCGATTTTAATGTAACTACTAGTGACTAATCAACGGACACGCAAAAACTAAGATGCCGCTTGGGGCGAAGGAGTGACAATCAATTTTGATAACTTGAATTCATAATTTATCACGAGATAATGCATCACTTGCAAACACTTGTGAACAAATGGATCTTTCTGTAAGTCCCCACAAGTGAATTTTGTGGACACATTTAAACACTTCTCAAAAGCCTCAGCACTCGTACAAATAGTATGCTTTGCGATATCAAGTGAGAGCGTTGTCTTAAATGTGATACGATTCCGAAAACAACTGCTGTAGTCGTGTACAGTGAAAAACGTTTCTACAATAGTAAAATCAAAAATAAATTTTTGTAAAAATGCCCTTAATTTTCTTTCCATTTTGGAACTTAATCTATCACTGAGTACTTCATTGGTGTATCAAAATACAGAGTTTTACAATTAAATTTAAACTAGCCGCACACAATTTTATGTTTGAAGCAAATGATTTCTGACTACCAGCACATACTTCTTACTGCGTGCAATTGATTTATGACTAGTATTCTCTGATAGTAGGACTATTAGTAGGACTCGTTTGCATCAAGCGTTTTGGAGTCTAAAGAGTCTATAGTACTCTTAAAAGCCTTTATAAACAATTCACGTTCAGCCAAAGTTGGTTCTAATTTTCAACTTGTCAGAGAGTAGAATTGTAGTAGTAGTATGACTCCACTCCGCTACTGTAAATATAAAGTTAATACAACGTTTTATCAGTCTCTACAAATTGATAATTATTTAATTGAAAGAGAGCCCTCGATAATCACATCCCTTGCTTGCATTAATTACGCTCAACTAATTTAATACCCCTTCTTGAGAGGGCCTAAAGGTTAGGCCATAAAAATGTCAAAATTATGACCACCGTACGAAACCGCTCAGGCTCACCGTGTATCGCTAAAGCCGACCGCGGGCCCCGGTGGGAAAGGAGATAAAGAGCAAATACAGGTATTTTTATTATTATTTGAATCGCGATATCATCCACCACCTTGCCGCCTCTTTCGCCAATGCTCCAAAACAAGTTGGATTAAGCTTTTTGCCTCTTTTTTTTGCCTCAAACTCAAATGCTCCCAACACCGTGGCCGCCGACTTCACTGAACAGGGGTTTTCGTCGGCATACTGATGCTTCAACGCAGCTCAACGATTTGCGAATTATCTGCTTTATAGCATATCCAGTGTTCTTTTTTCGATCGCTCTCTTTCTCTCTTCTTCCTTCTTTGCGTTCAGTTCTGCTAGGCCTCTACGGCTGTCGACCGTTTCTCACGTTCCTCACACCACTAGTCCCCCACCCCATGAAAGGAAGCTGACGAAAAACATTATCAAGTGAAGGAGGAAGGCGAAGGCTGGAATATGTTGAGGCAGGGACAAGATTTTGCACAGCCTCCGCCCCAAAAGGCAAAACCGGACTTTCTTCTTGCTTTTGCCGGTTTTTTTTTTTATTTTCGTTCTGACCCAACGCTGCCACTAGCCTGCGTTCTTATTCCTCATCTCCTCTTCAAATGAACTGTTGCGCTAATGTGCTGACTCTTTGGCGCTCCTATGCTTGGAGGCTTTTGGGGCGTCCGAAAAGGGCCTTTTTCTTTGCCGTGTTTCTTTTTGGAAGCATAACAACAACAGCTTTATACTCTTGAGCCGGGCCTTGGCGGTGTGCGTGTGCTGATGTTGCAGATCCACTACACCCCGGTGAGGCTTCACATCTTCAGTCGTCGCCGGGCTCTAAAGTAATGCGAACGCCACGCTATCTTTATCGATTCACTCTCCATTATTCGCATCCAATCCTTTTTATATACCCCAGTTCTTTTTTTCTGTACATATTCTTTGCGCTTGATACCCTCACATAAATTGTTCACACTATCTCCTTGATGAGCGTTTCATAAAGCAACACACGGTAAAGTGGGAACTTCAACCCAAAAGAAGAAAAAAAAAAACCGGGTCATCACCAAAATAATTCCCAAATTGTAATGTCCTCCACCCCAAAGAAGATGACCGTTTTGATTTTTTTTTAATTTTTTTTAGGGGAAAGGCTTTAAGCGATCTTGAATTGTAGAACCAAATGAACGCTTTTGCAAAATAAAGGAAGAGAGAAAAAATCGCTATGAATTCCAATGTTAACTTTCGGCGTTGTGAAGCACGAACGAACGAATGAAGACAAGGGAAGGAACACGGCGTACAAAACTTGTTGATTGGGTTTCACGATAAGTTTGATGGCGGGCGGGTTTTGGACCTGAGCTTTTGGAGCAATGTAAACCTCTCGGCAGGATGCCGCCCGATGTCATTGCACGATTTCATTGCATCGATTTGATATGCGCTAAATGCTGTTAATTGGTTTGGAAGAATTAATTCTCTTCGAGTGGGCATTCTTGCGTGACGGCGAGTTCTTTTCTGGCAAAAAACAGGAACACCGAGATCTGTTGCTGGTTGGGCTGGGCTTTAATGAATTTGTTCGATAAGTTTTGTGATTTGTAAGCGACACGTTGTTTGGTGGAAAGCGATTCAGAGGCCACAGAAGATAGATATGAGAGTTGACATAGGAATTAAGAATGGAATTAAGACTATTCAGACTATTCCTCTGATTTGGTGCCGTGACTAGGAAAATTGAGTGGTTTTCATCTTTTGTTACGCTTAAGATTAGTGTAAAACCAACACAGTATCGTAATGTTTAATATTTAATCTCATGATTTCTTCCAGAAGAATTATTTGTACTTCAAACTAAGAATATAAAATAAAATGTAGACGTCAAGTATTCCCGACATCTTCATCGCTCCTTATTCCAAGTTTTCATCCAATAATCTTTACGACCAAACCCATCCATAAATCGAGCGGGCAGGCAAATGAAGCTCCAACCGCATCAGCCGTTCTGCCGGAAGATATTAAACCTTTATTGCCCGGGCAGTGGAGTACTTCAACCTACTCGATAACGCCGGGAGTGTCACCATGAAATCAGGTGGTCGATTCATTCTTGAGTGTGTCCCCATCTTGCACCCACCCAACCAAACGGGCAACTCATTAGCAGCAAGTCGACAGGCCACACAAAAAAAAGCAACAATCTTCCGATGCAACACACTTCTATTGTCAATATCGGCATCATCAAACCCTCGGCCGGCTGAAGTGTCCGATATGGAAAAAGAGTCGTAAATTTTACATCGTTCACCATTTTACTTCTTCGCCCGCTTTTACTACACCCGGTGCGTTTAAGTGCACTTTGTCGGTTGGTCCAAACTGAGCCAAAACCTCGGAGCCGAGCCGCGAATGTTGCTGGCAAGCAAAACTGCTCGTTAATGCGTTAACGATTCTGCGCGATTTCTTGCGCGTGGTTTTCGTGGGAAGCCGCGCATATCGCCGGGTGGTTGCTAAACGTTCGATGGCACCCAATAAAAGTGTACACCCCCGTAGCATTAGGATATTGCCGGTCCGGAGGAGGCTCTGGCCGTAAAACGCAGCGATAAACAATTTAATAACTAGCCCGGGCTAGATATCGCACTTAGACGCAACTCGGAGCAACGATTCGTTGGTGCTGCATCCGGTGTGAAAGGAAATCAAAAAGTCCTCCTTTCCGTACAAAGCGCTTGCTGTGAGGTTTTTTAAAAGCGTGCAAATTTGGTGTAAAACAGAGCGATAACAGAGCGCGTTTTATGGAATTAATTCTACACACGTATCCGTCTTAAATCCACGGGTGATTGATGTGTACGAGAGTACCTTGCAGATGCACTACCCGGTGAAGACTTCTTCTTGCACATTTGCGTTCGGATGGTGTTTTTTCCCCTTTTCAAATAACCCCTCCAAATGTTCTAATCTAAATAAATTCCAGCTGTGAAAAATCTTTCATCTCATCTTATTTACTCTTCGGCGGGTTTTCTTCACCATTCACAGAAGATTCCACGGGAACTCAGCTCCCGTCTGCTACCGGTCGGTCGGTGTTTACATTACCAGCACGTTGTACGAAAGAAGCAACTCTCAACTCTCTACCAGATGTCAGTAGTTCAACCCGACTACAACGCTAGCTAATCGATTGTACCAGGGGCTTAATAAACTGTACCGACCGACTTCGACCGTTGTTCGTTCGGCTTTGATGTCAGCAAAAAGATTATACTGCTCCACACTGCACCTTTACTTAATCAACGTCTTTTGCAGCCATTTAGATTAAGAGTTAACGTCTCTCGCGCACTCTGTATCTTCTGTCTTACTATGCCCAAAGGAACACTGCATTTAAGATGAAACACTATCCGGCCAAATGTCGGCGGTAATCACATGCTAAAATCTTCGGCAAAGCCGGCTGGGGGTTTCTTTGTGCCTTTTGCGCGTCGCGTCCCCACTGTTTGAAATTAATCCAACCCGATGGGTGCACTCAATGCACCCATCAAGTGTAAGCAGCTCGGGCAGATCAAATTACGGAGCGAAGCACTACAGTGAAGGATGTGGAAGAAACCCTTAAATTTGTATGCAAAAAAAACATGGCTCTTTTTGGAGGAACCTTAATACTGAGAAGAAGAATCATTCTCCCTTCTGGTGTCTATATCACTAGCAAAGTACACAATCTATGCGTCTATTCGAGTGGCTAGAAACAGAGCTAACACGACTAACAACAAATCAACTACAGCAAGACCTCCCGCGTCGTGACACGAGTGTTAATAATTTAACAGATTAGTGCAATAAAATATCCTATCCTGCGCTCTGGAGCACTGGCTGCATTCGTTATTCCAGCCTGCAGTAGATCGCTCGCCCCACTGTTTATGTTTAATTTACTAGCTTCTTTCCCATTTTCGGTACGCGGGCCGATAATCCTACCCACTGCCAGCAGCCGACGCCAATCCAGTCATTTCTCAGGGATTGCTGGAGTTGGAGTTGGCCTTTCGGCTCCGGTTGCCCGAGCGGCTCACACCCGGGATATACGCGGGCGGCAACATATGGGCGTATAATTCCTACTGTAAATTGTGCCGTTTAAACCAAACATAAACTTCACTCCCTCCCACCACTACACGCCACTCGTCACTCGTCGGCTTAATCCTCCCCATTCCTGCTGCAGCATTCCAGTCAATGTCTCTGGAAGTTGGGCTGGAGTAATTCTAACTCTTCCTTGCTGCAGAACCACTCCGTGTCCGTGCCGGTCTTTGAAGTTTGTATTTGCGTTCCAACGTCCTCCTCCAAACCCTTCCCTTTTCATGGCAAAGGAAACTCGATACCGTGCTGCTGAAACAAGTGTGTCCTCTCTTGAACGTCCGTGCAGCCTGGGCAGGGACCATCAAGAACGCTGACAGTTATTGTAGCACGGAACGACATGGACAGGTTCTGGACTTTGTGTACCGGGATTTTTTTTTTACGGGAGAATCGTAATGGTTGTGATGGTTCAAAATTGGCCAGTTCGGTGGCTGGAGCACTGCAACAAGCTCACATACGAAAACTTCTGCAATCGGAGAGCATTCGGAGAGCGTCTGACAGGATCGTTCCGTATCGTGTTGGAGTTTCGTTCTTGCGCCCATTCGGACGCTGCAATTTGTTATCGGGACACCGTCCCAACAAATGCACCAGGAGTTTTCCTCCGTCTGGAACACTCTGTGATGATGAGAAAAGTACGGAACGAAATCAGTAAAAGTGTAGTTTACAGTCAATGTACTGTTTGTGCCGGTCGTTTGTTTACAACCTCAAAAAAAAAAAACCTTACCGATTCGGGTTGATGCACTGGGCAGCGCTTGCAATGCCGGAGAGTGCCAGCCCTAGTATGCCCGGGAGCCTTTATTTTTATTAACTTTCTTCTGACGCCTTCAGCTCGTACGGTGGCGGCGGCAGCACAGAGCACATCCTTTTCCATTTTGTTCACAGTCGGGGCCGGGGAAGGAATCCATTAATGACGCTCGCCCTCCACATCATGTGCAGCAGCAAGCACATGGAAGGTAGATCATAAATAATTATGTTTATGAGACGTTTGGGTGTTTCGGGCGGTTCACTACAACAAACCCTCCGTCTGGTAGGGCGGCGTCTGTGGTGATGCATTCTTTGAACTGTGCTGCCCCAGGGCAAGTTTTTGGGCAGGAAGGAAGGATGGGGTAGCAGCAGGGCAAAGAGTTACGCCTCCATTTGTTGGGTTCAGCTTTATTTCAGAGCCGGCAGCAGTGAAAGGCGGCAAATTCTGCCGGCGGATGTGATGTTTTTGCGGTTCGGCTGTGTATACCTTGGTAGCATGCGAGGTGTAGCGCACTATTTAGAAGTTATGGTGCAAACTAGTGCCACGTGATGGGCAAGGAGATGACTGCTGGAGCCTGTGGGGAGAATCTTCAGGCGTTGACATTTGCTGTACTGCCAATTTTGCCAACACATAGAACAAACATTTTAACACCGGGAAAACTTGTGTGAGTAATTATAAACATAACTTTAAAAGAGTCACCAGAGTGTAATAAGAGAGTTTTCAGTGTACGAAGACGTTGTAACATGCACTTTATTACCGTTTTGCCATCGCCGCTGGCAACATTCGCGTACTTTCGCATTGCCTCGATAGGGTCGGTCCTGCATGTGTGTATTATCATTTTTTTTATTCGGTAGTAACGGCCAGGCCGTATTGCTATGTATTATCATTACCGGAGACATAAATTTCTGCACAAAAGCTACATCGCCGACCAGCTTGAGATTGTTTTCTTAATGTAGTGTGAACTTGTGTATGGGACAGCGTCGGACAGAGAATTATGTGTCTAGGCGGATATTCAAATTGTATTGCATCACCGTGCGTAAGGTTATTTCGTTCCAAAGTCTTGCTTCAGTATTGTTGGTTATAAATGTCCGTATTGGAGTGTTAGTAAACTGGAGGCTTTTAATGGTTTTAGTATTAGCATTAGCAGTGACTCCTTGCTTAAATTAGGAAGACCTATGTAATTTTGGATTAACATGGTTGGAAGAGCTTGTCAATGCTTATAGTGACGAATTTTTGCATACAAATCAGAGAGAATACTCTATTAAATAATAGCAATTCTCTGCTGCGATGTCATACGACTTTGACTCATCCATAGCAGTGCTGTCATCTAGACACATTGTTTATCAAGCCAATTTGTAATTTGTGTAGCATAAAAGCGGCTTCTGGTTTTATCCTCTTCAATATTTCGTTAAATCCAATATTATTTTCCAACATGATTTTCGTGACGGCATTTGCTATAAAACATGTGTTTCCTTTTTATAAAATTAAATGTTGGAATTGGCAACGATAATTTATTAATAGAAGCGAATGCAAGCCTGATGGCTTAGAGTCTCTTTAAAAAATAAGAAAAATACGTTTATTTCATTATACAAAACACATAAAATTTTCTTAAACATAAAAATGTGTTTCATAAAAAAAAAAAATAAAAAAGAACTTTATTTGTACACACTCAAATACAGTGTCAGTGAAGGAGTCAGGGAGGAATCAGTGTCAAAAGGCAATTAAACGAGATATAAAAAAACAATTTTGTGGATCGCTCACCCTTATAAAAACAATTCTACAAATGGGAAATAACTAAACAATACAGTCTGCCCGCAAGTAAAGACAAAAAATAAATATAACTTAATTCATTTGAGACATAAAGTAGTTCTAGAAAGCATATCAATTGGATTGCAAACTCAACTATTAAAATTTACTGTTACTGTACACTCAAAAGAAAATGCCAAAACTGTACATATGCGACATATTTACTGCTTGAGGAAGTATTGGATCGCAAAAAAATAATATTAGGCCTAGCAAAATGTTCGTTATGAATAAAAAGTATTTAAAAACATCTTCAACGGCGCAACATTTTTTTTTCACATAGCAAAGTGACTAGGTCATCTACGTATTTTTGTACTATTTTCAATTGGTTCTAGAAACAGAGTAACCATCATAAGCAAGACCTAGACGAAGAATTAAAAATTGTTATACTTCTTGCATCGAATCCATCCAATGAAATCACCAGAACACAAATCATTAACATTTATGCATGTTGGTTTGGCATACATTAATTGGAGTTGCTGGAGCATGTTTTACTTTCTTCCCAACCATTCTCAACCGCTCTTTCTCTTTCTTCCGAAATTATTCTTTTCAAACGACATACACCTCAACGTTGAAGCGCGTTCTTCCCGCAACGAAAGGATCCAATCAAATTCAACCGCGAACGGAACTTTCGCCCGTTTTAATTAAATCCACTTCAAATTCTTCCACCTACTGCAGCAACTAGGGGGAGCTCCTCGATTCGAGATCGCTCTAGCCACGATCACTTCTGCGGGTTTGTGCAAGTGCCGTGCGGTAGCTGCACTGTGAACGAACGGAATACATACAGTAACAAAACAAATGTACAAAATTAAATAAATATACCAAAACTCCCTGTTCCAGGAATTGGCTTTCTTCCGCGCTACTGTTTTCCGATGGGTACAACGTACACGTACCCACACACCACTTGTGTACTTTCCCGTGCCGCAAACGTTATGCCACTCGAGAAAATATCATTCGGTTTGCCGCCAGCCAGTCAGCCAGCCGGTCGTTATGGTGGTATGCTTCAGCGACTCTCACGATCTTTCTCTTCTTCCCCTCTCAAAAAGAGAGTGGAAGAATAAAACCAAACCAAATGAAAACATCTAAAACCGACGATGGATGGAGCCGCAAAAGCGTAGCTTTTCCACTTCCACGAAGGAAGAAAGGTTAATATTTTCTTAACGTCGTTCGCTCGCGGCATCGTTGGATTATTTTAAGCTTGCGCTGGCGCAATCGCTTTTCCCGGCCATGGCACACCACCGAACGGTGGCAGAGTCCGGCCCCGATAAGCTTCGAATCGGAAAGGAACGTGTGGGGGAAAGGGGAGGGGGTAGAGGGATCGGAAAATGGAAAGCCAAGGACGCAAACTTTTTAAAGGCAAAATAACGTCGAATTGCTTTGGGGAAGGGGGGGGGGGGGGGGGTATTTGTGTTACAGTTACTTAATATTTTTTAACTGCTACAATGTGTAGTGAAAAAGTTTGCCAAGAATTGCCCCCCACCTCCCCCCCCGCCATCCTGCTTTTCCACCGTAAATACTGATGCGAGAGGATGGATGGAAAAGTTTTCCAAATTGCAAAACGAAAAACTAGCGGCTAGCATGCGTCCTTCACGAGCCGGGCGAGGAAAGTTTTATTTCCAATTGCAGCGCTTAAGCACAGAATGTGGAAAACCACCCTCAAGTGCGATTAGTTTTTCACTGTTCGCGTTTTGTTTTGCTTTTGTTTAAAAATTTCACTCCACCCCTCCCCTCCTCTCCCCCTGCGCGTTCCCAACAATGCTTCAACTGTTTAAAGATTCATTTAAAAAGTTTAACCCTGTGGATAATTGCGGAATGCGAAGAAATGGCGAAACGGGGGATGGGTTTGTTTCTTTATGCCTTTTCAGCACAACAATAAATAAAACTGTGCTCCGAGCAAAGGAGCAAATGCATCCTGCAGAAAGAAAAGATGCACTTTGATGAGTTGGTGAAAGAATGTCTGATGGAGAGGAGAAACGCGCTGTGAAAAGAAGTTTAGACGAGAGCAGTGTATGGCACGGATATTTTTCAATGAATCATGGAAATTTAGGGAAAACAAATTTTGAATAAAAGCTTTCTAACAAGATTGTTTCTTTTAAACAGTTTCTGTTGAGCTACATTGCCATAAATTTTCTTTTTCGATGGTTAAACTCGGTACTGCTGTGGTTTCAAGTAATATTAGGTAAACTTTCTCAGTTTCAGTTAAGAAAATATTACAAAACTTATAAAAAAAATAAATTAACATCAGTTGATATCAATCTGTTTACCCCTATTTGATTGCGCTGAGTATCTGATATTCCACTGAGTGTCGATACGGTCGCATAAATATAATAAACAGATGCGCGATTTCATTTTGTAGAATAATTATTTAACTTCACATTAAGCCAACCATCACATGGACTCACAAAGCAAAGCGAATATATTTTTAATAGTTTTTGGTGCCTTTTTAACTATTGCAGTAATGTTTACACTAGCGCCCTCTGTTGACAGCTATCCGTAGCTAGCCGATAGCGCAATATTTAATTAATGTTTCATTGTTTTAAGTAGCAAAACCTTTTTTTGATAAACATTTACCCCTTTTGTTATGGTCGGTCAACAATAATTGTATTTTCTGCATTTCACAGCGCGGGAATGATTCGCGATGCTAAACAGTTACGCTAGACAACGCAAGGTGGCGCTTTAGTAACGATAGAAAGAAAAAACTCGTCAATTTAAAACAGTTTAGAAATATGTATTTTTTATTCTAAGGACGTTTTAAAACTAAAGAGACATTTTGAGAAAAATGAAAACCGAAAATTGACGCACTAAATGTAAAATAATATGTATTCTTACAAAGACAATATTAAAAACAAACAAATCATCATCTAGACGTCTAATACAAAAAAAATGAAACCATCTCAAGGATGATGCAAAACAAATATCACTCCGTGGCAGTGAACAAACTCGACACACAACACACACACACAAGACAAACACTAACCACAACAGACCGGATATAAAAAGGGCACCAGAAGTCATCTCTGGATCCCCTACAAGCCACAGGCTCTTCTTTACGCCACTTTAAACCCGACTTACCGCAGCGTACATGCAATTTAGTGTAAAAATGCATGTTTGCCAACTGCGACCGGCATTACGGCGCTGGTACCGCCATATGCGCCGACTGCACTCGCCGACTGCAATTTAATAGCATGCAAATGTGTGCCCAATGCCACTGACACGTCACGGCTTCTCGTCGTCGTCATCGTCTATTCCGGAGTTACCAGAGTGCCACACACTTACAGCCGACCGTTCCCACTCGATGGTCTCCTCTGCCCGCTGCTACTCGAACCATGTTACATCCGCCAGTCAGGTCGCCATGAATCATTTTCAATTTTCAAGAAGTCCTTGCTCGGGACGGGAACGCGCGGGAGCACAGGACCAACACGACTGTTGCCGGCTACCTTTCCGGCGGCAGCAACCACCTCGACGGCACATACTGGCGCGGCATGTTGTGCCGACGCTTGACATCTCCATCTCCGAACGCGGAGCCAAAGAGGCATGTTTGCCGGTGTGTGGGGTTTTGGGGCAACCCGGTAGGATGATGTCTCTTACGACTGAATGCTCATTGCAGCACTCCGCCTGCCAAACGTCAATGAACGGGTTGAGAGTGGGCCAGAGACGCCCTGGGAGCGGGACGATAACGGCGAGCTAAATGTGTGTGTGTGTGTGTGTGTGTGTCGGGTACATGGAACATCCATTGGCAATAGATTTGCGATCGGCAAAAAGCTGTGATGCATTGAAGTGGTTGTTGGGCCTCCTGCCTCTACAATGTGGATGTTTCTTGTGTCGGTCCTGCTGCTTTGGGCATGTCTTTTGAGACATTTGCGCGACAATGCCTCTTACACGACGCCTGAAGATGATGGGGCCAGCGGACAAGGGGAGTGTTGATGAGTGAGATGCAGTGAGGCGGAGCGGCAGGATGTTGTTTGGCGGTGCTCGAACGGATAGACACTTGACATTTAGTATGGCGGTACATGTCACCACTAAAAGGTGGTTTTGGCCCGACCCGTCTAATGACGTGTTTATTATCTGCAGCGATTTATTCCATCCCTTGTAGCCGCGGGAGAAGCGATTGCTGTAATTGTTTGTGGCTGCACATTGTTGACACACATTGCATCCATTCTAAGAACACCATATTAATAGCATGCCTTTATTAGAACTATCATTTATGCAGCTGTGCTAATATTGGCCCCTTTTATGTTTTAAGCCAGAAGCTGAAATTTTCAGCCTGTAAGTTGTTGGTTTATGTATCAGATTTCGAGCATTTATCGAGCAGTATTGCAAATGAAAACATTGCCTGGTAGCGTCAAACAACGCGTTAGTTTATTTTAGTTATTGAAGTCACTTCTTGACATTGAGAATTGTAACAGATACTGTTAATTTATCCATTGAAAATAATTGTACAACGACCTCACTGTTATGCTGTGGAATAATAAGCTTGCGCGGCTTCGGTGAGCAGACCATCTTTCAAGCCCGGTACGGAACGACCCAACCTGCAAAATCCTTTTAGGACTTCCTGCTGCGCTGAGATGGGAGGACGACGGTGTCTACCATCAAGGCGGGGATAAGGCATTGAGGCAAGACCGTTAGAGATTTTGGAGTTCGTGTTAGTAGACGAAAGCAACCAGGCCAGAACGAAATCAACCAGGCAATTCTTTTGAAAGTAAATTAATCATCAAACATAAAAAATAACATAAGTAAAAAGAATTTCAATAAGAAAAAGAAAGTGAACCAGAAAAACAATTATTTGTTGAATTATTGTTATCGAATTTCATGAGGAAAAATATGACCAGCTTGACTAACGGTCAGTTTAAAACAACAAGTTAGAAAGAGATAGACTGCTGATCCATAGATTTGACATCTTCTCGAGCAGGTACTCGAAACTAATTATAGCTTTCAGGCTGAAAAACCTAGGCTGAAAATCTGAAGCTAGTTTTGTCTGTGATTTTGTATGGAGTGTGAGCCGCCAAATGTCTAACTCCATATAAAAAAAAAACTGGCTTAAAACATAAAAGGGGCCATTGCTGGAAAAGTTGTACCATGTTTGTTGTACAATTGTATGGCCTTATGACTTTCAATTCTTGCTGGCGTAATACTTTTGCTGCATGACAAACAAATTGATTCGTTTCATGGTTATTTCTTGCGGAAACTTTTAACGAATTATTTGCATGCAGCTAATGCCACCAAACTCTTAACATAATGTTTATCAGATTTTCAGAAGTAGGATATCTCCTGGTTGCTTACTAACTAAGACACTCCAAATGCAAGAAAGCTTCATGTCAAAACGTGTCAAAAATTATATTATACGACTGGAAAATTTTATTGGGATCGGCGAAACATTAGATACTCGAGGCACATCAAAAGGACGCCTAGAATAATTTCCAAATACCGGAACTTACTTGAGTTGACAACGCCTCCAAAGTGTACCGAAGTGAAGTAAAAAATAAATTACTTCCAGGAACCGAATTCGTACACCAAAACCAAAAACATCCATTGATACTTACATTCCTTTCAACGCTCCGGAATGTCCCTTTTTTGCTGATTGATTTGACAAAAGCTCAGCTGAGGTTTTCCTTTAACCATTCGCTTGGGACGAAAGCATTAAAATGTAACATTCATGACAGACGGAAAAAAACACCCCGCACGGGAAACATGAATGGCATAATTTTCGTCAACAGCGCTCGGGGGGAATATTTCCAAACTGTATCTCTCTGTTTTTATGTTTACTTTTTTAACTTCCTGCTCTCTCGTGGTAAGCTTTTCCGCTCGCCCAGTAACTGTACGGCTGCAACTTTGTATGGAACGCTGGCGTTTGCATCACTAAAGCCGTCGCTGGTCCGGAAATGCAGGAAATTATTAAACCAATACTTGGTTGAGGGAGAATCGTTTGGCGTTGGAGTTCGATGGAAAAAGTCCTCCTCCAACCTTCTGACGCAAGCGAAAGGGACGCGACTGGTGGCAAGCGACATGAAACGGAAATTGATTTCTTCGTGCAAGCGAGCGCACGCAAAAACGGAATTGAACTTGCCCAAAAAGTCAGCCCGGAATGCGTGGTGCGGGGTGAAAGAAACATTTTCATTTTACATTTCTCATTCCACAAACTACAGAAAGGCATAACCACTGCTCTGTGATCCGACGAGAAAGAGCAACAAACGCCAACCAACGGAACCGGAACGACCGGAGGAAGCGAAATGTACACCACACCTTTTCTGAAGGGTGCCATTTTAATGAGCAACTCGTGCCAATGGTTCAATGGTTTCCGGTTGGTGGCGGGTTTCTGTCGTATCGGGAATGTTAATGCTTCTCAAACAACACCCACAATCCGTCCCGAAATTCTGGAAGATGGCCCTGTGTATTGTCTTAACATTTCACCTCACGTCGATAGATTGCGGTGCTGTGTTTGGTTTCCAAGGATTCGTCTCGCTTTTTCTCGCTCACTCAAGTGTTTGTGTTAGCACCACGTTGGGCTGGATCCTTCCATTGGATCCCGTACGTCCTGAGCGCACCACATACGCATATTGGTGAGATGGGGTTTATGGGGCACTCGATTGCTTCATTGACTTAGTGCCCCCCGTGGTACTCCACTATCGCCCGGGAAGATACTTAGAGACAGAGTCTATTCGTATCCTGGCCCCGATCCAACCCTCTTCGCTATCTCCAACAGAATTCATGCTCCAACAGCAGGTGGCGTGATTAGCGAAAATGGGTTAATTACGCTCGACCGATGCTGGCGAATGATTTTTGTACCGTCGCCAGGACGAGGTTGGTAAAAAGCGAATCGCAGGGCCAAACACAACATCGCAACAGTATGATTAGCACTATCATCAGTTGGGCACGTTATGTTTCCTGCTCGTCCGGATGGTGTGTTGATGTGGTGCGCCGTTGCCGGATGCGTTTTTAGCAGCGTTTGCCTAATTGCAGATCGCTGGCGCTGCATAAATTTGTGGGCATTCAGCTTGGATTGAGATTGATTTTGCAGAAGAAAAAAGATTAATTTCTCTTTTTGTAAGCATAAAACTAAGCACACTGAAATATATGATAATATGGGGTATAATTATTTGTCATAACGGTCAATTATCCTACTCGAACGATAGAGAACATGAGTCAAAAACACTAATTGTGTGTTGTATGGTGTATGTTATGTTTTGAATACTCCAATAGAGTCTCGTTTAACATCTCTAACTAAACTAATATACTGCCAACAATTGGTATCAAACGGAGACACCCTTTTCGTCAACCAGGCTGTATCTGATCAAGGGTGTGAAAAGTGATTCGAGTTACGTCATATGAAATCACACGAAATTCTGTTGTATGGGCTTTAAAATAATTAATTAAAAAAGTTTACCAAAGAAAACAATGAAAACACACTCTAAATCACTCGAAATTGCTTCTTTTTCATTGAATTATTTTGAATAAGATATTTCAAGGTAACAATTACAGTAGAGCGTCGATTAT
>KB671530.1:28823-121880 GCA_000349105.1 Anopheles epiroticus | reverse complement strand
GGGGGGGGGGGGCGAATTATCCGTGACCCAAAAATTTGACAGCTCTAGAAGAAAAATGTCCATTACGATATGGTTGAATCAAGCAGCTCCTCTGTGTTAAGGCAAATAAATCGATCATTTTTGTATATTTTAAGTTAGATAAGTGATTTATAACACTTTTAAATAGAAAAATATGTTATCGAATTTATAATTAACTTATACCTATAAACAATTTTTTTATTTATTTTTATAGAGGCTTTGACCATACCTATAAAATACACGCTAGTTTTACAAATATAAGCTTTTATATTAGCACGGGACGGTTATCGATTATCCGGCATGCGTGCGGTCCCGACCACCCCCGATAATCGAATTCTGTCAGAAACTTAAGGAATTAATATTGATATTGTATAACGCAACAGTTGGCTTGAAAATAACCTAAAGGATAGAGAGATAGATGCGACTGGTTAGATTGAGAGTTAACTGAAGACTAGTTTGTTGTTTGTTTTGACTAGTTAAGTGAAGACTATTTGTTTAAAGTTAGTTTGTTTGGGGTCTTTCGATTTGGCCCAAATAATTGGCCCTATACTGTCGAAGAATTGGTCCAGCGAGCATAAACGGAAAAATATAACTGTGAAAAATGTCACTAGCTACTACGTACTGTTCAAGCATTTAAGCACTCTGTTATAAACAAACAAAGCAATATTTCAGAATAAGTTTAAAGTACCTTATTCAGTACTAGCATTGTCACAAGATGCATTTATTCCCTAACATTTTCCACGGAGCTGTTGAACTTTTACTCAAAGTAATTTGTTGCACCAAAGGAAAAACCAAACCTACCTAACCCTAATTGCCCAATTAGTATATCAATTAACCCTCGCAGTCAAAAGTTATTCTTTACCCCAAACGTGTAAGGGTCACCAACAAAGGAAGCAGAGCAGCAGTATTTCCCGACAATTCCCTCAGCAAAGTCTTTCCGAAATAATTTCTTTAACCTTTTTTCCTCAACCAAAAAAAAACAAACTTTTGCAATACTTTAAGCTTAATACTTAAGTGCTTTTTGGGGTTGGAGAAGGGTAAGAAAAGCCACACAGGAGAAAACCCGGCAGGGTTCCTAGCCGCTCGGTTGGTTTCCGGACGCTTCCTTGACGGCGAGTGTAGTTGCTCTTAATTAACCTGCTCGTTTTTCTTCTGCATCGTTTTCCAACCAAGCGCTGCTCGATGGAGTCACCGAGAGCGGGAGAATTCCTTCGACCCAAATTCGGGCAGGAGGAGGAAAAGGGTAGAAAAGCGCATCCGCCAGCGCTGCAGGGACCGCACGAAGCTACAATATCCGTCAGCGTGCGGAAACGTTTGGCTCTCCCGTCCGTAGCAGACTGCCACTGCTGACGCCCATCTACCGGGGACCAGGGATTGAGTTTCCATGTTGACGACCAGGATAATGTTTGTGTGCTGGTCGTCGTTTCTCGCCAGTGCCGGATGTGAAGTTATTTCCAAGAGTTTTTCCCCCCCGGTTCGCTTCTACCCGGGCGCCCTTTCCAATGGCGGAGAGCGGGAATGGTATCCTGTTTCTCGCGCTTCCATTACAAAAGCTTATCGCAATGGCAACGCCAAATGGGGGTGCTGCCGGTGGAAAAGCGATGCCCCGAACCCAGGCTCCATTTATTACCGGCGCCGGTCAAGAGGTGTCAAGGCGCGTTGCGAGTGAAGAGAAGCTTTGTTTTTTTTTGTTAGCCCAATCATGACACCACAGCACAAGCGCAGAAGAATGGCAAAAGGATTACGAGCGACTCGGAAAACTCTTACATGGCTCCAATTAAGTTGATTACTTAATCGTTAATTTTTGGCTTCGCCGTTGAGGGTGTGCGGTAGGGGAAGGAAGCAGCATTTATTTTTTTGTTTTTTTTTTGCAAATCCGTACATAATCCCACGAGACATAATCCGATCAGAGCGGTACAGGAATAATGAAAGCGCTCATTAGCTCGAGGAACGATGGAGGCAAACATGTTTGGAAAGGAAAAGCTTACGGTGAGAGCTTTCCCGTTGGAAGAAAATTTAATCATCTAATTACACTATCGAAGTTAAGTTTATTTCAACAGTGTCTTTCTTCATGATTTAAATTAAGATACTTCAGATGAAAATAATGAAATCTCTACAGTGTCTGTGAATTGATAACAGTTAGTTTACAGTACTGGTAGGTGCACTTAACTGTCAGTAAAACATAAAAAATTAAGAAGATTTTGTTCGTATCTTTGATAAGCTTTTCTCTTCTTCTGATGCTATGTCACAGGTTTTTTCTTCTTTTTCTTCTGCTATGTTATAGATTGTATCCTCCTGTGATAGTTATTTTCATAATCAGAGGCTAACTTTTATTTCTCTATTTATTTGTTTAATTATCTTTTTTTCGTTTTTGTTGTTGTTGATTTATCTTTGTTTTTTAATTTATTTACAGTTGATTTATCCTTTTTTCTTCTCGAATGATTTTACCATCATTTTTTGTTTGCTTTAATCCATCGCTATCTTTGGCTTTTTGTTTTACGTGTAGTCATTTTTTAGCTTCTCAGTCATATACGCCCTTTTTATTCAATGTCTGATTATATCATCCACATTATTCAGGGTTTTCTAGGGTCTTTATGTATTTTATTCTTTGACTGTGTTCTGTTTTGTTTGGTGACTGTCATGATAGTAATTAAGAACTGATTTACAAAAAAGTTATTGAATTTCAAGATTGTCATCTGGCAAGGTGAATAACAAGTCGACAAATAACATTTGCACCAAGAAAGCAGCACAAATGTCAATACTAGTGTTAATTTGTGCAAATAACTTCTCATCCACTAAATACGAAAGGGTGTGAAGTAAAGAAAGGTAGAATCAATCGGCAACGGCCACATTCGCTTTTATTACCACGAATCCACCTCCAACAGCTCGCATCATACTGCGGACAAGGAAATGCATCGTAAACATAAACCGTAGCAAAGAATAATGCTCACCGTGCACCCTAGTTGCAAAGAAGTGCATATTGCTTTTCCCCAAACAAAACAAAACTGTTAGACGTACGAGTCCCGCTGGTGTAAGGACACGTTCGTTCGTTCGATTTGCATATGCAAATTTCATTCTATACCATTTTCCATCGAATCGGTTGAAAAGGGAAATGGAAAATAAATACGGCGCGCATTCCCTCTAGATATGTAGCTCCCCTGTTAAGGTTGGTTACGAGACTTTGTTTTAAAAAAATGGTTGTGTTTTAGCACCTTTCACAACGGTATATTTCGTTGCGCGTTTTTAAAAGGATGGTACTGCGGTTATGATTTAATTGACGTTTTTCGTTTCGTTTTCCTGTTTATAAAGCAAATGAAAAATGAAAACGTATAGGAAAACGATATTAAAAACATACAACACGAAGGAAACACTAATGATTTGACCGCATAAGTGCGAAATGCTTTTCCACATCTCGGTATAACTAACAGCGTACAGTAATGAGCACAGCTTTGGAATCACACTAGATGATAAGACATGGGAACAAAAAATGAAAAGTAAGTTCAATTAGTTAATTGGATGCAAACAAACTTGTAATTGAATATAATATAAAGTTCATTTACTTTTCATCTTGAATAACTTCAAGCTGTAAATCCATAGAGTACAGTTTCATAAAATAAAAATTCGTTCCCGTTCATTGCACCCTAACCCACTGTGCAGTGTCACCATAAAAAGACGACAAAGAGCGAAGGCGCAAAATTTGCATATGCATCTTATGCGCTTCACCAATAATGGTGAGATTTTTCCCTCCATAGGAGTCGGTTTGACTTTTATTTTGTCCCTCCCTGGCTCCCTCCGGCCTCTCGGTCGCTGCCCGTGTTTGATCTTTCCCTACACACGCACGGCATTACTTATGTTCAACACCTCATCAAACAAAAGCACCCCGCCGGTCGTTCATTTCTCTGTTGTTACCGTCGATCGTTTTGTGACGCCTTTAGCGAATTGGTGCCGGTACCAACCAACCATCCAGTGAAGGGAAAATGTGCATATGCGATGCAGACGACTTGACTTTGCAGCCGGTGTGTGAGGATTGCATTGCACCAGGCGGGTGATGGTGCCATAAATTGGAACCATGTTTGGCGATGGTTGTGCTCTACCCCGTGCAACGGGGCAACACAAGTGCACGCGGAAGAAGTGAAAGCAATAAAGGCATGTGAGATTCTAATGCATATCGATGGTAAACATAACTTACGGCGGATTGAGACTATGGAGAACGTGTCATTAATTTTATTTTGTGTGAGCGAGGTTTCGACGTGACTATAGTCACACTGGTGCCTAGAGGTGTACGGAGAATTGTATTTCACGACCATGTTTGTCAATGCAGTCAGACATCAGGATTTTTGCGATGATAATTTACAATATTGCAATAGATATTCATTTATCCTAGATCCAAGCGAGCAATATTTGATTGAAAAGCTGTAGGCAAAAAAAGGTCTTGGTTTAAATATTTACGAGGATTACATCTTTTTTCTGTTGTAATGAGCAGGCTTTTTTGCTTAAGTATTCAGCTTTTAATTTACACATTTTTATAATGCGATTTATGCATCAAATAGCTCGGCCGTTATAACGAAAGAAAAAGTTTGTAGATCAGCTATTAATTATATTGATTATTTTGTTACGAATATTTATAAAACTTAAGGAAGGAATAAACATTTAAGAAGGAAAGTTAAACAAAGCTTAAGATTAACCTAAGTGTTTGAATAAGTCTAGGATTAAATATGGATCCTTGCCTAGAATTTCTCGATGTAATCCTGATGTGTCACAAACTTTCGAGAGTAAAAATTCACAAAATTGATTTGAAGGTAAAACAGATATAAGGGTTTTGTTTTCCTTCATCGCTACATCCATTAAGGTTAATATACACGGACCATAGTTAGCTTGCGTAATAGTGATATATCGCCATCTAACTGCGACTGGCGGAAGCTTCTGAAAAAAATTTTAACTTTAACACGAAATAACCGTATAATTAACTTTACTATTCATTGGTTTGCTAATGCTATTGAGAGAAAGGGAGGAATACTCAAGTATATTACGAATAATAGAATATTTAAACGAGTTAGACATAAATTCGATACAACATAATTAAAGTAATTCCCGACGGTGCTTGTGAGGATACATCATACGCTACAGCGAATTCCGGGATCGGAAAATTGTATTCGATTGTATAATATTGGTATCTACTGGCATTATCTGATGACAGTTGGTGGAAGCTGTCAAAAAAGTTTTGGAATTAACATCCAAGAACCGAAGTATTTAGTCTATTTTTAGTGGTGGACAGCATGAGAATCAATTTTGCATTTTTGATAGTTTCAAAATAGGAAAAAATACATACGTCTACATCGTGGTTCCTCCAATCGTCACTAGATGAGGCCAGTGTATATCTAGGATTATGCTTGCAATAATGCAATTACACTTCCTTTTCACAACCTTTTCCCGGTGGCAGAGGAACTAGAGAACCATCCAATTTTTTGTAAGCATGACTACCGTAACAAAACCGAAATGCAAATCTCGAATATTTTCCCCCTCTTATTCGCCACAAGAACCTCAAGAACTTAATTTAACCATCACTAATGATTCATTTAAAAAAAGCTACGTCAACGTGTCGGACCACACATAATTATACAGCATCATCATGTGATCTGCACATGCGTCCCACTACTAATTGAGATGATGTTTATGCGTTTCATTTAACCGACTGTAGCGATCCGTTTGATGTGAGTCGCTGCCTAAGTTACATGTATCTTTTTTCTCCATTTCCCAGAATTAACAACAAATCTTCTTACAGATTGTGTTGTATATGCCATACCTTCCTGTGCATTACCGTCGATGGAAGCGTAATGCCCCCGGGCGAAGTTCCACAAAGTCGGAAAGACAGCTCAAACCAAACCGGAAGAATGGCACGTATGATGATGGAAGGTGTGATGAATTGTGTTGTCATCGCATTATGCATCCGCAAGACTTCCGCATTGCTGCGCTCATCATCAACACCCCTCACCTCAAGACCCCCCCCCCACGGGGTTCACCCTTCGTCCCTTTTCGGAGCATCAACATCAAACGCAACGCAGCATCATCTTTGTAGATTGCGTGTTTGAGAATGTGCAGTGGAGCGATGCGGTTGGGGCTGTTGGTGACTTTGTGTTTTATCTTGTGCCGCTGTGCACGCACGCAAACAAACGATTACAGAGGCTGTTTGTGCATTGTTTCAAGTACTGCGAGAAGGCTTTGTGTTTTCTGGGAGTGTACCAGAGTGTTGGGCTCTGTACAATGTAATCCTCCGTGTCTCACAAGTCCTTAAAGTGGAAGTAATTCCTTTGCACGTGGCTTTCCTTACGCTTCGGTACGCTGCATCCGTCTTTCGGTATTGTGCTGGCGGGTAAAAGGATGCCTCCGGGGATAAGAGATTACGTTGTTCACACCTTCGTCTATAAGCCCGCATAGTGATGGGTGTCATAACGAAGGAAAGGAGTGAACAAGCTAATGCGCCCTAAGAGTGCTTAAAGTTGATGCATTTAATGCGATGCTTAGTGATGCATTCCGCCAAGTTTGAAGAGCCCGCAACTTGTCCTGGGGCTCCTGCGCGTTGGGTAAAGTTCCAAGCTTTTTTCTTCTGGGTTCTCGCCAACTCCTACCACCGTCTTTCACGAAACACGGACACCGCAATCAGTCCTATTGAGACATATTTTTAGCCGCTTGTAGCACTTTACCCAATCACATCCCTAACACTGGTTCGTCTCGGTGATACAACTGAATTACCACTTGCCGTCGTCAGCTTCGTCATGATCAGCAGCAGCCCGATGACAACCTGCAACACTCCATACACAGCTTACCGAAAATTCATCATCACTAGAGTACCACCAGCTGCTACCTTCCGGCCGGAGGACCAAGAGAACCTAGCAGGAGGAGGACCAATGCACCGCAGGAAGTGGAGATGATTGTCGTTTCGCTGAAAAGTTTTCCTATTCAGACCCGACAACACCGATCCCTCCACCTTAATGGGGAAATGGAGGAGTGGCGGGAACTCCACTAGGACACACACAGTCTGCAAAGTTTTTCCCTTTGGAACGCACCGGGACTGCACTTTTCAGGTCAAATGTCTAGCAAGTTTTGTTTCGTTCTTCCTTTTTTCCTTTCTTGCACTGCCTGGTGGATACGAAATTTTGGTTGGCTATGGCACACAGCAAGGTGTCGTGTGAAGAGAGTGTGAATGGGTCCATTGCATATGACTCCTTACGGAAGGTAAACTTTTGTGGGCTATAATTAGTCTTGCATTATGTTACGGTTGGCGAGCGACATAGCGAGTTACTACAGCCACGGCGAGGGGCAGGAGTGCTCTATCTCTTAATCAAGCGAAAATGCTACGGTTGGGAATACGGTAGTGTAGAATATCTTTGATGCAACGTAAGATTATTGGGCCGGTTTCGCTTCTTCTCGAGGTGCAGCTAAAGCTTCAGCAAATTATGACCCTGAGCCGGAAAAAACTTTCGTTTCATCTAGACGGCTAGAGGGAGCGTAAAACTTATGCACAGCGTATCCTTATTTATGCCGCTGGCAGTGAAATGGCATGCAACCTGTTTCTAGTGGTGGGTATACGCGGATACGGAACTATTCGGTAGTTCGTTCTGATTCTGGAATTGTTTCTAATTTCGAATACGATTCTGGAAACGATTCCCTAAAACGGCTACGGAACCAATTCCAGAATCGAATCTGGAACCGAAAATGGATTTGATTCTGATGTCTTCTGGAATGCATCAGGTTCTGGAACCATCTGAAACCAATTTTGAAGTTGATTGCAAAATCAATTATAGAGCTGATTCTGAAACTAATGGACGAATTGAGATATAATTCCAATTCTTGAATAAAATTCGGTTCAGATTAAATCCTATAACTTTGGAACGATTCAATAATACTTTGAAGATGCTCTTATTCCCATATTATCATTGGTTTCATCTTACTTTTTTGAAAATTTCTACTTATCAAATGTGCTGCCTTGGGTAGACGATCAAAATATTGTTACTAAAGTTACGAAATTAGTTGAAAATTATTTAAGGCAATTGGATTACACAGAATTTTTAGAATAGTTGGGGAAATATTGGACTCTAGGTAGTAATTCACTACCAACAAGTAGAGTAAGACTAGCCTAGAATTGCGGTCATTGGCAGAATCGTTTGCTATTTAACAGCTTTGTTCCAATTTTTTTAGCTTAAACTTATCGAAGAGATAAGAATGCAAACATTTTTTCATTGAAATTGAATCAGATTAAACTTACTCTCCGAAAATCATTCTCCAAAATCAAATCAAAACTAAATCCAGACCTACTTTTGGGAATCTATTCCATCAACCGTTCTAATCGGTTCTCTAACAAAACACAAATTTTCCCATCACTACCCATTTCCAACCCATTGCAATGCCAATGGCCGCGCGTGAGTCAAGCGTGGTGTGAATCACTTCCCCGCGGAACACAACTTGTGCAGCGTGCCAACGAAGGCCTTACTTTTGCACTTTTCTCACATTTCTGCAGTGGTTTGGGGCTACGTACCGAATGGACCGTGAGGAATTGAATGGCAAGAGAATGCACCAAAATGTCATTGGAGCCGGGTTGGGGACGAACGAGCAGGAGGAGCAGAAGGTACTCGCGCGCACGGGACGAGATTTATGGGTTCTTTATTGTCTGTGGAGAAAGCAGAATATATGCAGAACACACACACACACACAATGACCCGTGCGAGGAGGTTCCATTGCATGCCGAGAGCATATCTCGTCGGACAAATCGCGACGACAGTGGCCACCGGAAGATTGATATCGCTGGATTACCTTCGGAGTTGAATAACTCTCTCTCTCTCCCTCCTTCTTCTCGTCCACTGAACTGGAGGACTTCACATGCTGGTTCTCACAGCACACCGAGCGTGGTCCAGAATGGCGCATAGCACAGGTCACGGTGGCCGGAGTTCGGCCTGCGATGGCTTTCGGATAGGGGCCCGGGCGTCCGATGGCATCTGGACTTTAATTTATGACACTCGCCATAAACACAGAGATTTGCATGGATCGCATCTAACAGCGGACATCACACAGAGAGGTCGGTGTTTGATTGGCCGCCTAAGAAACGTTCGCCACAGTTTCTCGGATGCATATTAATACCAGGTCCCGTGTCACGCAGTGCTCCAATTTCCCGCCCAACGTTCTACCGAAGCGGCTCTTAGATGTGATCGATTGAGGACATCTTGGATGCAATGATTTATGACAACAAATAACAGACTATGAGCTGTTCAACCACCCACAGAGCTATTACAGTGCTCTTTTGCGCTTTTACGACCACCGACCGTCTACGTCTGCCGTTCCGGGGGGGGAACATTAGCCAGAACGATTGTTTCGAACCAACAAACAAACTAACTCTACCGCCAGGATCGTGCAATTAGAACTTTCGCAGTAAGCACTTCGTTCCGATTCCGTTACATTCATCAAAAGCCGGATATCTCTTTACTACCCACCGTAGTACCGGGCGAAAATTTATCGAACCCGCCACCGCATCCACACCTCACCATTATATTGTACGCCAACGTCAAATTAGTGTTTGTTCCGTCTCATTAAACAATATTGGATACTCCGTTGTGGGAACTCCCGAGTTAGTCACGTTCTCCACCGTTCCTTGCCGCCTTTACCCCCTCAGAAAGGGTAATTAAACGAATTCCATTCATTCACACAAATCTTTTCGCTGCTGTTCGCTTTCGATTCCAACCCAAGCCAGCCCCTCACGCCCGGTACTAACTTTATTTATTCAATTACCTTACCCATCCTTCCTAGCAAGTCCTCTCCCAAGCACATGAATCGTTCGGCAGGGAAAGCTTTTTACGATTATTTCTGTGTACTTGCGGAGCGTTCGTGCAGTAATGAACCCGTGTGCAGCGTGCTCAATCGAACTGACCTCGATTAAACTTCCGCCCCTTTGACTGTGGGTGGTGGGAAACACTTGGCAAACTTTTTCCTTGGATTCCCCGATAGAACATAATAAAATTCTTGGAAGATTTTCTGTGGCCACGCTGGTCCACGGTGGTCTAGTGTGTGGACATCGGTTGAGAAGTTTTCGGCCTCAAGTAGCTATTGAATTAAATTTCATTTCGTGCCATTACAACTTTTGGCCGTATTTATTTTCGGAACACATTTATCGACGTACTAACTGTGTGTCTTATCAGTTGGGCTTTTTCTGGTGCTTGTTGGCAACGTATTCTACGGGAGCTTGGAAGAGTGTATTCCTATCATAATCCATCGTTGATGCGAAATGCTGTTCTTCAGTTTCTTAGTGAATCAAGGATGACGTACAAACAGTCGGCAGTTGACTTAAAGAACCGATTGTCCCATCCTTATCAATAGCCATTCTAAAGTCTGTGAGCAGTTCGATTCGGCTCTTCACGACCCAATTACTTCCAGTCACTTTCCCGCAAGATGGCGACAAGCGTCAGGAAACAGCAGACGCCAATGAAAAACTGCCGAGACATGCCAAGATCCTCAAAATGCTAGTCCCCCTTTTGCGCCCTGCCAGCCCAGGAGCTGTACAAAGCGCAAAACCCCCCGGAGGAAAGTATGCGCGCACCAGCGGAATGCACAGACTGAAGCGGAAAACGAAAACTCGTAACTTTTTATGACCTGATGGAGACCAAAAAAAATATTAAAAAGCAGAAAAAAAACTTTTCTCCGTCTCAAACTTTGCCCGTTGCAAGTTGGGCTGCTTACGGGGCAGACTTTCCACAACGGCACACAAAGGATATAAACATCTGCCCGATTGCGGGTTCTCCCCTCCCGAATGGCTCCAAGTAGCGCCCCGATTTCCCATTTCCTTTCCGCGAGTTCAAGGGATTAGGTCACAAAGACATTGAGATATAATCGCACCCTTCACGTTTTCTCCCTTCCAGGGAAACGGCTGTTGGCCTGTGGCAAAGGGAGTAATGTGGTCCCAGTGTTTGGGTCCATTAAGATGGCTCCCTTTCGTTTTCCTGTGACGATTATCGACCTTTCGCGGGCGGGTGGGGAATACAGCAAGGTTGGAGGCCATTCAAGGGTCGTCTGGAAAGATTTGGCGCATTATCGCACGGGGAGTTTCCAGAGAGCGGCGAAAAGATCATTCCAATTTCGATCACTGCCTCCGTGGCACGAAGTTCAGTTATATTGCATCTGTTAAGGAAGAGTTGCGGCAAGTCGGTAAGAAGGAGAGAGCAAGGATTTAGAGCCTTTCTTATTTATTGATTTGGTACCAGGTTTATACAGGGGCGATGTCTCTATGGAGAATATGTCCAGTGCTTCGCAGTGGGCTATTATATCTAAAGCATACGTCACTTGAAGCTGAACTAGATAAGCTAAAATGATGTGAGATTTAACGCATTGAAAACGTAATTTTGATCCAAAAAAAGCAATGCGACCAGGCCGTTACTACGAAAACAAAAAGAAAAGCTCGATCCAACATTATTCAAACAACAAGTGAAAATATTTTTCTAAGTTTCTGGAATGATTATTGATACTTTCAATAAATTTGCATCTTCATCAATCAATCTTGACTAATCTTACAACATTATTTAAAAGATATTGGGTGAAAAATTGATCTTTGAAATTTGGAAAAATCCTACCTTTTTCAAAGAAAACTAGATAAAGTTGGAAAGAAAACTTCTCGCTTGGATGTCAATTTAAATATCCTCTTATGTTGGTTGGTCCAAGGTATTTATCGGAGGGTTTCATGTAAGAGTCTGATTTCTACACTTTTAGTTATTATTACAACCTTGATGACGCAAACCACATTTTAATGTGCTTTCTTTCCTCAAATTAGAAGTAATTGCAAAACCAGCATATTACAACATATAATTGCTCTCCATCACCATCATCACAGGTGATCTCCGTACCGGTGTAATTGACATTTTTGTTACAACGTCTTACGTTTCCCTTCATCCTGTCGTATCTTTTGCAGGTATTTCTCCACCAGTCGTCCAGTTGCTCAAGCACGATCCGGACCGCGGAAGCATTTCACTCAAATGTCATTCGACGCTGGAAGCGGCCACCGAAGTCATCGGCAGCGATGGCAAACCGACCGAAGAAACTCACGTCGAATGGTACAGGTAAGAGAGTGCCGGCTAGTCCTCGAGAACCCTCCACCAAACCAACTAAACCGACCAAAAAGCCAACGATCAAAAGCACACGTGAAGAAATGCGTTCGAGTGCAATTTGTGCATTCTCGTGTGTCGTACGTGTTTCGATGGTACTTTGAAAGGGTTGCACTCGGTAGCATTTTCTCCATGCTAGTCATCATCCCGTATGCGTATTGGTTGTAGTAAATGTGTTAAAATATCTCGCATAAATGCAACCAACCAAACCGCACAGAGAGAGAGAAAAAAACAACTTCAGAACGCATTTAAACGAACCTCATTAATTTTATCGTTCAATTAAATGGTGAATGAAAAATGTTGATGAAAAAATAAGACTGCCAGACAAACACACACACACACACAGACACATACACTTGTGGGTTGAATTTCCCCAATCTCTTGTGAGGTTGGGCAACTCAACATTGTTAATAATCGCACAGCAAACGAGCACACACGCCGCGGCTCGTTGATTAAATGTGTGCGGTGTTTAATCGGTAGGAAAAATAATAATCCTTCGCCTACCCGTGCCAGGAGGGAACAGTCTGCTGTTTTCAAATTTATTGGACAACCCTTTTTCGGCTGGTGATGCAATTTTCACCTTCCGAAAATAGTATGCATATGCACATTTTTATTGGCAAATTTTGCATATGCTTCGGTGGTGATAATGATGGCTCCCCGGGTGAGATGTTTGTACCTGCAATCATGCTCATCGAGCGTGGCTAATTTTAACGAAACATGGTTATTCGAACCGATGAAGATGATTGAGAGAATGTGATCATTATGTGGAATTATAGTTGAATGATCTAGCAAAATATGTTTTAAAAATACTTCAGAATGATACTAGGATTAAAACAACTTTTTAAAAAGCAAACATAAACGAACGCATCAGAACATTTTTAAACAATTTCTAAAAAATGTTCTACTCTTACCATAATGGTTTTTTTTTTCTATTTTGATGTTGTTGTAAGCACTCTTCGTTTCGGCAACACGGAAGACGCTTGAATACTGTTGTTAACATCATATGATACTATTACAATCACCAAGCTTTTTCAGTTAAAATTGCTATCAAAAGCCAAATATGCTCGATTTGCTAGTATAATCATTTAATTATATAAAAAAAAGTCAATGCCCAACAGCAAACAATATTTAAACCATTAATGATGACTTCATTTGGTATGATTGTAAAATAGCTACAGATACTAAATTGTGCTGTTGCTACAGTATTGAGGTTGTAGATAGGATAAAGCCGGGATCGACGACTAGTAATCGGAGGTGTAAGCTCGATCATGTCTTGCGTCATCTATTGGCGATTAGATTAACCAAGCTGTGCTAAAAATGTGTTTTTTCCTATTTTCCCCCTGAAACTGTCATAGTTTTTCGCTGGAAACTTACGAAATTGATTCATTGTTCTATCCCTCGTACGACCATAACCTTTTCTGCCCAGAAATCTGAAAAGGTGATAATCCCAAAATTGTTTTGACAGTTTCCGCTAACTGCCAATAGATGACATCAGTGTATGTCAAGATTACATACCCTATTACGCATCATCGATACTAACTTATAAAAAAAAATATTTAAACAAGTGCTTGCGACAACAAAGTGCTAATGCACACAAAAGTATTATTGTTTTAATATCTGTTTAATTCCAAACTTATTTTGATAGCAGCGTCAACTGACAAAGCTTTGGAGATGTGTTGTGCCAAACTGACGAAATTAAAAGTAATGATTTGTAGAAGGAAACCCCTGTATGACGGGAATTTAGATTTAGATTATATAGAAGGCTATAAAAAAGCGTCATATATCTTACCTCTACCATTATTGTGCAAATTTTTTAAATGTTAATATAACTAATCCGTTAAAAAACATTAACGGGAATAACAGCTGCTCTATCGAAGGATGAAGTATTTCCTTTGTTCAATCCTTGTTTTTTGCAGACAAGTGTAACTCCATCGCTAACTTACTGCTATAATGCCATTTTCGAGCTGTCACAAAACCACTCATAATAAAACATTGAACAATTCATTTTTCCACACAAAAAATCTCCATGTTTTGTACCATTTTCCAACCTGCAACACTGGCGTAGAAAAGAAAATGCAAAGGAAAAAAAACCCATTCACATTGCTTTACAATCTCAGACTTCCTTTCTTTGTCTCGGGGGCTACATGAAATAACGTACTCAACGGAAGCACACTCCTTAACATTGAAACACTGAAGTGTGGTTTTTCCACTCCCACAAAAGCACACATACACACACACATGCCGCGCACGTCCCGACCATATGTAAAAATGGAAACGTGCAGGAACATGCAGTGTGCAACCATGAGGAAAATGCTACGAGGCGGGCATCATGCATCCCGGTTCAATGATAGCGAAGAGGAAACGTTTCGCGGGAAAATAAAACTATCCACGCAGACAGAATTTAAATTCTGCAAGGAGTGGCCAATAACCGTGCATGTGTGTGTGTGTGTGTCTGTGAGATAGAAACATACGATGGATGAAAAAAAAAACGTGAAAACTGCACTTCGTTTCTTCGGCATTTTTCTTACACTTCTCTCACTCGCTTTCCCTTCCACAGAAACGAGGTGAAGCTTGCGAAATCAGCGCACATCGATCTGCAGCGCCGGAAGCTGCACATAAAGAGTGCCTCAGCAAAGGATAATGGCGTCTACAGCTGTGTGCTGGTGGTGGTGTCCCGCACCGACGGTAGCCGCCGGATCGCCCTGCGTAGTTCGAAAAACTATCGGCTCAAGCTGAAACCGGGAACCAATTACGGTACGTTGATGTGCATGGCGAAGCGAAGGGAGCTTAGCGAATGTGAAGGATTTTCCTTCTTTTTTTCGATTCCAACAGGCGAAGGAAAAATCGATTGCACCAAGAACCACAACTTGCTGCTGTGCCGGGGCAAGCGGGGTGACCGTCAGTTGGGCCGCCTGCCGGTGGACGACACCACCGAGCGGCCGCCGATGATGAGTGATGAGGCACCGGCGCAGCTGCAGCTTGCCGGCGAAGGGTCGGCACCGGTCCGTATCGTGGTCCATCCGGTTACGACGGTGGTGAACGAGAGCCAACCGGTCGTGTTTAACTGTGGCTTCCGGGTCACGGGCAATGAGAGCAGCGGGTTTGTATTGCGCTGGCGAAAGGACGGCAAGGTGATCCGCCGGTGGGACAATATGGCGGAGACGACTACGGCCCCGATGGACGATGCCGTCAGTACGGCCGGAGCAACAGAGAGCAGCTCCATGTTTCGGGATGATGGTGAGTAGAAATGATCCTTTTTTTTGGTTGACAAATTATAATCGAGATGCCGATTGAACTTTAATTGCCAAACCAATGATAATTCCCAAATTAATCTAAATTATCCCCTAATAATTCAATTCAAAAATCGTCGTTAAAAATGCTCGAATGTCAAAGTAGTATCGATGGATATCTTGTTCCGAACCTGCTAGGTTCATTCCGTGTCCTAGATTGAAACTAGGTTCTAATAAAATCAAAAAGTAGATTTTTCATCAACATATTTTTGATTATTTTAAAAGGTTTAACATAGTACATATTTATTCTTTTCTATTTTATTGATGATTTTAACTCGTAAAGCCAGTCGACATGGTGCTTAATTCACTAGCGTAGTCAAGTTTTCCACCAGCGCCATCTTTTGTCAGCTAGCGGAGGCTCTCACAACTGGTTTGGAACGAACTCCTCCAGATAATCGTAATATTTAACTTATTTGTTCCTAATTTTTTGAAGCAAAGCAGTGCGAAATACTCAAAACATTATCGTAATAAGTGAATTTATCCTATAAAAATATTTTTTTAGCCGAATTTAAACGAGAAATAATTAAAAGAATTATCAGAATAATGGTCTCTGAATCTTTACTTATTGAAAGACTCATAAATTTCGGAATTCATGAAGCTTTGTGATCATCACAATGGCATGCATTCTTGAATTGTTTTTTAAGTTTATTGATTTTTTGAAGCACGACCCTTTCAGGGTAAAGATTACATATAAAGAAGTATGAATTTATAAATATCAAGAAGCATCAACAGCAGGATTTATGAACATTAAGATCCATGAATGTTAAGTTCCACCGATTGGAAGATTGATAAATCTTGGGATTCATCAGTCTTTCCAGTTGAGATGCAGGATCATTGATTCATTTCAAAAACTCATTCAGATTCATGAATCTGATTCAAATTTACCCAACAGTATAACATTACTCTATTAACTGAACGCTAGCAACTGTAATTTAACTGGTAAAAGTCAAGCATCTATTTGTGTTTAAATTAAATTTATTCTCCCTATTTCAAAATCAAAACAAATACAGATAGCATATATAAAAATTGTTTTAAGCTTGAGTCTTAAGTGTCTGTGAAAGATTTAATTTAATTTAAAGTTAAATATGGTTAAGGTAGATAAAAATAATCCCTAGCTTTGTTTCGTTTCTGCACTGTTAAGAAACCGATTTTGAAAAATCTGGAATTTTCGTATCACTGCCGGACAGAAAAGAGGAAAAAAATCCTAAAATAAACTTCAAAGAAAACCTTTCCAAAACAGACCATCCACTCTTCAACCCCGTTCGTCCTTTTGGTTTGGTTTTGCATTCAACTGACGCTACTATTTTCTCTCCCAACGCACAACAGCCCGCATTCACGTGGACCGCACGAATGGATCGCTCGTGTTTGGCTCGGTGGTGGCCAGCGACGAAGGAACGTACGACTGTCAGATAACGAACAATGCCAGCGACTTTCTGGTCAGCTCGACGGCAGCGGAATTGCAAATCATTTGTAAGTAGCTGAATGCAAAGGGGGGGGTGCACGATAAGCAGTTTTTCTGGCCACATCAAAGCCTGGGCCTTAGCTCCCAGACACAGTTGAACAGATAAAAGCTTTATTTCACATTAAAAGCGTTTATCAATGCTTCACGCCCTCCCGCACGTCCGTATTGGTGGAAAATGAGCATACTTTAATGACGATTTTGCTTCTTTCTCGTAGCAAACCTTCGCTTTACACCGAAACCACCGACGAGCAAAAACCTGGAGCTTGGTTCAATTGCCAAAATACACTGCAAAGCCCAGGGAACGCCGACACCCACCGTCCACTGGACGGTGGTAAGCGAAAATGGTCCTCCAGCGCCCCTGCCCGACACCATCGAGGACGTCAACGGTACGCTAGTGTTCCGCAATGTGTCGGTCGAACATCGGGGAAGCTACGCGTGCATCGCCTCGAACAGTCAGGGTGAGATCCGGGCAAGCGTTGCGGTGAATGTGGTAATCGCACCCAAGTTTGAGATCGCTCCCGAGGGCTCGGTACAGGTGGTGGAGCTCGGTACGGTACAGTTCCACTGTGTTGCAACCGGTGACCCGAAGCCGACCATACAGTGGGACAAAGATCTGCAGTACCTGCACAGTCGGCCGGGCAGTGCCAATGGTAGTGAGGAAGACCGGTACCGCATACTGGAGAATGGGACGCTGGTACTGACGGAGGTACATCTGGAGGACGATGGACGATACGGGTGCACCATCGGCAATAGTGCTGGGCTGAAGCGGGAAGAAGTTCACCTCATCGTCAAACGTAAGCGGGAACGAAATTAAAGTGTTTAAAGTTTGCAGGGAACTTAAATTCTCGTCCATTTCCACAGCTTCGGACGGTATGGCAATGGCGGAAGAGACGGCCGAAGATGGATTCCTCATTACGCGTGCCGTGCTAATCACCATGTCGGTTGCATTTGCGTACATCATTCTCGTGGTGGGCCTGATGATCTGGTGCCGGCACCGTCGAGCAGCCCGCAAGGCGCGACTTAACCTGGGCTCTTCCAAAGAAAATGGAGGCGATGTCGATCTCAAGAACTGTGAAATTGAACCATGCCTACCGGACAAAACATCCAACGCAGTGGCGGAGAATGGTGGGGCCGGTGTAAGCTCGGGACGTTCCAGAAGCAAGCAAAAGAATGGATCGGCTGGCGGAAAGGACCCGTCGGCAACCGGTGCCGACAATGGACAGGACAAGAGCGACGATACGGTCAACTCGAGCAAGTCGAAGAAATCGTCCGGCTCGGGTTCGCTGCTGGAGCAGCTCGCCGTGCCACGGTCAGCGGTGGTTGAGCTGCTGCAGATTGGCAAGTGTGACTTTGGCGATGTGTACATCGGTAAGATACGCGAGAACGACTGCCGGCTGCCGCCACCGAAGGAGAGCGTTACGCAGGAACCGATCGCTGGTGATGAGGTAGGCCCGAGCAGCAACACGGAGCTGGTCACCGAGCATGAGCGCAAAAGCCCGGTCAAGAAGGGCCCCTCGAATGAAGAGCTCAACGCGATTCGGCCGGAGAACGATTACAAACCTGTCATGGTGAAGGCACTGACAAAGGTAAAGGATGAGCACTGTTGTGCAGAGTTCCGGCGGCAGCTGGAGCTGTTCCGTACCGTTTCGCATCGCAATGTGGTGCAACTGTTTGGGCTGTGCCGTGATAAGGATCCGCACTATCTGCTTCTGGAGTACACCGATTGGGTAAGTTTCGTGGGAAGGAGGTCCCAGAAGATGTTCCAAAGCAACTAATGTATGGTCCATTGCGTGTTTAGGGCGATCTGAAGCAGTTCTTGTTGGCCACCTCCCCGATCACACCGCCCAATGGAACCGTCGACAGCAAGAAGGATGCCGCCGCCAAACCGCCGCCACTCAACGTGCCACAGATACTTGCCTTAGCGCACCAGATCGGACGAGGAATGGACGCTATCTATAAGGCTCGCATTATTCACAAGTAAGTTCTAAGAACCACTTGAACGTCCTAGTTCGTTTTGTATTAAAGAGCTGAACGACTGTTTTTATATCATTGCTTGCTGTTTGTTCGTTCCAAAGAAAATGATCTCCTCGACGATCCTAACTACGATCGTTGATATACGTACGAACTTTACTAAAACAATTTGATATACGGTTTTCATTCTTTCATGTGAAAGAACTGAAAAGAACTTACCGGTTCGCGTTCGTTCTTCCCAACTCACCCACTGACATGAAACGCTCCAAAGAACATTGCAATTCACAAAAATGTTTTTGTGTCTCCTCTCACCCAGGGACCTGGCAACCAGAAACTGTATCATCAGCAGTGACTTCTCAGCCAAAATCTCGATGCCAGCGCTGGGCCGCGACAAGTACAGCAAGGAGTACTGCAAGCACCGCAACCAACTGATGCCCATCCGCTGGATGGCGCCGGAATGCTTCCAGGAGGACGATTACTCCATCAAGAGCGACATCTACTCGTTCGCGGTGCTCGTCTGGGAGCTGTTTACCAACGCGACCGAGCTACCGTTCAAGGACCAAACGGACGAGGAGATCATTACCGCGGCGCAAACCGGCAAGCTCGAGTGGAAGGTTGCGGAGAAGACGCCCGAAGCGTTGCACAAGATACTGGTAGGTAGCTGAAGGAGGAAGCTGAGTGTGGAAACGCATTTTTTATAATGTTTTTTTTCTCTCTCTCTGTAGACCTCATGCTGGTCGACCAACCCGAAAGAGCGGCCATCCTTCAGTCAGCTCGTCGTAGCCATCGGCAACTGTCTGCAAAGCGAATATCCCAAGGAACCGGCAGAATAAGGGTGAACCGTAGAGGCATAGCAGTAATCCTGCAGGGGTGTGCCCATCGATCGATCGAATCATCATCTTATACAACGAGGTATTATTCAACTGCATCTCTTTTTTTGTATTATACATATACACACACTACCGTAAATGCATCTTAATACGCGATTGAATTAAATAATGTCAGAGAGTGAAGAGAAGCGCCATAAGAAACGGAAACGAAAAAAGAAAATGTTGGAAATGATATTCGTCCGAGGAATTCTTCCATTGAATTTTTGATTGAAGCATCAAGAGTAAAGTAAAGAGAAGAAAAGGGAGTTTACGCAAGGATAAGACCCACGTGTAGGTTTAGGTAGCATTTAGTCGAAATATTTATACACAAACAGTTTTTGCTCCCCAACTCTCATGATAGCGTTTTGAAGCAAACGAAGGGCATTGCGAAGCGAAAGTCTCAAAAAGAAAGGAATAGATTCTACGAATCGAGATGTGGTATGGGACACAGTATCATACGATCATACACGCATTTATACACTTACTGCCAGTTCGATCACTGCCCCCTCGCGAGGACTAATTTACAAAAGAAGTCCTTGTGGAGGACTAATTTACAAAAGAAGAAGAAACAAAACACAACAGTCTGCAACGATCTCTGATACTCCACCGTCGTAGTATGTTCAATCCAAAACTCGACTCATTTCCTCAGTACATTCTCTTGAAAAAAAGAAATACACCCCATTAGAAGCAACTCCGTACTATAACTACACAAAATCGTGTTTATCATCACACAGCAGTCGCAACGTATCTTATATCATCTTAAAGGCATATTGTTCGCTTTTTGAACGTGGTACTAACAGCAAATTATAGTCGCCCCTCCATTTGTCGCCATCGTCTCGCTTGCAATTAAAAGGGAAGCCCAGTGGGGTGGTGTTTTCATCGCCTACAGAAATGATAAAAACACAGTTAAAGAGCTAGGGCTGTATCGTGCAAGATGCAATTGGACAGCTACAAATATCATTCTTACACAAGATCCCCCACTATTATCATTGTCTCCGCACGTTCTAATAGGACAGAGAGTACGTGGAAGAGCTGCTTTTATCGTCTGCTTTTAGTGCGCGGTTGTTCTATATGGCCCCCAAATTAATTTCTCTGTGTCGGTGGGCGCGCCACCGAAGTGCATCCGCATATGTAACCTCATAAATATGATCGCGTAATAACGCCAGCAATGCATTTATTATCGGGTGTAGAGAAGGGAAGCACCGAAAGGGATTACTTTGGTCAGCAATGTAAGCATTCTCATTTGTACATACAATTATTATTATGCAAAAAATAATATTTAACGTAACAAGCAGCGTATTTGCAGTTCAATTCGATTCAGTTCTACAGTTAGTTGATAGTTTGTTTTACACAGTAATTGCGATGTAACCACACTATGTTAATAATGTTTAGTAAGCAAAACTAACAATGAAAATAATACTCGAAGCACAAGGAGATGAAGCCGTGACAAGCAGGATTAAAATCGAAATTGAAAGCAAAAATGTCCAAAATCTAGTCATTTGTAAAAGGGATTCTTTTCTGTCGGTTGCTCCTTTTGCTCTACGCTGCTGAACGTATGATTCAATGAAAAAAAAGGAACAAACTGCCATATGAACTAAATTCGGTTTCAACTGTGTGTTAATGGAAAACAAGAAACGAAAAACATGGATCTACCAATCCGCAAGCAGGCAAACTGCAAACCTTAAGCGTTTCGTTAGAGTTAAGTTTGATGCGCATTTACGTCTACCGACTTTCTTCTCAGTTACGACCAGGGTAGCCGCAGACCGCATGGTAGCGTTTAAGAAAGATATCATTTACTATCGCGAATGCTAATTAATAACTGATAGGGGTGAGCGCATAAAGCAAGGTAGCTATAAAGATGATTAATGCATTATTAATTACACTAAAAACACATCGCACTAAGAGAAAAATTGAACTTACAGAAATGTTGGGAAGATTTTTTTTCTTTTTAATTTTTCTTATCGTGTTATGCGAAGAAAAAAAGCTCTAAGCATTGAAAAAAAACCGCAAATCGTGATGTGAACAAAAAACCCAGAAATCAATAAAATTAAATATTATCTAAAACAGTAGTTATCTAATAGGTTTTTTTCGAGGAGTAACATTTGATTATTCTATCTGCAGCATCCGAACTAGAGTGGTACTTCTGAATCAAACAATTCAAAATTGATAAAACGTAAGATTGACATTTTAAATAAAACAATATTATAGAATTGATGATACTGTAAGATCTCAATCATTATGAATCTTTGTAAAAGAGTTTTAAGCCATAACAATCATTCGTACTAAAACGAAAAAAAAGAAGTACATATTGATAAAGATGGATGCATACTCACTGTAGTAAATCCGGAAGTTGTTGATTGGTGGAAGTCGTTATCTTTCGCCTGCATTTCGGATTTTAGCTTTCAATGTGATTCTTCACTCGGATCGTTCACCTCTTTACCGCATTATTTTCCACTATGCAAATATTTATTCTTCTTTCGCAACACTGACCGTAACACCGGCAGGCACGTCCTTCTCCTTTTCCTCTGGCACTTCCTTTGCAGTGGCCGAATTAACACTCATATCTGCCACCTGCTTAACCACCGATTCGATCCGATCCGGCAGCAGATATGCAATCGGTTCCAGTATCTTCTTCTGCCGCAGGTACGTAACGCCATGCTTCTGCAGCGTCAACACATTGATGCCCAGCTGGCCGGCAAGCGTGATCGGTGGAAAGAGCACGTGTATGCAGCGCTGCAGGTACGGCAGCAGATCGTACGCAAAGCAGGAACAAAGCCGAATGAAACATTCCCGTTCGGTCGGTGCAAAGGCTTGCTGCTCTTGCCGGTAGAATCCCAGTATGCCACGGCACACCTGCTCGAGCGAGCTTTCCAGCTGCTCCGTAACCATGGTAGCAAGGGCGACCGGTGCACAGAGGCGCAGATCGTTGAAGATGGTCAATATTTCATTGCAGTAAAGTGCGAGCGGTTCAAAGTCCAGCAGCGTTTCCGGAGGTTGTATCGATCCGGACTCATCCGCCGTACGATCTTCCCGGTGGCGCCGAATAATGCTCGGCACCTTGTTGATCAGCGTAAAGCGTTCTATCTCTCGCTCGAACTGTGCCGTCGCTTGGGCCATCAAGCTGCGGAATCTGTTCCCAATCACACGCACGAAAACCGGTGCAACAAGGCCACGGAAATCGATTCCAACCCGGCTGAACGAAAGACCGAAGTACATGCACTGTCCGAGAATGGTGTCGTACGAGAAGAGATCGTTCGAGACGAGATCTCGCTCGAGCGTACGCACAAATTCCATTATTTGATCGTGCAGCCAGCTGTGGAATATCTTTCCTTCGTCGCCTGCCATACGCTCGTTGCCCAAGGCAACGCCAAACGTGCTGTACGTGCCGTCATCATCGTCCGGGAAGATGGCACGGTACTGGGTGATGATGTTGAACAAATGCACCCGTGTTGCTTCGATCGTTTTCGTAAGATGAACTTGTGCGTCGTCCGTCGGAATGCTGGCCAGCAGATCCTTCAACCAGCTGGTACGTGTTTGCAGAAACTTTAGCTTCAACTCACTCCCGGTAAAGGCTTGCATTCGGCGAAGGTAGCCAACGACCTGCAGACACTTTGGAAGCTGCAAATCGGTGCGTAACTGGGTCAGCAGTTGCATCAGCATGGTGTGCCAGGCAGCTTCCACCGCCTCGTTAATATTCTGTAAGGAAAACACCCGGTACCGATAAGTTCCCGCAACTCTTGCTCCTCAATCGCACACTTACCGCAATCAGTGGAATGTTGCCATGCTTCGTCATCAACCGCTGCACGTACGACGAAAGCTCCAGCGCCTCCTCATACTTGCCCTCTCGTATGCAACTGTCCATCAGCTGTGGGATTTCGAGAATTTCCAGCAAATCCGCATTGCGCATCAGCGTGAGCGAGTTTAGCCTCCGCGCCGCATTGATATCTGCCGACCCTTGCTGGAAGGTTTGACACGCGGCAATAAACTTGGGCCACTTCTCGCTCAAACAATCGAGCTTCTTCTCCGTGTCGACAAACTCGCGGTAAATTTCACGCGAACTTTCCGCCGTCCGGATGAACGTGGGATAGTGCGAAATGGCCAGATCCTGCGTCTGCTCCACATTCTGCCGATGTTCGTCCTGCAGCCGTACCTTTTCTTTCTTCAAATCTTCCGCCTTGTACGTGCCGAGCTTCAGCAAGTAGTCTACCACGTCGGTTGTGTCTTGTGCGGACAGTTCTGCAATGGAGAGCGATCAGTGTTTACTTCGATTGCCGTTCTTACCAACATGAAATGCAGGGTTGCAAACAGATAGTTAAAGGAGGGAAACGTTTCCATACCTTCGTAATCATCGGGAAAGATGAATTTTATCACTTTTTCGTTCTCGTAGTCCATTTTCCGGAACGTATTAATGAGTGGGTCGGTGATTTGTTGACGATTCGTAAATTTCGATGACGTTTCTCGTTGCATTAAGCTGTCAAACTAGTGCAGCACAGGGTGATTCAGACGTGATTGGGCGCCAATTTGTGTTTGGCTGTTCCGAACACGTGATCCGTGTCGTTAGTTTAAATAATTTTACGCTTAGCGTTTTTAAGTAGTTTTTTGAGGACATCTTGAGGGGAAGGTATTTCCATTTCAGCTTCAGAAATCCGCTAGCACGTGATGATCGACATGCTAAATCGATCGACATGGCGCATATGGCTTCGTATCAATGTCACGTATATTGGAAATTTATTTTAGAGGCCTAGAGATGAAGAATACAAATACAGGAAATATTCATTTGTTCAATTTGAAGATGAACTGTTCCTTTAGGCCACATAATAGCCTATAGGCAACTTCAATTTATTTTGTGCTATCCATCATATAAATTAGCGTCGAAATAAAACACCATTCCTTTATTTTCGAATTTGTTTTGCTTGTTTTATTTCACCTAAATTACCACACTAATTCACCAGCTTTGTTGTCCAAAAAATACATGCACACATACATACACAGACAGACACAGACACAGACAAATCAGATACCCTGCACTATCCTTTTCTCTTTATCGTCGCTTCTTAAATCACCTCCTATTGCAAAACGAGTCAGATCTATCAGCTCTATTATACCTTGTGGTTTTCTCCTCATCAGCAAGGAGAGATAGTTTCCCGTTTGACTACTTTAGAAAAAAGAAACACTTACACCAAATTCCAACCATTTGTAGATGTGTTTCAAAACTAATGGTGACAATTTTTAAGGAAAAAAAAACATAGTCAGTCCACTGTCGTCTATACTTTGCTTATACTAGCTCGGAGCTTCCCTACTGCCAATCGTTCTATCCGTACCTATATATTAATGGCCGCATAATACCACGGATTGGATGGAGTTGGTTGGGTTGGTTTTGTCGAAACTTGTGCATAATTTTGGTGTTACAATACGATCTATATCTCTGTTGTTTCGTTTAACCTGTATTACGTGAACATTCTCTCTCTCTCTCACACACACACACACATTTATTTTCTATATCAAAACGGCCAAAAACGACGACGTGAGATGACAATTTATCCATATCCTTGTAACATCAACATGCAACGATTTGCTTTTATCTAGACTAGTGTGTCATCTTCTGCTTCCGTAAATCCGTAAATCCGTATCCTCTTCTTTTTTAGTGCTAACATTATCTCTCTGTCCCAGTACACTTCATGGAAGATGTTTCCTCAATACTATGGCTAGTTTGCTACACTAAATATAAGTGTGTTTTGTTTTCTTTTTCTATTGCTCAGTACATAGTGGTAGACACCGCGTTCCGTTTCCTTTTTCGTTTGCCTTAATATAACAAAAGTACTAACACCATACTACACATATAGGTATCATTTTCCTTGCATTTTGCTCTTTTTATACGCCTAACTGAGTTTTTGTTTCCATTTCAGCATAACATAGAAACGACATCATATCATCGTATCATTTTCTAGTTTCCACAGTTTTATTCTCAATGTACTACAGCGCTCATTGCGAGAAAACAGTTTTTAGTATGCCTTTTGTTTACGAACAATTTAAAATATGCTAAAATTCAATCACACACTTTCACAGATAACGAACAATTAGTAGTAGAGTCGATAGGTTTTAGTGTTGGCTTACCGGAAAATGTATTCCGTCCCTCTCTCTCTCTCTTCGATCAATTTATTCTATAAACCTTACACACTTATCATTCCTTTGCCCATGGCTGATACAGATTTTGCTGGTGATGCGCTTTCAATCTATTTGATAGATATACGTCCGCATAATGTTGATGATAGTGAGCAGAGTATTTAAAAGACGATAGCAGCAAATTGATTATTAATACATTTGTTTAAAACTTTACAGCTAAAATCATGAAAAGAATAGTATACGGGTTAAAATGTGTTAACAGAACAATAAGACTCTTTCAAATATGTATGGCGAAATACTAACGTAAGTAAACTGTAAAATTGCTTAATCTATGATATTAACGTTGTAGAGCAAAAAGCCTAGGCACCGTAAATAAAATCAGACAATTAGAACCGTTTTAGCTCTTTAGCTCGCGCTATGGAGGGAAAGAATAAAGAGCACCTATCCACTGTTGAGAAGTAAATAAAAGGGAATACACGAATAATAATTTATACAAACGTTTAGTTCAGTATTTTTTTCGATATTCTCGCCCCACTAATTGGATTCCCATTATTATTTGTTAATGTTAGAGAAAGAGAGATTCAAATTTCAATCAAGATATCAAACGAATTTAATCTAACACGGTCACACGTTCATCATCCAAACCGTGTCAGTAAACTAACAGTCATGATTATGAGTTGGAAGATCGAAACCGACCGATCGTATAACACAATACTGCTTTTAAATGCTACATTATTATTGCTGGGGCGTACCGGAGAGCGTACTGGAATATTCTCGCTTACTTATTCAACTCAGTTCTTTGCTTGATTGCGCTTTACAAGCGAAATCAACACACGATCGACCAATATGTATAACTTTGGGCGGACGATCCTCCGCCCCTCCAGCCGGGAGGCAAGCACCTAATAAATTTTATAACCATTTTTCCACCTTCTTTCTGGGCGTCGTAGATACTTCGGACGGCCGGGAGAACCGGCTCGGGAAAAACACTAACATATCAGGTCCAATCAGAAGTTGGAAAGGGGACTTTCCACTCAAATTCGAAGGTACATATGTTGCCTACTTAATGTGTGTTGCACTTCATTCAGTTGTTCCACAGTTGCTGTTGATGTTGTACTTGCCGGATGCCGTACTTCTCCGCACCGTATCAGATGTCCGGCTCGACGAACGAAGCGGGAAACAGGCCCGTTTTGCCGGACCGTGCGTGTGTTCCTTTGTACCATCCGTTATCACGCTTTTTGTGCACCATCACAATGTCGCCGACGCGCAGTTCCAGCTCGTACTCACTGTTGGGAGGGTACGGCACGATGCATTTAAACCTAGATAACAGAAAAGAGGGAAAAAGCGTATTAGAAAATGAAAACTGATTTAACTTTACAATGAATTTACCTTTCCCGAACGGTTTGCGATTGCGACGACTTGGAGGATGTTTTTGAAGGTGTTCCATTAGCGGCCGCAGTTGGCACCACCGTTGCTGTAGCGGAGGTGTGCTGTGACGGGCCAAGCTGCGAGATGATGGCGGATGCGTCCAGGCTCTGGGACTTCCGATGGTAGATCTGTGACTGTTGCTGCTGCTTAGCGACCATATGGGAGGAGGACGTCGAGGCGGGCGCTTCATGCGCAATGTGTTTTGGCATGGCCGTGACAACTGTATGATCGCCGTACTTGAATCTAAACGAGGTTAATGAATGCGTTATTTTATCGTGTTTTCAAAGGATTTCTGTCACTTCTTACCCATGCATCGATGGGCGTTCTTTGTGCGGCTTGATGCGCTGTGAACCGTACATCATGGGAACATTTTCACCGCGCACGCCGACCAGTGCGGGATGATTCGGTTGATGGTGGTGCTGCTGCTGCTGTTGTTGATGAGGATGTTGTTGCTGCTGCTGGGAAGAATGCGTTACGCCGGCACCATTTAGCATTAAATCCATTGGTAGATTCTGAAGCAGCTGACTTGGACAGGAACCCGACCTGAACATGAAAAAGGAAAATTGTTGAAATAAATTCCAATACTTCATATATTTTACTAAAAAAAAGGTTTCGAGAATTGTGGTGGATAATTTCATAACTGAATAATGGGACGTTACACATGTAATGCTGTTAGAATTAGTGCTTTTGGACGTTAAATAATGGATATCTTCAAATCTACTGTGGAATTATTGCATCTACTGTGGTAGTACCCTGCACAATTTGGTATGCTTTAAATAAATTTCTAAGTATGCTTTTAACATGTAATATCGAGATGATATTCCGCCGAAAACTATTTAAACTTGATTTAATTACGTTCGATTCAGGATTGATTCCACCAACAACTTCAAAATTCTACAATACATATGTGATGTTGCATTATTCCACTCTATTATATGCAATATGCTTGCATTGTTCCATTAGTTGATTGAAACATTCTTCCAAGCGCTATGATACTGTATTAAATGATTGTTTTTGCTTTTTTTAAATTTTCCTCACCTCACGTGCACTGGATTTGCAATTTGCTTAAAATGTGGCTTGGCCAACTGCGCTGACCCGGCACCAGCCGCCAACATGGCCGCATCCGCCGCACCGGCCATCTCCTCGAACAGTGAGCTGTCGCTCGTATACGCCGGATTCGCTGTACCACCGGAACAGCCACTGGCCCCGGTAGGCGATTTCGAACGCTTCATGTTGGTCAACCGCTTCATCAAACTGACCGCCGACGAATCCTTCTTCACCTTTCCCGTCGCTGCCGGCGGTGTCGTTGTCGCATCCTGACCGGCGGGTTGCTGCTGCTCGTTGTTCGGCGAACCGGGAGTGGCCCCACCGCCGTCCAGCGAACCTTGACGACCGAAGATGGAATCAATATATTTCATTCCCTGCTGGGGCTGCTGGGAGGTGGTTGTATTACGCGGGGGTAACTCCGGCAGCTGTAGCGGTGGTTGCTGTTGCGGGGAAGCCGATCCACCGTTGGATGGGCTGCTCATGGCACCGTTGGAAGAACATCCGCCGTTCGAGACGGACGAACCGGCTTGCGGACTGGATACGTTATTGTTCATCTTACCGGAGGAATGTGCGTTTTGATTTCGTGCGGAAGGCTATAGGGAAACGACGAAAGATATATTTTTCATTCATGGAACGATAAAATGAAGACAAACATCAAACATACCGAGGCACCATCTCGACCCTTGTGGATGGCAACATAATTGCCGGGGAAAACGCCCGACTTTTTCTGCCAATTTGTGCCCTTAAACCACCCATCTTGGCACCGTTCCGTGACATAGTATACAGCTGAAATGTTTGAAAATGAAGCCTCAAATTAATAAAAAGCACATTCGGGAAATTTTATTTCAAACGCCAATCTTTACACAACTCACCGCCTTTCTTCAGCTCCAGCTCGTCCGGTTTCTGCGGCTTGTACGGGTAGAGCGCAATGTACATCGTCGGCAGCTGCGGATGTTGCTGGTACATTTGACTAGCCTTTGTCATGTTACACTTCTGATAGGCGGCAGACGATGTCGCCGCTCCTTCACCCGACTGGCGGGCCACCTTCGCGTCGGCAGCGGCTGCCGCACCATCACTGTTTAACATTTCCGTCGAATGTCGATGCGGTGCGGCTTGATTCGATTGCAGCGGCGTGGAGGACAAACCGGACGTTGTCAGCGAGTGACGCTTTTCTCGATGGGCCGGATCGGAACGCTTCGACTGGTGCTGTTTGCCGCCCGAGGCAACAGGCTGTGGCTGAAGGAAGTGAGCTGTCGGACTGCTCGGTGCCGTACTGGAGTTGGAGCTGGTCGTACTGGTCGAAGAGTTGGGACTCGTCGTTACGCTAGAGCTGGTGTCGCTACTGCTAGTGGCACTGGCATTCAAATCGAACGGTGTCGGTGGAACGGTACGATTCGAATTACTCAATATGCTAAAAGGAAAAACAGCAACATTTAATTAAAATTACAAGAAATTTAAAATAAAGCCCTAAAAACAACTCACTGCTTCAGTGCCGTATCCATCATGTGCTTCGCCAGCCCGTTCATCTCGACGAACGATATCGGAAAGATCCCTATCTTGTCCGCAATCCGGCCCTCCGCCCAATTCTGATCGACGCGCCGAAGCACATGTATGAGCGCACCCTTCTTGAACGTCAGGCAGCCTTCCTCCTCCGTTGGTCCCATGCGAAAATCGTACAGCGCCTTGCACTGCGGGAACGGCAGCGGCACGATCACCTTAATGTGGTTCAGCGGCACCGCACCCTCCTTCCCGTTCACCTCGCCCACACACCAGTTGTGGTCGATTTTCTTCTTCAGTATTATAATGTCACCCTTGCGGAAGCTTATATCGCTGAAAAGTTTATGGGGAAAGGACACAAAGCGAGCAGAAAGTCAGAATTTGCCACTTGCAGGAGAGTTTGAGCAGCACCTTCGCCAACGCGCGTGTACACATTCCAGGGTGACAGGGTGAGAACAGTGTGGCGAAAAGCCCACACAGTGCAGGGACCCCACGCCTTTTGTCTTACCTTGTCTCGCTGGAGGAAAAATCGTAAAACGCTTTGGCGTGTGGGATTTTCGACAGATCGAGCGATGCATTCGGACCGGTGCCAGTTACACCGCTCGCCGCTATTATACGGGACAGTGGTTGATGCTGATGGTGATGATGCTGCTGCTGTGGATGCGATCCATGGAGCGGGTGCGCTTGGTTGTCGGCCGACCCTTGGTTGGTGGAGGACGATTTGCCTATTTTAGCACCATGCACGCCCCCCGATGATGGATGTTGCTGGTGGTGATGGTTGTGGTGGTGCTGCTGCTGCTGATAGTTGACCGCATTTGCGTTCGACGTTGGTGCGGCGCCATGTGATTGATTGCGATTGCTCGTGGGTTTGTTGCTGCCGTTGGTCGTCTGATTCGTGTTCTGGCTGTTCAGTTCCGCCGTTTTCATGCCTGCGGACGGGGAGGGAAATTGAGAGCGTTTTTATTGAATGACTTCATAATCGATAATAGAGTCACAAGTGGTCGCATACCTTCCAATATTCGCATCAGCAGGACATTCGGTGGCAGTTCGTCTATTCGCACCTCGACCAGTACGCGACACTCGGGACATCGTAGCTCTTGGTGGCTGGCAACGATTTCCTGTAAAGAAAAAGGGGTAAAAGAAGGCGATAAGTAAGTTTGGAGAAATGATGTTACACGACAAGACATAGACACCGCCACCGCCGTTTCGTTATCTAGGCGTGATGGTGATGGAAGACAATTCAACGATAACCTTAAATTCGCCCACTGCACACGTAACAGGATGCGATAAGTGTGGCGATGGCCGGTACAAACTAATCATTATCTACGCCCCGAGGCCAGTTTTATTACATTTCATGATTTCTCTTTTGATAATCGTCTACGATAGCGAAGAAATTTCAACAAAAAGAACACATAAGAGGAAGCATATGATACGTTATCGATTAACAATTATATTTAATTGCTTATTTTCAATCACAAGGCATTAATGTGCAATAAGCTACAAATGAAATAACACATCAAAATGATATTTCAAAGGCCTTTTCCTTTCCAACACGGCATCGGCACAAACCGACACCCCTTCCGGGCTGTTCAGTAAGGTGTTGGTTTAATCGTACTCGAGCGTTTGAGTAAGAACAGAGACGCACATCTCAAGCGCTCCCGGTTAGAGAGCGAACCGTTTAAATGTTTGCTTTCTTTTGCAACTCCAACGCCAAAGTGCACTTTCTACGCCGGTTGTGCAACCGTAACGAAAGCCATGTGTTTCGAAGCGTCTGGGCAATGGGTATTCCCGCAAATACTGTACATTCTCTCGCGTGTTCTGGTGCCAGTTGCTGGAAGGTAACATGTTTTTTCGCGCTTAGTGCAAACCTTGGTGAGTGGCAAAGAAAACACAGGAAAAATATGTTCAACGTGCAAGACAATCTTAGTCCATCGTCACGAAGTTTGAGCTAAACATGATGTAGCCAGTTGTAGTGAATAGTGGAGGAAAAAAAATGTTCCCACTTCTTGGGATGCAAATTTGAATGCTTCGAAAAAATATACAATCAAAATGCTGCTTCGGTTTTAATTATTAAATAGTTTTTTCTTAAAAAGTTTCTCGTAACTTCGGCCCTGAAGGAGATAATTACTTAGGTAATTACATTTGAATATTGCAAAAAACGATGTGTACAGCTGAAGGAGAGTAAGATGAACCGATAAAGAGCGACGCATAAAGGGGTTGTTTTATATCTTTGAACGTAATCAAGAATGATGAAGTAAATTCCTTTAAATTCTTTATTCATTTCTTCTTTATGTTCATTGCGAAAATGATGTAGGAAGTATTTTTTTCAGTTGCTCTTTAAAGCATGCATGAATGAATATTTGATTGTCAAGGAAGGGATGTAAAAGATAACATAAATTACATTTAAATTACAGTTAATTAGAACAATAAAAATGTTTTGGGTGTGTGTTAAACAGGTTTCACGCGTAAGCAAAAAAAAAAGAAATGTATCCTGCCAAGACGCTGAATGAACTGAATGGAAGAGGCATTTTATTAACTTTATATATCATTAACAGTAGTAAATATTTTAGGTTTTCAACAAGGATAATATAGATCCGGTAAAATATCGTAATAATTTATAATAAATGCAACACAAAAGCGTTTTTAGTCTGTTTAAGATTATAATTCGCGGGGCGTAGGAGTAAATCTGGACCATGTCGGCTGTCGGGGTGATTTGGATAATCTTCTCTTTGGTCATACAAACGGGATTTTGGGCTCCTAATTCTTAATGATCCTACGAAGATTGGTATTAAAAAGAGCGTATTTATAAACTGCATAATAAATCGTGCTAAGGATCGAAATATACAAAAAAAAATTGCCGACAACGTAACATTCATGTTCAAGATTTGAGGTTCAGAAATCAACTTTCAAGTTCCAAAAACGGTCCATTTTTTATTATTTATGATGAAAAAGGATTAAAAACATACATATTATGATTATTGAACTATTGAAGAGTTGAAAAAGTGTTTTTGTAAGCTCGCGCTATTCGCCGTCAGATGGCGATAGTGTAGAACAAAGTTATTATGGTCCGTGTATGCTGCTTTTAACAACAACAAAATTATTACTGACGCGAATAAAAGTTATCGTTAAAAATATGTAAAAAACTGAGACTAGCATATTAATTATTGTGTATTGATTTTACTAATGTATTACTACTAACCAACCAAAAGCGTGTAGCTTTAAAATATTCATCTTGTGAAAACTATTTCATTACAATAAAACCACAAGATGAACTATATTCCATCCTTCATTCTTCGTTCGAGAAACTGTTTTCAATCGATGTGGCAATTTAGTTTGTCCCAATCTGGTTCGCCTGCCACAACCCCTTCATGTGGCTCGGGACCGACAGCAAACCCGCTAAAACCACACCGTGTTCAACAATTCTCCGCTGCTGCTGCTGTTTGGCGAGCGGTGGGATACTGTCACAGCTGCCATTTGCCATTTTCTTAGCGTGTGTCTTTTCACCCGATCTTAGCGCGAAGGTGGAGCCGCGCACGAGGGTGGTGCATCGGGGCCACAAGCGACTTGTTTTCGATTCTTCGTGCCGCTTTCACACAACCACCTAGCGGAGAAGCACGTCTGGGAAAAGAATGTCGGAGCAGTGAATACAGGCGGGCTTTGTGTCCAGCCCTTGGTGGGATGTGGTGAGCGAGCTATACACCGTCGCCGCCACCACCACAATTGCATAAGGCATAAGCAATAAGGATAAGCGAGGGAAGCTGTGCGGCACAGCGAGAAGCATAGCCACACCGACACCACCGATAGGATGGAAGATGTGAGGCTAATGCAAAAAAAAGAGCAAGACGCCCTAGTTGCTCCGCAAAACGCGTTTGATGGAGGGAAGAGAGCGGCAACCTAAGAAATCCGGTTCGAAAATAGTATCGGAGGTCGATCGGACGGCGGACTTCGATATTGTTGTGTGCTCCATAAATGCAAATAAACGTGTCGTTGCAATCGTTCTTAAGGTGGTTTCAGCAACTTCATTAATAGCAACATCAAACAGACCATTATGACAATGATTCTCTTTTTGAAATGATTCTGAACTATAATCAACTGCTGACGACATCTCCTTAAAAAACTACATCCGTTTAGAGAGCTGATGCAACGCAACGTGCACAATATGGCAGACAAAAAATCTTTTGAAGATTAAAGAAAAAACACACCACGACACACCGCGAAAAGCCGGATGAATCATGTGAACCATAAGAAGAGACCTTCACATTCACACTCCCGATAAGCAAATGCGCCAAACGATGCCAAACCACTTCGCTGCTGGTGGCATCCGCGCGGACAGGCATGCACAACGCAAAGCCCAAAAAACTCCAACGGGCTTTAGGAAACGACTTTCCCACACCCAGGGCGGACCGGAGCACACAACACTGCTACAACACTGCTGGCCCCATCGATGATGCACGTGGTTTGGCAAAGATAAACCGGTTTGGATGACGTTTAGAAGCTTCCACCGTGTTCCCTTCTCGACCTCAAGTGTTAGGACACGAACAGGTTTGATCTTGTTCGTCCCCGTAGAGTTCCTGCAGCGCTCTTCTTTTTTCTTTCTTTTTGCTGAAGAAAGCAATGAAGACATAAGGAGGCTCAAGTAGACTGAAACTGTTGAGCACTTTTTTTTGTTGCTTAATAATTGATATCATTTAAATATTCATCGATTAATTGAGGTGTTTTGGAGCATAGTAATTGTTGTTGCTTAATTTTAAGTTTCATGGGAATTTTTTATTTTATGTGCTAATTGTCAGGCACGAAAATACGTGTCTGATTTTTATCAAAAGGAACTAGTAAAACAGATACTATAAAACATTGTATGACTGAAATGTGTACCTCATTTTAAAATTCAACTCGATTCATCGTTCTATTCTGAAGTCTAATGTTCTCATTGCCATCACTATAGGCATGAAAACTTGGACCAAAAAGGTCATATTAAGTATTGTCCTCTGAATCTAATAGAATAAAAAACTTTTGACTAATGTTTTGTGCGTAATAAAGTGTATGAATTGATTATATTTTTATAAAAATATAATGCCATCGTTTGAAAGACACTTGTTAAGTCCAAAAAGTGATAGATAATAATCACCATTGTATTTCGTGGTACATATAAGCATCACACGTGGTACATCACACTCGTAAACGCGAAACATTAGAACAAAAGAGCGAAATGGAATACAACCTTTGCGTAAGAGGCCATCCATCAATTACGTAACGCTAAAAATTCATTTTTTTATATTTATTTTTCCCCGTACTAATTGCTGATCGATCCTCAATTGGTGCCTCCTATTCTAACGTTACATAACATTGTTTTTACTCCTCCCCTCCCTTATTCAACCAATCGTAGCGCGAGATTAAACCCTCTCCGCCTTTGTGAGCGTTGCGTTATCGATGGACATTCCATAAAGGACATTCAGTAACTATAATGTACTTATGGTTCCCAGTTCCCTTGTGAAATTCCCTTGTGAATTCTGAAGACGGACATAAGATTTACCAACCATTATTTCTATCCTGGAATCTAAACAGGGACTTGTCAATTTTCATGTTTTGCACCCTTTTTTACATCAGAAGACGTTAAAAAACTAATTTCAAAGTTACGTTTATGGATTGTGCGAGGCATCATTGTTTTCGGCAATCAATTATCCGCCAGCAGGTGACTCTTGATCAAGAATTCACCACCTAGTTACGAACCTAATTTTATTATCAAGTGATCTAAAGATTATCTTATGGGCTTGGCTTAGCGATCAAAGTAATAAGCCTGCCGACCAGAATCTAATTTGAACCGCTGCCGCCCTCCTTACACAGGATTGACTTTTCTACTGTAGGTACACAAAGTCACAGAAAAAGCCAATGTATATTAGTGCTTTGGCAGGCGGTTGATCCTACAAGTGGGTTTTGTGCCACCCCAAGAGATCTTAAGATTTGCAAGGATCACAGAAGTTTTGCAGCTTCTGAGGCTCTTATATAAGATTGCGGGTGGCCTTTGTAACGTTCACGTTCAATGTAATATGAATTGATATTTACGAACAAACAAATCTTTGTTGATGATGAAATGCTTGAGATTGGCGAACAAAACTGTTTCTGAAAGTTTCGGTCAACCGCCACTAGAACGCGCTTGATTATACTCCCGATTAGGCCTCATCGACTCCGGCCTTTGTAGAGATTTTGCAACCCTTGGCACTCTTTCATTCCTACATCTAAAATACTCAAATGTCTATTTTCCAAATATTGATTGGCCTTTGTGCTAACGAGAAATCCTTTCTTTTCGTCCTTAGTGAATGATCTTCTAAACCAACGACGAAAACGGCAAAACAAGTTCACTTTCCATTATTGTTCATGAATAAATTTGAACATTTTAAAACCATTGACCTTTTAACCTTCATTGCAAAAAGGAAACCCAAAAAAGCAATAGCAAACAACAAACGTACATCAGCTCCCCCGAGTGGCTACTAGCTAAAAAGGTTCACCCCTTTTCTTTGTGACCTTTAAAAAGAAAAGTTTTTGTTTCACGTGTTTCGGAGCAACCGCCGGGAGGAAAATTCTACCACCCACCCTGCATCACCCCCCCCCCCTATTGGAGTGCGTCGAATTTGCGCTCCAATTGCCACATGCCACCGAACGTTCCAAAAGACCCTCGGTTTCCCTTGGAGTCGTAGCCAAAATGATGATTGGTCAACAATTAGCGGCGAGCAGGTCGAGTGCAGTCGTTTGCAATTATCGACAAAAAAAGGGGTACAACCAGGAGGAGTAAAATGAAGAAGGCAATGCATTATTTGCTGTCAGTGAGGATCATTTTTCCTGGAACACGACGCAGTGCCGACCAGTTTCCCCTTCGATTACCTGCGTGTGGAAGCAATATTCTCAAGTGCATGTTAAATGGGCAACGGCTCTAAGACGCTTTACACTTCCTTCTTTGCCTCCCTCCAGTGCGTCAAGAACAACCCATCATCGGTTGACCGTTTTACGCTGAAAAATATACCCCAATTAGCATTATTCATAGGCAAACAGAGTACCAAACCAAACACTAGACACCAAAGTCGTCGTGTCGGAGCTAACATTCCACAGCATTCCATCGCTCAGGCAAAGTGTGTGAGTTCTTTTTAGCATGTTTAGAAGCAAAACAACCGCTGAAAGTCTTCAGAAACTTTTGTAGAAGAAGACGAAACGGATCCTCCAAAGCAGTCAACCTCACACATGCAGTGCTCGAACACGTTGGCCGATCGAATTGAACTTGAGCGCGTGTTGTGGTACCACGGTAACAACAGGTGGATCAGGGGACCGGATTTGGAAGTGGATATGAGATTAGAGGCACCACCGAAATGCTTCCCCTGCTCCATCCCCCCATCCGTTTGGAGGATTTGCCTTTTTTTTTGCGAGTTTATTTTTGTCAGACGGCGGCGGTTTTGTGTGACATGCGTAGATAAAAAAGGACCGGGCTGCTACGGAAGGTGCGAAACTTGCGAAACCAGGCAGTGTGATTGAATCATTGAAATGGAATAAAATGGAAAACGAGCGAGAAGACGAATTTGGGTAGCACACAGATAAAAATAAAGTAAATCAATAACCGGTAATAGGGGGGCGGTTGGAGGGAAACGAGGAGGAGGGGAGCAGCTTCTGCTAATCGTCCGTCGAATGTTTGTGAAGTGTTTGCTACAAAGGAGAGAAGGATTGATAGGACCTTGCGATGAAGGCGGCAGTGAATAATTAGTTATGCAAAAGATGGTTTAAAAATTAGCTTTTATTCTTTACCACCAATTTAAGGCCATTGATTTTGTGTCAACTTTTTCGATGCATATCGAGTCTTATTAAGCAGTTCTATCACATTGCTCGATGAAGTATTAGGACTGTAGGCTTTTTTTTATTGAAAAATGGGGTAAAAAATGTGAACTCCTATGATACATGACATACAATACATGACATAAACTATAAAATAATGTGTGATTTTTGTGCCGAACCGGTCTTACCCGTATGTTTGTTGTTGTGACGAATAACACACAAAAAGAAAAAAAGCAAAAAGCAAAGGATTCTATTCGAGCATTTTGCACAGTTGTTCATAAACGAGCATATGTTTGTCATATATTTTCCAAAAGTTTGTTGGTGCATGATTAACCTATTCGTAATAGTTTTCAGTACACATTCGTGCAAGAAAAATATGTATACTACAAATACGCTTTTTGGTTACACTTACTTATCGATAAATAAACAAAATAACATGAATCATAACCAGAACTTCAGTGATCGAAATTTTGCTCCACTTTATCATGTAAAGCAATGTCGTCAAATGTGCCAAATTAAGATAATATTTGCCTAGTCTCTTCATAAAAATATGTTTAGTAAATAATTTACCAATAAAAATATTGTTGCCGAGTTTTTATGTTGATCAAAACATAAAAACAGATTTTTATTTTATTAGAAACTATCAGGTCTCATTGCTTAGAAAATATTTATCGAATAGGTAAACACAGTGGAAAAAACTAAGTGACATACACTTAGTGTTTTTTTAGCTGATTTTAAATTTGAATAAAAAAGCATTGTTGCAGCATTGTGTAAATAGAAGGGCGTTTCGTCAAGTTATGCAGTATGTAACCAAAAGCTTATCAATGCTGTTTAAGTCTGAAGCTGTCGATTCAAATTAATGGACAATATTCTCGTCGATTTGATTAAGCGAAAATTTTAGAATCATTTCACAATTTCTTTCGTTTTATACAATACATACTTTGCATAGTTGGGGCATTAGGATGCTTGAAATACATTAAATTCTACAACGATGTCATAACACATCTTTGATAGCTACAAAAAGACAAGAATTTCTGTATGAAACTCAAAATTACTTCATTATATGGAAAAGCTCATATTTTCTGGTATTCCTACAGAATTTGATTTGTTTTTTTTTGCACATAACATACCTTTTCGATTTCCGATAGTCGCAATGAATAGAATTAAAAAAGCGTTCTAACACTAAGCCCTAGTGCCTTTATCCTCTTATGCCAAACCATTTCTAAATTGAACAAATTTAAAAAAAACACACACAAAATATAAATATGGAATTGGTTTCAAATTTATCTCGAACAAAAGTTCCACCCCAAGATACTTTGGAATAACAATTTTCAACAGAATTCAACATTACATCATATCAAAAGCATGAAGATCTTCCAAGGCGTTCACGGCGCAATGAAGAGACTTAATAAGCAGCATACATAAGCCCCTTTCCGTTTTAAGCGTGTATGCCACTTTCCAGAAGGGAACTGAGCCCCAATTCTGGGAAGGAAATCGTGCTGCCACAAAAGTACAGAAGAGAAGTTCATTCTTCCCGCATCGATCGAAAACATCATAAGCACTCCAGGATGAAAGTATTTAACAAACGGTGGCCACAAAGTTGCCATTTGTGCGGCAGAAAGCACACCGAGCGGGGTGGTGGTGAGGATGATGATATTTGTAGAACTTTATGCTGTCCCTTCTTACAGCTTCTTACCCCGAGCCGCCATGAAGGCATTCCGTGTTTTAGGAAGGTGAACGGAAACAAAACGAACCGTACGGAGAGATAAAATCCTTTCGGCTTTTTGATTTCACATCTACCTAATATAGTAAGCGGGGTGCGCTTCCCGTACATTGCAACCTCATGCTGGCGGCAAACAGTAACCTTAGCAACGCTACGAAGGCGCCGCGTGCACAGTGTGTTTTGGCAGCGAAGGAAAATCATAATCACCTTTGACGCACAGGTTCTCTCCTTCACTGAAACATTGCCGCACGCCTTTCCGAGCTCCACCAACAATTATCGGTAAAAGCCGATTCGTACTCGAAATTATTGGGTGGGGAGGGGAAAGGGCGTTGGGGGAGTGGAAAGCCGATCAAAAATTCCACTTCCGGGCAGGTTACTTCTATATCGTCAAGCACAAAGTAAACTCCAGTCCAGGCCTCTTCTGTTGAAAGCGTAAGAGAGAACTGTTCTCTGGTGGAGAAGTGAAGCAATCCAAATATACCGAAGGAATGTGCTGGCGGAGGGGGAGGAAGTGGGGTAAGCCAGTCCGAGCAGCTCGGCCGCGGTATGGGTATTATTAAAATGAAATGCCCATTCACAAAAAGTGGTAAGAAAAACAGCAATATCACGATCGACGTACTTCAGGGTAGGCGTCGGCCGACGGCGGCAAGATCTTCAGCGTGGATCCCAACCGCGATCCCGATCGTCCACCGAAAAGGGTCTCGAGGGAAGAAGCAAACACACGTGAAGATGAAGAGATGGAGAAAGAGAGGAAGCGCAATGAGCAAATGCTGCGCGGGAAAACGGTGTGAGGAAGGTGGGATGGTTGGTGCGGGCGCGTTCTGTTACGCCATGGTAATGTGCTTTTCCGCGACTCCGTGTGTGTGTGTGTGTGTGTATTTGTGGTGAAGAATCTTTCTCACTTCTTCGGGTCTTGTGGTACAAAGATTTCTCAGGCTCCGCCGCATCGAGAAAGAGAGAGGCACGCGAGTGGGGGGGGAGGCGCCGCGACGACCTTTCCCAAGGGTAAGAGAGGGTTTGTGTGTGTGTCGCTTTATGGGCTAGGAGGGGATGGACGGTTGGTATCAGAACCGGAGATATACATCAAAATTCCAGCATCGCAAATGAGCTCTGCCCCTCAGCACGCGCAAATACATCGCGTACTCTTTTCCGTCCGCTTCTTGCGCCTAGCCAGCTTGGTTCATCTGCTTTTGGGGCGCTTCTATAGAGTACGCGGAAGCATCCAAGTACACCATACATGTACAGTGGTGGTTATGCCTATATACACATTGTCTTTTATTTATTTTAAATGATCACTTACTTCTGAGAAGGAAAAGGCACTCAGAATTATAAAACAAACATTTATTTAAATTATTACAGAGAAGCACCGGTTGTCCGGGCTCTTTGTATTTCAAACATAGCCGTATTTTAGAAAAGCATAGATAAAAGGAAAACTTGTCTAAAAAATATTTACTTTTCAAAAAACGAACAGTCGCATAAAAGTTTCGCGGCCAAACGGTTCTCTACTATTGCTCCATAGACAAAATTCAACTAAATAAAAAAAAAAAACATAACTACTTGAAGAGAAAAAAACAAATTCTTGAGAAAAGTTTGCATTTGTTATAAAACGAAATGTAAAAAAAATGCTCAATGTAAAAAAATAGGGAATATAAAGGAAGAATTGAATAACGGATGGTTTGGAGTCGATTGTTCGATAATTAGTAGATAGTTCAATTAAATAACACTTTGCAATGCAACTCCACAAGCTGTGCAAATAAACAAAATCGCATGGTTGGCATTCAATCAAAGTTCTTCAACTAGCGAATGCTGATTGTAAAAGGGAAAGATAAAAATCTCTACACAAATTCTTCTCAGATATGTATAATCTTGATCTATTGACTGTAAGCCGAAGCTTGACGTTTGTGTAATTAATTTATGTACCAAAAAAAACACGCTTAATAGATCGTCGTAACATGAATACAACAAGAAGTTATTTTTAGATAAGTTAAAAAAACTTAGTTAAAATGCACCAGAAAGGCAATCAAGTTATACAACACTTTGTAACAAATTATAACTTCCAGAGAGTGTGTTTGACTGACAAGATATCTGGGCATATCACTCATAATATTAAAATTAATTTTAAGATCAGCACAGTTCTTCTAAGAAAAATTTAGGTAATTTTGTTAAGAGCTTTGAATTAATTTCTAGTCATAATAATAACTTCTTTAGTTAAAACTGCATTTTAAATCATCCTTAAAACAACTCATAAAGCGTTTCCTTTTACAAAAACCTCCTTTAAACATATTTTTATCACATTTGTATAAAAATGTCAGTTTTAAAGACGAATGATTTTTTTAAATTAAGAGTGCACTTAAAAGAACTTCCGCCACTGTACAAAACGTCCTCTCTCCTTGGATCAAATTCTGCAAGTATGGCTTGAGTACGCATCCAAGCCTATCCGCCACAATTCTGAACGCAAATCACGCACGGACCAGAGCTTGATCCATCCATAGTGCTTGATCCTTTTTTGGCGAGTGAGAAGAAACTTTATCCCAGTGCCATTTTTTACCTCACGCTCATTATCTTGCCCGTGATTTAAACCTGATCCATCGATAAAAAAACTGTTTCGGGATCACCACCAGCTACCGGCATTTAAAGGTTCAAAATGTACTTTCATCCCACGCCCTAAAGTACGGGGGGGAGGGCTACCTACCTCGAGACATTTCCGGCAGAAGGTGTGTTGACAGGGAAGCACCTTCGAGGAGGAATCCAACCGTTCCAGGCAGACGGAACATTCCAGCAGATCGTTCAGCAACCGCTCGTCCATGTTGCTAAGGACGTGTTGCCTTTCCCGACTCAGCAGGCGCAGACACACCAGCACAGAACACCACGCACTTGCTTCTTTTCCGATCCCTTTTCACTTTGCTTTTGTAATAGCGAACACCAACACAGGCACCAAGCCAGCAACAGAAACGCACTTTAAACGGGATATCTAGCGGGCACTTGGGTTATTCTCCGGAAAACAACACCTCATCCTCTACCTTCGCGAATGGGCTGCTTGTTTTTCTTTTCCCTTCTTGTAGCCCTTCCGCAAGTAAGGATTCTTCACCTTTTCTATGCTCTCCTTGTTTTCCAACACAGCCTCCTGGATTTTCTCTCGCACGGAGACGTACACACAAAAAATTACGACCGTAAAACTGGGGTATAGACACACCTACACTGCTTAAAGGGCCACCTTTCTGTATGCTTACTTCTTAAGCCCTTTCTATCACTTTATTGCACATTTCATCATACCATCATCTCACTTGTACCACTTGTCGTATCGATTCTTATTGCATGACAAACCCACACACACACACGCACCTTCCCTTGCTCACTCGTTGCACTTCCAGCATTCCATACCAGACAACCTATCTTTCCTTGCGCTTCTTTGCAGCAGCAAACGGGTTGAAGAAGGGCTGTGGGAAATGTGTTTACCCACCGTACTGGCACTGCCACAACCGATCCATCATCTTCTTACTGGGGAGCGTGCGGGGGTGACTTTTCCTTCGCATAATTAGCCTGGAATGTGCATTATGCTGATGATGATGATGATCGGAGGACGCGACCCACATACGCTTGCCCGTTCCGGGGCCACATACTTCCGACCGTTTTCTGTGCAGGCGAATTTACTGCTGTCCTCCAGCGGTAGTTGTTTGATTCTTATGCTAACTGGTAAGCTCGACGATTAAACACATTTTTGTTTGGGACGAGCAGGGGTGGAGGTGATGAGATGCCCTCTTCTCACGGCATCCACACACAGCCACAGCAAGAAAAACCCTACAGCATAAGAAAAACGGCCTCACAGAACGTTTTTCCCCACAATCCGTATCTATTGTGGCTTGTTTTTTCTTTTGTAAGTATTGCACTTTTAAATTGGAGTAGGAGTTTGTTGCACTATGTTAAGCACTGAGCGGACTACAACAAGAAGGAATTTGTTGGAAATACTGTTCTTGATCTCTCCAGCGAGTCGGGAGCGACGTGTGCGCTTCGCTGTGCGTATTTTTTTACTATGAATCTCTTCTTTGAGCTGGCTTTTTTAATCTGACAGCTAGCCCGTTGCGGGCGGGCGCCCGCGCTTGACAGCTGCCGGGTTAGGACAGTGTGGTAGCGAGCCGCCATGTTGGAGAGCAAAAAGATTTCATATTGTTTTAGTAAAGAAATCAGATATATGTTGAAACAATAATACTTTTGAAAATAAAATGCAGTATTTGAGGTTATTTGAAACCTAAATTTAATGATTTCCACACAAAACAATCTAAATGAAATGATTTTTTAAAGCGCTGTCAAACGAATCAATCAACTGTCAAAACCGAACGCTCGCCTAGCGTAAACAAACAGGCTTGCATCACTCGAAGGTCTACGCAATTGCTCGGAGCTTAAAATGTGTTCAATATTTTACGGTCTACAGGCCGCATTTTAACAGGCTTAAGATGACCCAGAAATAGATAGACGCAAGATAGAACTGAATTTAGATGAAATGGAAGTATCTCAGCCAGAAGCAACCGAAAGCACCTTGCAGTGTCGGCTGTGTCTGCATAATGCTGATCTGCTCATTTCAATATTCGGCAAGCGGGGCCGAGATGCGGAGATGAGTAGAAAGCTTCGGGAACATTTGAATCTCAAGGTAATTAAACAACGGTTTAATTGCAAACTAAATATTATACATTGGGTTTCATAACGTTTTGTAGGTGAAAGAAGACGATATCCTCCCGAAACACATCTGTCTCAAGTGCTGGGACACGGTGGAGTACATCGAATCGTTTGTTCGACGGGTTGAACAGAACCAGTCCGTCCTGCTGTACGCTGAGCGGGAAGGAATTAGCTACACCGTCACCGAGACAGAACAATCGATTGAAGTGGAAGCGAACTGTGGCTATGCGAATAACTCCATTAACCCGCCCTCGTACGATGAGGCACAGAAAACGAAACAAGCCGCAATCGTGTACGACGAGATGGCGGAAGAAGAGCTAATAGAAATCATCGAAGATTCTTGCGACGAGGCCATCGCAGAAGAGGAGCATATGGTTTACGATCTGGTCTCGCTCGAGGAAAATTCCAACAAACGAACGGAAGAGGATGAAGGATCACACGAAAAAGATCCAATCGGCGAGAGCGGCACCACGAACGGAGAAGCTGGCATTCTCATTCGGTTGAACGATTACGATTTCCCGCAGATGATTAAAAACGGAAGGATGATTGTACATGGTGAGGAACTAGACAAATGTCTTGCCGCTTACTATGGGCTCGTGTGTGAGCTTTGCCAGCAAAGGAACTGGACCACCATCGGGGAACTGTTCGCCCATCATCGAGCGGAACACGATCGGGAGGGCTTTGTGAACTGTTGCGGACGAACGATTGAAAAGAAAGCACTTATAGCCATGCACATGGCTAGGCACGTGCAACCAGAAGCGTTCGAGTAAGGGGAGATGAGTGGAATTTTAAAATTTTGAGGAGTCTTAAACACTTTTCCTTTCTCGATTTTAGGTGTTCAATATGTAAGAAGATGATGACTACACCACGCATACTGAAAGCTCACATGCAAAACCACCTGCCAGAGGAGGAGAAACCGCTGAAGTGTGAACTGTGTCCACGGCGCTTCAGCTACATCAGCGCGCTGCTAATACATGCCTCAACGCATCGGGAAGAGAACGAAGAGAAGTGTGTCTACCATCTGTGTCACAGCTGTGGACGAGCGTTCCGGTCCGGCGAAAAGCTCGCTGAACACATAGCTTCGGCGCACAAGACAGATGGAACCAGCAATTGCGTGGTTTGTGATACGTGTGGCAAAAAGTTTATCTCGAAAAGCAACCTTAACTATCATCTGACCACACACCAGCCCAAGGTGCTAAATCAGGTGCAGTGTGACGCGTGTGGCAAGTGGTTGAAAAATAAGCTCTGCCTGCGGAAGCACATGTTGCAACACTCGCAGGTACGGCATGCCTGCGACCAGTGTGACTACACGACCATCAACATGCAGAGCTTGCAGAACCATCGGCGGGTTCAGCACACCAACGTGAAACCATTCGTTTGCCCCACCTGTGGCAAATCGTTTAAGGTGAAGAGCAATCTGCGGGAGCATCTAGCGCAGCACCAACAGGAGCAAAAGTATTCGTGTGAGTTTTGTTCACGAAAGTTCACCTCGAAAAGCAACTACTACAGCCACCGTAAGCGGATGCATCTGAGCGAGCTGGAACAGGAGAAGCGTAGGAAAGAGCTCGAGGAAAGGTAAGGCCAATCGCAGCGTTCCCCAGAATTTAAAATCGATCCTATTTCTCGTTGACGTTATCCTTTTCTTCCACAGCGTACATCGCAGCAGGCTAAAATTACAACAGTAGAAGTTACGCGTTCTCAAAACAGTATTGCGTGAGAATAAAAAGCGGTAACACAGCGCTTGTGTAAGCCTTAGTAGCCGATTTTGGTATTTTTTCCTCAGTGAACTCTTATTGAACTGCGAATTTGTTGGTGGTGTACTGGTGAGGACCGATGGATTGTTTCACCCACGGCTGCACAAGCACGCATTACTGCCTCATTTACGGGTATGCTTCCATGTTCACCGCGAGAGGATCCAATTTTGCTATAACCGAATTAAAGCTAACCGCAACGCGTGTTCGACCGTTCTATTCCTTCTTGTCGAACTTGCTACCGTAGAACGGGATGTACGACACGATCACCTTCCAGTCGGTCAGGTAGCATCCGACCAGGGCGGCAGCTGCTCCGTAAGCGGCGGCAGAAGATACCCTGTCCGGTGAGAGGGAAAAAATGAAGCAAAATTAGCAAACGGACTTTTTACTGCAGGTGTCCTTCTATTTCAAGGATTACCAGCATACAACAACACACCACGGGCTTACATAATGCAAACTCGCCACCAAGAATTACACACTTTTGTACGGACCACGGGCCTGCCTGGAATGCTACCTACCATTGTGCAGCCTGTTCGGCTTGTTTGCGTCCCATCGGTAGTCTCATCTTGCGGGTTGTAGATTACGCTTTTTAGAGAATTTGCGGGATTTTATCCGAAAGGCGCCTGCTGCGATCGGGAAGAAATAGTACGACAGAAATCTTTTCGACCAACTTGACAGCTGCATATCATGACACGGCTGACAGCATGATGACAGCAGAATGTGTCCCATTTGTGCTGCTGTTTATTACGTACAGTTGAGTTCTTTAATGTTTGAATTTATGAGCTGACGTATTATACCAGAATTTAAAATATTTCCGTTGGAAAGAATAAAAAATTGTGCGATGGTATGTTCCATGATTTGGAGTGAATTTACTCGCTACATTTATAGGGTCAGTTTGATACAACAACAAATACATTACTTCTCACAATCTTGCGTCGATGTCCGTAAATCCGTAAACCCGACTTTAATGACGAACTACGTCAACTTTCCAATTTAGCTTGGGCCTACCATTCCTCTCCCCTGTCCTCGTGGATGGCCTAGGAGGCTTTTATAGGCTGGGTCGTTCGGTTCTTTGCCCCAGCAATGATGTCATTAGCATATGCCAAGATCTGGGATGAATTGTACAAGATGGTTCCCGAAGTCTCGACCTCCGAGCTGCGGATGTTCCTCTCTGGCATCGGGTTTAAGAAGAGACGGGTAAGCCCAACCTGGCTATGCTGTTGTATGCGGCTTTGAAATCTATAAAGAAATGGAACGTGTTAAGCTGCTGTACCGCCATCTTCTCCAAGATTTGTAGCATGGTGAAGATCAGTGGTTGAGTTTCCGTTTCGGAATCCTCTTTGCTAGTGTCCATCTATCGATTCAGTGTCTGGAGCAAGTCGATCCTGCAGGATCATGGAGAAGATTTTATAGGCAGTATTTACCACCGTCTCGAAGTTGTTGTAGTACTTTTTGTAGTCACTTAGTACGTCGGGCAGGGCGACTGGCTCCACGCCCACACCCCCTAGTACCTCTGGAGGGCCTTGTGACGGATTTGTTATTGTTTATGCCCCCCGATGTTCAAGCATCCCAGTTTCCTAAAATGCCCTTCCTCCTTAACCATGGGCCGTCGTGCACCCGAAAGGATGGACTTGGGCCCATGTTATGTTGGATGGTATCTTTAGAAGGCTTCGAATCCTATCCCGTTATAGGGCAAATCGAAGCCGTCGAAGCCCTCTTAGCCGCGTTCGAGAGGAAGATGCTCAGGAGGATTGTTGACCCCATACATGAGGAAGGACAATGAAGGAGCCGATACAACGACGAGTTGTACGAGCTGTACAACGACCTTACTGTTGTGCAGCGGATTAAGCTCGCCCGGCTCCGGTGGGCTGGCCATGTTATACGCATGGACCCGGACGACCCAGCCCGTCCTCTCAGGCCATCCACATGGACAGAGGAGGCGTGGTAGGCCCAAGCTGAGGCAGGAAGGGGGCGTAGAGACGTCCGCCATCAAGGCTGAGATAATGGATTGGCCGACGACGGCGCAAGATCGTGAACGGTTTCGAAGTTTGTTGCACCGTGAAGCGGTTGTAGTGCCCGATAAGTAACTAAGTAGGAGCTGTTGTTTCATATTTACTAGCATTTTGATCATTTACTAGCGAAACTGCTTTTACTGCATTTACCGAATTGAAAGTTATTTAATGTTCGGACCAATTGAAAAGGAAAAATACACAACCAATAATAAGATAGACTTTGTGATTGTTTTTTTTTTCTTAATTTATTTCTGCAAACACTTGTCACTCTGCCCCACACGTGTTAGAGAATATAGATTTACCGTTACAGCCAACATACCAAATATGAATGTCACCTTCTTTGGTCTTTGGTAGATAAGTTTGTAGTTCGTACATTCTGCCTTCCTTTGACTGCAGTTACTAACCCTTCAAGGAAAATTTGCTTAGTGTTATCTGGTTAATGCAAACACACGGGGTCTGTGATCGTTCAGGTGATCTTAAGGGCGTGCTACAGCAGAAAGTCGATTATAGAGGATGTGTACGGCTTTTCTCCGTTACCCAACACAATTTCTGTAAGCTTCGTCGTTAAGATACAAATTGACTACAAAATTAAAGCTAAATTTCTGTATTTGATTGAAATAAAATTAAGATTAATTTTACAATGATCCAATCCTGAAGAAATTCACATCCGCAAAAAGGAATCCAATTGTACGAAACCAGCATCCCAAAATATCATATAATCGACGTCCTGCTGTATTTTGTGTTAAACTTCCAACATGCTATCGCCGATGAAATCAGTGCCCAGTATTTTTCTGCGGCATTATTGTGTTGTTGTTTTTTTCTTCTGACATCTTGTAAGGATTAAATAGTAGGAAACGAAATGTAGTCAATTCTATGTCACTATGTAGGTACGCACTGATTTTATTGAAAGAGAGGTTTGAGAGATAGAGAAATAGAAAGGGAGAGAAAAAGGGGAAGGTGCTTGATACATACGCTTTGCTATCGATAGAGACTGTGTTTGTTCTATATTGACTGTCTTCTCTACTAATGTGTTGCGCGTCACTTCCCATCTGCTCACACTAGCACTGTTTGCGATTAGAGTTTTTATCATACGAACAGTAATAACACGTATATACGCATTTTGTTAACTTTTTCTTCTGGATTATTTTAAAAAAATATATAAACAAGCAAATACCAGGTTAGTGTTTTGCGTTTAAGTGGTAAGTTCACGTACTCTCTGTTTGCTATTTCCCTAAAGCCAAAGATGTACTACTACCTTCTACTACCGTTCGCCGTTTTGGACACGTCAGAATCGATTTGTCTTTCAGTAAGTGTTAGTGTGTGTGTATGTGCTGAAAAAAGATAGCTTATCGTATATATAAATAAGGTTCGCGTAATACTATCCGTTTACTTATGTTATACTAGCATCCAGCAGTTCGATACTTTCACGCTCGCTTTCGTTTATTTCCGCGCTAACGCTCACAACACGTGACACAAAAAGACACTGACGTTTTTGGTTACAAAATTTTCCAATTCCAATAACACCTCGTTGTCCCAGATTATCCTAAATGCTTCCTAAAAGCGTCTGTCTTAGATTGTGTTTTGCTTTAATAGTTTTTTAGTATGATTTTGCCAAATGTGTATTGAAAAAAAAAAAAAGGTTGTTTATCCATTTCAGCGAGAGAGAAAAACAAAGAGCTAAAGAAACAGAGAACTAGACAAAAAGGTTCCAACAATGCGAATCGCAAACGAAGCTTATCTCTGATATGTCGTTAGTTTGTGAAGGTGGGCTGAATGATAACCAATGTCCGTTGTTTTAGTTGTTATTGTTGTTGCTAAGTGTAGCAGAAAAAAGTGTGGTAGAAAAATAGAAACTTAGTTTTGCACATTATTACCAACCCCTTTCTGACATCCGCACTCGCACTCGGGGTTTGGGTCTGTTTTTTTCCCTTGCACGGCACTTGAAAGAAAGTCTTAGTATACGCTCAGCCCAGGTCATTTACTTGTGACAGGAGCGAGGCAAGGCAAGAGAGAACAGAAAGACTAGTTTAGTGAGATGATGAGATGAGTGGATGGTGTCGTGATGTATGTGCGTTTTAATAACGATACCTTGACGTATTAGCTGTTGTATTGCTGCTATTTAATTTAACATACATAACGCGAAACCTAATTAAAGAAGAGTTAGAAGAAAATCAAGAGAGTAATTATAAATTGTGAACGAACTTGTAAGAATGAAAAAGAATAAAAGTTAAAGTTGACTAAAAATTCGACAACAGAAAAGACAGATCAATATAAAACAGTTAAACGAAAGCTTCCGACAATTTAAAGCAGTACAAGAAAAAAGGTTGTAAGAAAGTAAAGTTAATTATTATTGAAAACCCCTAACGAGCGTTAGAGTTTCATTTGCGGTAAGTGTTTAGTGTTGGTTTCTTCTCTTCTCGAAATGACATACCGGCACGAGAAGCTCCGCTTCAGTGCGCTTAAGTCATCCCTAAAATCTAACCACATAGTAGTATATACTAGATGTACCCTGTGTCTTAAAGCTAACGAATAACGACTATTCGTTCGATCGTTTGTGTGTTTTAATGTTGTTTTTTTCGGTTGTCCTTTTAACATATTTAGGTTACTGCGAAGGTGTCTGTGTGTGTTTAAACTGGTTGCTTTCATACTTTAACATTACACAAAACACACACACGTAGACAAAACAATCATTTTACACGCCTACTGTACACAACCCATCTATAAAATGCCAATCATTCAGTGTTTAGCGACAGTGGAAAAATAGAGCATTTTTGTGTTTAACTTCCCTCTTTGTGGGCTTTGGCCTGATCTTAGTACCCTATCATTTCCCTTACGCGTTTATTGGCCTGGTTTCAAGTGTGTGAAGGTTGGGGTTTTGCGTAACATTGTGTTTGTAAATAGTGTTTCTCATTATCTCAATTGTGTGTGGTTAAATCGCTTTAAATTAACAAACATTTCTTCGGCTTCTTCGTCGTCCCTTTTCCTTCCCCCCAAAATGGGATTTTTAATTTGGCCTAAAAGAGGAAAAGACAACTACCGCCGACTACTACCATAGTACACCACACATACAACCGGGAGATAGGGGTTTTTTTTTTTTCACGCACACCGAATTACACCGATACAGCGAACGGGGACGCAGCGACCGGACGGTGCTGGTGCATGCCGAGCGACCGTCGGGACCGGAACCGATGGTACGGTTGCGGCAGGGACCGGAAGTAGCGCCTTCTTAGCAGACGGTAAAGCAGCTGTCGTAGTAGTACCCGTACCCGCGACCCACTCAGTTTCCGTCCGGCTTTGGCAGGTTCGTGTCGTACGCCCGTATGACGTCCGTTTGCGTCACCGAACCACCCTCCTCCTGGGAGAAAGCGTATCCATCTGGCGGAAGAAGCACAAGGGGTGAATTAGTTACGGTCGTGGTGCCACCGGTGGGTGCGCAAGGGTGAAAGCATGTAAGCAAATGTTTTGTGAGAAAGCGGCAGTTGTATACATGGGTGAGCGATCGCTCACCGTCGTCGGCTAGTGAGCGTGTGTTGCTAGGTTTGGTGTACCTGTAGCACTTTGTGTTTAGTTGCGAAGTGTTGTGCAACTTGGTTAGTTTTGTTTTATTTTGTTTTTGTTTGTTTGTTTTTCCTTGTTCATTTGTGTTTTCCTATTTCCTATTGTTTTGTTGTTTCCTTCTTTTTTATGTTTAAAAAAACCTTGTTGAGGTTTCATTTAGCGTTTTGTCGTGTGGGTGTGCGGTGTCCTAGTGAGCTGAACATGTTGTGTGTTTAAAACGCATTTGCACACGTTGTAAAAGAACCAAAAAAGTAACCAAAAACGATGTAAAGCAGCAATGGAGTCCCAGCACCAGTTTGTCCCGAAACAAACACACACACAAAATCGGGAAACTTTAACCAGTATAAACACATAAACACATATACACATACACAAATACGAGAAAGCGTTCGTAAAGCGGTTAAAGCGGCATGGAAATTTTCACCATCCATAAAAGTGGTATTGCACAATCATTAAAACTTCTTTGAAAACCCACGTCGAGCTCGTTTCCGCAAGGACCTTAATTCACGAGCCAATATTTACCTTCGATAGGTGACATTTCGTGTTTAAATAATTAACATTGTTACGTTTCGGGCTTGTTGTGGCGGAGGTAAAATTAATAAAGAGACCCCGGGACGCACACACACACAAACTATCCAAATAGTACGCCTTTGTAGGCATCGATCAGCTCCAGGACTCGCATAATCGAGGTCCCCCCTCGAATTGCGTGTTGATTGGGACAGGAAAAACAACTGAACACATTGATTTTTCAGGAACCGTACCCGTTTCAGGACACACGGAGGAGGGGGTGGAGGAACACAAGGACTAGATAAAGCAATTCAAATATATACACAACACAATAAAGGTGGCTGGAAGGGATAATTGGGGTGGAAAGAATGAAAGAAAGAAAAACGGGGCGGGGGGGGGGGAAGCACAAATGTTTTTGTGCGCACAGGCTGGTGATAATAATGTGGCAGCCGTTACACGGCCCGCCACCACCACCGAAAGCGGTAAACAACGGTGGCCCATTTTGTTGTTGTTCACTGATTCCGATAGCCCTGATCGTGCGTTAAATTATTAAGCAATTTGTTGTAGCTTTCATTCACTTTCGGTTTAAGGTCGCACAAGCACAGGACACAGTGACTCACATGGTCGTGGCCGAGCGAAAAAAAAAACGCTCGTCGCTGCTTTCCACACGCGCGTTGGCTGAAAAGCTCACGACCGGAGGAAAGGTGAAGGAATATAAATCACACATTAGTTGCGATGGGGTACACGTGGCGATCGGGGTTGCGCATTGGCACTCTGCACGTGGAAAAACTGACCAGTCAGTAGGAAGGTGAGTGTCGACTGGGACGGTACGGTGGTTGGATTGTTTTGCTCGCCTTTGAAAGTGATGGTAAATTAAAGGAATGTAGCGAAAAAAAATATTTTTTTTAAATATTCCTAAATTACTTTCCAAAGTAAAATTTTTTAAAAAAATTTTAAATATTCCGTTCCAAAAACTTCGATGGAGAAGCCTAGTACTTTATCAACCAAGATAATTCGCGCCCGTTTTATCTCACTTTGGTTTAAATTGCAGCAGAATTATGTTAAACAACATAAAGACAAAGTTTTCCTTTTTTTTACAAATTGCTTTTGTAGTATAAAATTAGTATCACCCGTTGTTCTATGTCCCATTTAACGAAATGTTAGTGTTATTTACAGGAAAAAAAGAAGACACGTTAAATTAATCAGTTTGTGAGCATTTTGTTGGGGTGTTTTGCACAAAACAATTTAAGCAAAAAAGTACTCAAAACCAAGCGCATAAGTGGCTGTAGGAGAGTATCGTTCGTTTGCCATTATTCCCGCGCAATTTTTCTCGGTTACATACTGTAACCGTGGCACTTGGAGCATTTTTGTTTGTTAATTTTGTGTGTATGTTTACTAGTTTATATTGCTTCTGTTTTTTTTCTCTCAAACCAGTGTTAAAGTGAAACGATAGCGTTGCATTCTGTTTGTTGTTTAGTAGTTTTTCTTTGTTTTTTTCTCACAACAACAACAACAACCAAAAACAAAATGGGAGCTTATGCTTTCTTCCACTTGGCGCAGAAATACTCACGCTTCAGTTCTAGTTCTTTATTTTCGGTCGTGTGCGATCTTCCGGTGAAGACCCGTCGTACGTTACGCAGAAGCCGTGCGGTTTCGGTTAATCTGTAATAATTCGGGGTTCGTTTTGTTTGTTTGTTTGTTGATTTGGGGCAAATTAAATAACACCACTGAAAGCTTATACAAATGTGTAAAAACGGGATGATGGGACTGAGAATGGGGAAGAGTTGGTTGGCGAAAGACGAACGAGATGGGAGGATCAGCTAGCAGATGGGGCCACAAACCGGGGGGGCAACGAATGGGAACAAGAATGAAGTGTGAAAAAGAAACAAGGGAAAAGTAAGAGAACTGACGGAAGGATGATATAAAACTATGCAAGAAAAAATTATTGAACATGTTTTCAAAGATGTGTGGAGAAGTTAATTTCAGTAACTATGCAAAAGGGAATACAATAAAGGTAAAAAAGAAAACAAATCAAGTGCAGGTGAAGGATCACATGACTGCGGATTAATGATGATTAAACTCAAACGTTAAACAAAACTTTCATCGAAAGCATTCATATCTCATTTTGCAAGAGACACACTCGTTAGAGGAAACCGTACATCCTTACTGTTGGTTTATTACCGTCTTCGGATGGGAAACGATCATACCATTTTCGTGCTGATAAACACAGTATTTAGACAACAAAAATGTATAGTACAACACATGTAGAAGCAATCACACAAACACACAAACAAATATTCAAAGGATTTAAAACTCCCCTTATCTTCTGTAGGATGAAAAGAAGGTAAATTGTTTTCAACAAAATCAATACGCAACAATAGCCAAAAAATCCAATCGATCAAACAACAGCAATGATTAAACCAACTGCAACAGCAAACAAAGAAAGGAAAAAAAACAAACTTCAGCTAACAGATGAAGTGAACAACTAGAAGTGCTTCAATCATTCAATACAAAATGCTAAAACACGACTGAAAGTAAATCTAACTCTATAAGACATTTACAAGAATATCAAAATTTAATCGAAAATAGTATAGAAAAGGAAAAGAAACTAACAAAAAAAAACTATACAACCAAACACACACACACATCAGTTTTGTGTTGTGCTTTGTTTTTACTTGTGTACTTGTCTGCTTTCGTTTTCGTGTAGTTTTGTGCAGTGGTGTTTTTTATTGTCGTTTTGCTGTGTAAGTTTTGCAAGCAAATCGATCTTTTGCTATATTTTTAGTTGAAAAAGATTGTGTTTTCTATGTTTTACACACTTTACGCAGCAAGTGCTGTGTTTGCAGACGAGCTTTGCTTTCCATACGCTTCTGTCCGTGCCGTGTGCTCTAAAGAAAGGCGTGTGATTTCGTGGACGTAAAGAAGTTTTGCTAAAATGTGCACGACACTAATGGAAATGCTTTTTCCCAATGTTTGACTGTATTTGACTAAGAGCGGTGTAAAATGGCGGCTTTCAGTTGTGTGTAATACGCGTGATATTGAAACAAAATGTGGTGTTTGTGCGCGCGTATGCAACAGCCAGTATTTGCATTGGTACTACTACTCTGGGTTTGTGGAGCTACTTACACCGTATTATCGATCCCAGGGCATGCATAGTTCTGAAGAAGAAGGTTGGATAAATTTAAGAGACAGTTTGTAAAGACGGAGTGGCAGGGGGGGGAAGATGGTGGTGTAGCTGTGCGGCAAAGGAAGTTACAGTTTGTGAGCCGCCCTTTCGCCCGGCTTTTGCTTCACACGTTGTGATCGGAGAAAGATCGGGCTGGTGATGGAGCAGGGGAGATAGAAGGAGTGGTGCTGACTGTGGGCTAGGTGTCTGCGGGTTGTGGCGTAAAGGATGGTACTGTGTTTTTGTTTTGTTTGGAGTGTTTTCTTTACTGTACTCTGATGCACCGATGCATAGCAATACTTGTTTGACTAAATAATCCATTTTCGATACTTTACGCATCTAGTGTGAACTAAACGAAGTAAGCACATCTACTTTACCTTTACATTCTACAGATATTGAAATAAAAAAAGTGGAACTTCTACAACTCTAGAATAAAATATCACCAAAAATATATAAATTGTAGACAATAAAATTAAAAAAAAAACACACGATCTAACGCGTGAACCGTAAACGAGAAACGTTTACAATGAACACGAGCAGCTTAAAGAGAAGAATAAAAGAACCAGCACACAAACACACGCCAAAAAACACACTCAGCAAAGGAAACAGCACAACAGGATTGAAACACAGACACAACGCGTGGGGCTTTCGTAAAGACTTTAAGAAAACAAAATGGGAAACTACTTTCGGATACTGGTTTTAAAGTGTATGAGAAAATAAAACAAAACCAAACAATACATTGTTTTTAGAAATACGTGAGAAATGTAACAACATGCTCTCTCTCTGTCACTTTCTCTTTCTCTTCGTCTTGCAAATGTAGATGAACCATGGTGCACATTTTATATAGTTGCATGTTGCATGTTTTTGTGTAAGTTTTGTGTGAGCGAACCATTGTACGAGTGAGTGTGAGTGTAAAAATAAAATAAAATATAACTATATGTGAGTGTTTCAATGGGGGTTTACTTTACTGTTCTTCTTTTACCATTACCCGACAGTTAACTGACACTTGTTTTACGCTTACTATTAACTGACTTTTTGAAAGAAAAAATAACTTATTATGTATGTGCGCTACATCTGTCTGGATGCGTTTTTCTTCTCTATTTTATCTTAGCAAACGATGCACGCGTACGGCTATGCCGTGCTTACAGAATTGTAAAAGAATTGCTAACAAAGGAACAAATACTGAATGATGATTCTTGTATAGATAAATGATCTTGCGTTTCTATTTTTTTTTTCGAAAGATGTATGGTGCAACGCCCATGAAAAATAAGTTGTTTTACGCATAAGGCCATAAAAGCAGTGCTTAATCGTTTCTGAACGTTTCGTTCACTTATGTAGCGTTTATTTCATTGTAAAAATATTTAATTTAACCCTCAGTTATAAAAAACGCGATTTAAATTAGCATTCATTTCATGTTGTTTCTGTTAAAAACAAATCCATTTACCTAACATCGTATGCTTACGGACCCTTACTATGTGCAGTGTATCTGTCACTTTCTTGTTGATTACAACGCTTCCTTTCATATAACTTCTTTATTTTGGTGTTGCACTCTTTTAAAAGGAAGAAATGCTTTATCCCTTCTGCCACTCTGCCGCCGTATGAATGTGTGTTGTTAATTATGGTTTTTCGCTCCCGTTGTGCGGTTTTGTTTCCTTTTTTTTGAAGGAGGTAATTTCATTACACGAATCGGGATTTATTATTAATTTGAAGTATCGGGAAGCTTCTACTATGCCAGCTCCTCGTAACGCTCGCCTCTGCTTCTGGACGACACCATACGGTAGGCTTCGGTCTCACTGAAGGAGTAAAATGAATGATGGCAAACCGTGCGCGTTATTGTACGCACACACGACCGCACGCATAAACACGAAGAAAAATAGAATTAAAAAAACATATGATGATGCCATTTATGATACAGCGGCGGGTGACCTTTCGGAGCAGCGGCGGCATTACTACCGCCCCACTATTCCAAGACAGAGTCCGCAGGCAAAGTAAAGAGGTCGCATCAGCACATTGACAATGAGGGAGTGATCCAGCGCGCTTATTACACGATGCAAAGAGAGGCCGAAGGGCAAGCTGAAGCTAACACGTAGGTATTATTTTGCACATGTACCAGCTGACACGGCCTAAGACTGACGCATTTGGTAACGATGATTAACCACAATAAAAAATGTGTATAGATTGAAAGGTATGCATCCCACCAACCCGCCAACAAGCAAAACACATTGACATTGAGCCATATCCCTCCAAATATCACACAACAACATGGAGTACGCGCCACACACACGTGTGTGACGTGTGTTTGGTTTGCCTCTGAAGCCTTTGATTAATCATTACTAAATATGTATTGTTTGTACAGCCAAACACAAAAAATAGACAGAAAGGCTTGTTATACCATCATCACGGCCGAACGAAAGGTTCTGTTTTCCCCAAACTTATTAGATAAGGACAACAATAAAAAACGAATATTAGCGCGGAGGTTTAGAAGCCCATGTATGCCACCCGGAAAAAGAGGAAAGACATTACGAGTTATTTGGACAATTGTTTCGATGAGCACCACGTAAAAACACACATACACACGGTTTCGTTTTAGAAAACACACATACATAACACAGAGAGTGGCAAAGCAGCGCGCTAGGAGGTAGAAACCGCGTACAATTAATGCCGATTGCCGTCTTGCAGGGGCTATTTAAGTTGTTCGGTGTAGTGAGCTAGTTCTTGCTCTCGTGCTACCTATTATTTATCTATGTATCTATCTATCTAACGTACAGTAGAATGACAACCCTAATGCTATTTATGTAGCATCACAAGCTACTATTGCACATGTTACTGATTACTGTATGCTTACATTTACCATTTATTGTTCGCTTGTGTTTGCTCATTACATTTTATCTTTACATTTTGCTCCTCTCTCTCCTATCTCCGATATTGTTCCATTTCATGTGGTAGGACTTAGAAAAAAAAAAAGAAGCAACAACTAACCAAGTCAGCCGAATACGGATGAGCACTAAGCACCAAGGATTAATATACTTAAGAGCAGTAGTAACGAGACGCTGTGCCGTGGCAGCAGTAAAGAGGGAATGTAATGCCATTGGAGGTGAAATTATGAGATCGGCTGGCTTAAAAATAAATAACAACAAATAACGAACTGAACATTAACACTGGTGCTAATGGTTATGTAGCTAGCATAAGGGTAAAGAAAATCGTTACATAGAATAAGACAAGCAGTTGGACTGCCTATATGGACGGAATGCTTTGCGTTGTTCAACGATAAAGAGAGTGTAGCACTCACTTTCTCCCTCTCATACTCTTTCTCTCTTTTACCTTCTACGTACTGGAATCGAGTTCTACGTGAAGTAATATTAGTTTTGCTTAACCATTAAATAACGATTAACTGCCCACCAAGAAAAAAAACAGAAAACAAAAAGAGAAGTTTTTCTTCGCAATATCACACATGTTTCCATTTTTTCTTATCTACACTTTCCACTATTTTAACCCTATGTTTTACAAGATTACACCTACATACGTACACACTGCACACCATTACCGGTTGAGCGCAGCGAGAAGGGGGTGTTTCGATTACTTCTACATGTGCAATTCGGTTATGCTAATACTGTTCTGATGCCAAGCCGCTAGTGGCGCCACGGAGTTACGCCTACGCCAGAAGAGTAGCTTCGACAAGCTTCTACACAGGTGTGCGCAAGAGGTTGTGTTCACATGGGTGAGGTGGGAATGTGGGAAGGTATACAAAATATGCTGTTAAAAAGTGTTTAGTTGGCTAAAGGTTTTATAAAGAGCAATATAGATTCGCAGGAAGAAAGTGGACACCAATCGGTAGATAACCATTATCATTTAGGGCAGGTTGTAGAATACGATACGAAAGAAAGGATAAAGCTGTCGCGCATCCCGTGTTCAGTACATAAAAATAATGAAATTTTCTTTTCATCTATTATTCTATAGATGGTGTCTATCGATTTGCTACTGAAAATGTTAGAAACTGTTTAATAAAGTTCGCCTACACTACAACCATCACTAACTGACCCCTGTTGAAAGAGCTAATACCTACACATGAAATGTAGAAAAACCATATTAGTAAACTACACATTGTTCGATTGTTTCGCTCGTCCTCATCGTGTTTGGAAGCACTTAAAAAGCGAACATATTTTTTTCAACTACTAAGAGAACAGATCAGGAGACTATGTGACTGTGAAAACTAAAAATATTTTTTTTGTCTTGTGTGTGGTATTGTATGAGTTAAGTTCAGTTGCGGTATTGTGCTTCTAAAGTTTTTTTTTAAGAAACTCTCTTTATATATTCCCTTACCACAGTACTACACTCTTTACGAGCACGTGCCAGATATCGTAATAAACAGTGTATTTGTGTGTGCTAGCTAATTTGTGTGGGCCGTGTTGCGATGAATGTGAAATCGATATGTTAAATGATTGATAGTAGTTTCTTCGAAATAATTTCTGCAGAGACCAGGAGAGAAAAATAAAAACACATTCCCCATATATGATCGAGATATCTACTACGTTTAATGTGCAAACAAGAATGAATAATCATTCTCTCAATAACGTAAATTGATGCAATTACTGAGCGATACCATTACAGGGTTGTTCTTTTCTTCTAGTTCATATCTAATGCTTCACAGAAAACAAACAAACACACACAGATACACGTTCACGTAGGAACGATACAGTAATACTGATATCATGGTATCATATCGAGATAAGGGAAACACGGTTGAACAAAACACTACACTTTGGAACAGCCTAAGCTTTCTCTAGATGGGTGGTTAAAGTACAACAAACAACATATAAAAGCATTAAACACTTGTTACAAACCGATAACATGGACGGAAATGCGAATTAAAATATGGTTATGGAACAAGCGTAGTTAGGCGTCGATAAGGTTCGTATTATGAACAAAATGGACGGAGTTTGGATAGGAAGGGAAAGGAAAGAAAGGAAGCTACAAATCGTTCTATGCAACAAAATGCATCCATGAAGCGAAAAAAAAACGTTTAAATGTTTCTAGTTGTACCATTACACATTATTCATTAAACTACTTCTACAACAATCGATAAAAGGTACGAGAGAAGAGATAAATAGTAAAATATTGAGATAAGCTACGTTTTGCATATGTTTACAAAACAGAAAATAAGTAAAAAAAACACATTTCTTTTGAAAAGCTTAACGAAACATAAACAAACTGAAGGTTACTTTTTTCAGCAACAAGACATGTAAAATCAAAATGTATGTTACACTGCTGTATTTAATTATTTTTTTCATCAATTAAATTAACATTTTCATCGTAGTAAGGTTAAAACAAACGTAACGTCGAGGAAAACACTCTCGAGGAACCAACAACATCCACGGTAAGGAGGAAAGCGGTAGGAAGAGACGTTGAGGTAGTCGGTGGACTATTTCAGTGAAGGATGAAATAACTCGAATCGAGTGAATGAAGTTTTGAAAGCATAACAGTCATAGATGGAGTGAAAGGAAAACAGAGACACGGTGATGGCTAGAGAAACACGACAGCAACGGGGAAAGAACAGGAAGGATGATATTTCATTTTGGCATGTTTTTGAACGGTATTGTGGGTTGGGAGGTTTCATAGTAGATTCGTAAGAATACTTACGAAGATCTGGATTCCTTCATCGGCGGTGCTAGGATATTATCCTTTCTAGAGTTTCTATAGCTGATGTGTGTCAAGATGGGGGGAATAGAGTTTGAAAAATAGAACAGAAAGATTTAGTATATTTCATCTCATCTTCCAAGAGATTTGGTAAGCAAAGTGATTGTAATCCCAAATTAATTAAATTTTTTTTTATATAATACAAAATTAAAGATAAAAAACTTACGCCATCCAAGAAACGTCTAAAAGTAGAGCGGATAAGGGAATTAACAAAAGCCCAAACCAGAACACAGGCGTCGTAAAGACCATATCGTCCATGCCCGTAAACACGGCACCCACCGGTAATGCTGGCCATATGTTGCTACAAGATGAAAAATAAAAAAATAAATTGTTTCAGTAAAAGTTTTCTATTCATAAAAGTGTTTCACATACCTGTAAATGAATATAAAAATAAACCAAAGCAATATCGAGCCCCAGATGGAACAGTGGGTCAACCAATTCCACGAGTTGGTAAGCAGACCCGCCTTCAAACACACCGTCACGACTACGTACTGTAAAATAGGAAAGCGGAACGTTCAGAGAGCTGTCCTTCGAAGCCGTAACGCAACAGTAAACTCACAGTATAAACTATGTTGCCTAGCACTAAATATCCACCGTCCCGGCCGTTCTTCCAAATGACGTCCTTTTCGTAGATCTTGTACGACATACAAAACAGTATGATCGAATGGATCAGTGCGTTAAGTATGCAGCACCAAAACACTTTGGAGTTAAATAGTTTGGCATTTTGCGACGGCGCATAAAGTCTTGGCTCTCTGTAAAGATACAAAGAATGGGGATATGGATTTAGTAAACTTTGCTTGAAAGGTGGGATGCGTTTGGTCACACTCCGTTTTGTTACGCACTTTAACATCTGTTCCGCGGATGTTACTTTATCGAACAGTCCCATTGCGAAGGGTGGTAGGGCAGTAAAAAACACATTGTATAAGCCGATTGTCCATCGTTCGAACAATATTTGACCGGACCTGAAATGATGCAGAAGAATAAAAATATTAAATCCATAAAAGAAAAATACTGGCTGTCCTATAACTAGTAAGCACTAACCATCCTGAATGTATTGCAAACCAAAGCTCTATCACGTATAGACAGATGTTTTTGTAAAAGCTGTACAGGATCAGTTTGCTCATTCTGCTGTAGTTCCAGGCTCCGTGCACCAGCAGTAGTTTGCGAAGATAGCTGAACTGTAAGAGCAAGGAAAGAGTTTTAAATTACATTAATTCTAGCCCTCATTGTCATCGCAAAGGAAGAAACTGCAACGATAGATACCTGCGCTATTGAATAGTCGGATGCACAGGCCGCCTGCAAACCTTCCACACCGGAGATGCCAACGCCGACGTTCGCCTTCTGTATCATCGCCACATCATTCGCACCATCCCCGATAGCTAGCGTGACCGATTTCGTGATCACCGTCACCAGGTCAACCATTTCCGCTTTCTGAATTGGCGACACCCGGCAACATATCACGACCCGGCACATGATGCACAGGTCCAGAAACTCGCGACGCAGATCACAGCTCAGTGCGTACTTAAGCGTTTTGCCATCGACGATCAGAGCGGCATCCTTGCGACCGACATTATCAAACCGCCCGTTGGCGGTGTGCTCCACTATGCAGTTACGCGTGTTCTATGGGATTAATGAAACATCAATTAAATACCACTAGTCGATCGTCAATCTTCTTAAGGCTCTAACGACACCCACATCCAAACAATCCTGATTCAATAAAATCAAATCCATCGAATGGGACAGCAGCTGACAGGAGTAGCCGATGTTGATGGCCGTCTCCTGCTTGTCACCGGTCAGCACCCACACATTGATCTTCGCCTCCAGCAGTGACGCTATCGTTTCCGGCACGCCGTCCTGCAGCTTGTCCTCGATCGCCGTTGCCCCCAACAGGCGCAGATTCGTCTCGATCAGATTGGCCGCATCTTCCACCTTCTGCTCGCGGTACTGCAGCGAGGTGGATGCTTTGTGGTACGTGTGCTTCCAGTCCTCGTACACATCGTCCGGTATGTCGGACACGGCACAGCACAGCGTTCGCAAGCCTTCCGTCGCAAACTCTTCCAGGTGGCTTAGCGTCGACTCACGGTACGCGACACCGTCCGGCGCTAGCCGCTCGTAGATGACCGTGTCCGCACCTTTGCAGTACAGCTTAATTTCTCCCTTCGAGTTACGCGCAATCACCGACATGCGCTTGCGGGTGGAGGTAAACTCCAGCACGTTAAGTATCTCGAACCGTTCCTGCACGCCAAGCGCCTCGATCTCGACGTACGTGGGCGTGCGGGTGTAAAACACGTAGCCGTACTTTTTCGCACCATAGACTAGGGCCCGCTCGTCCGGGCTGGCGGCGTGATACTGGATGTCGTTCATGCTGTCGCCCGGTTGCTTCTCCGGGATGACCGTATGACAGATGGCCATCAGGGTGAGGAACTCGCGCAACGTTGGCGCCGTGCGATGATTGTTGAGGATGTTCTAAAAGAAAAGAACCAGGAAAAATGAGTTAAAAGGCTTGTTTGGACGATGGATTTTTAGTCATATTCTAGTACAGTTTACATTAAGCTACAGTACAAAACCAAACAAGTACAAACAGAATCCGTTAAATCTCGTTTAGTCCTCATCAAAAGTCGAACTGTATTTGATTTCCTTCCGTGATAGTTAATACGTTCAATATGCTCATTAAACAATAGGCGCTCATCCAATAACATTTCGAAATCTCGAACATAAGTAGTGCGGGGTACAGGCTAATCACTTATCTCATACTGATATAATTGTTGCCTACTCATACGATAATAAACCTACGAGGAACTGTTGCTTATTTGGAATTAAACAGTTGGTAACTTATTTTTTTACAAACTCGCAACATTACATTCCATCAAATAAAACCCTAAATCCTTTAAAACCCGTCAGCGTACGCCAACTAGGTAAATCAGAATGGCAATGTATACCAAAAGGGACACCACATGTCAGCACTACACTGACTAGAACATCCCAATGATCAATAATATCGCGTCCCTGACCATAATCCCCAGCAGGCCCGTAAATAGAAATGAAATTTATAATCACTTCCTCGCGCGGGGAGGCAAAAGTACGTGTACGTATTGTGAAACGTACGTGTACATGCATACCGGATATATCTGTCAGCGCACAAAAAAAAATCAACCAGGGGAACTTAAACGTACAACCGGGATGCGGGAAGCGAAACAAGCGAATAGCGCCATTCCGCACACAACAATGCACATACAACAGCAGCAGTCGCCGCATTGCTAATAAAACATTGACCTGTTTTTGGAAGGCAGTGCCGTGCCGGGTGTTGTGATGACGTTGTTCCGGTCGGGTCGCTAGGGACGTTATTGCCGGGAATTGATGATGCGTTAGTAAAAAAAAAAACAAGGCTGGAAACTTGTGTGACCGCGTTCTATTGCTATCCGCACGCACCACGTTATGAATAGTGGCACCACTGCATAATCGTTCAACTAGCTCGATTGGCTGGATGTGATATTCGAATTACCACATCATAATAAAAATTGATCGATTTCGTCGTGCGAACCGTGAATGGTTTTACTGTGCCCGGATGGGCTGTTAGTGGGCCGGAGAAATTGCTCATCGGCGGGAAATGTTTTTATATGAATATGCAAATGTGTATTATTTTCAGGCCGGTTTTGCACACGCCCTATTATATGTGGGTAATTATTTTATTCATAGGTAATATGGACAGCTAATTCTGTATGCAACAGCTCCTGAATGTTTATAACACATCACACAGGTCAATACTCTTCGAGGCCAACCCGGGACCTAGGTAATGCTCATTTACTTGGAAAGTCGTACTTTTGCGATGCAATGGAAAGACAACAATCAAATTTTAATAGCTCAATCGCTCAATGGCCCGTGCATATGGTCGATTAGCATTCTCCAGTCACCGGTAAGCACGTCATTTCACTATTTTATAATTCTAAATCCTCTCCTTCGCCCTTGGTGCTCAGGGTGTCCTCTTTGAAATGCCGGTAATGGTACGTGAAAGCCCCATTTCCCTCTTGAATACCACTCATGCCAGTGTATGAGTTGGTTGTGGAATATGGCCATCAAATATTCATTACGATTCTTCACTACCACCGCCGCCATTAGCCGCATCGTCAAACCTTCCCCGAATGCAAGGGGGATAACAGCTTACCTGTACCAACCGCGACTGGGCCGGCGTGTCCTCGACCATGTATATCGAGCCCGCCACACTGCACTTCTTAAACTCCATCACGTTCCGCGTCAGTGTGCCAGTTTTGTCGGAGAACACGTACTTCACCATGCCCAGCTCCTCGTTCAGGTTCGAGGTGCGCGCCATCGCCGGCGTATCCGACTCCGCGTGATACATATCGATGTCCATATTGATGAAGATTGCCTACGGTGAGAGAGAGAGGAAGAGAGAAAGGTGAATAAAAAACATTGATGCAATCAGATGGTGATGTTGTGTTGCGGGGCAAACTATCGATAGGTCAGGAAATCGCGTCACGTTTTCATGGCTCACTTTACAAGCCCCTTGCTTACCTGTAGAAACCGCACCAGCTCGAGCGTAACTTGCAGCGATATCGGAATCAAATTGTTGAACAGAATAATAAACGTAAGCAGATTGTAGGCGAAGTTTTTGCTCAAAATGTCTGAAAAGATGGAAGAAACGTACGGGGATGTTAAGGATGATGATAGCATTTGCTTCCTACGGCAACAAGAATCAGGCGAGGAAAAGGAAACCGGGTACTAATCCACAACACACGCGGGAAGTCTTCCGCATCCGCAATGGCACCATGGCAGTGGTCGGTAAAGGACGGCACTTCAAAACTCGATATGATGACATTCGCAGAAAAAATCGCTGCAAATTGTCAATGTTATTTATTCATTCCACAGGTCAATTATAGATCTGTTGCACTTTACTCAATTATAGGCCTGATGGACATAGAACCAATAATTGAAGCTGCTAACCAATCTGTTTGAAAATCTGCTTCTGAAGCAAGAAGAAACACGTATAGCCAATGACCCGTTGATAGTTGATAACGAGAGTTCTTAGTTGATTTTGATGTTGCATAGTGAACCAAAGAATGAACTCAATTATAAGTCAGCTACACCACAGGGATAATCGGGCCAATATGGACCACTAAAGTAAAACGACGTAGAAACCATGGAAAACAGAAAAATATCAATTTGCATTTATGGTAAGTACTTAGTCAAGAAATGTTCTCTTTGGTATTTTACAAAAAAAAAATATAAAAAAAATTAACATGAACTTTGATCAGATTTGTGCCGAGGTTCTTACTAGAAGCATTCTTCATAATTAATAAGAAACCAAAATGCAGTATGGCCTAATCAAGAGTGGCCTATATTGCCTCGTTTATCTTTAAGTAATTTGAAATTTGTACATTTAGCAAAAATGAATAACATGGTTCACATAAGTTCCACATTATTTCACTGAATGATACGATATCCTGTAGAATGTGTAAGGGCGTCAAAGATGATAACCAAACATTAGCCAAACTAAATTTAATTCATACTTTTACCCATCCTTAACTGTCTTCAACATTAATTAATTTGTCGCTAATTGCCGCTTTGCAATGTGAACTTCTTTCCAATCTCACCTGTTTTGGATTATTTTAGAATTGTTTGCCTGTTTAACTGTCTTTTTCTATTCCATCGTATTCGTATTTCATATTTTTAATATGAAATTACGAGTGTAATTTTCCCATTAAGCATCATTTGTACCGCACAGTTTGCCAACCACTGCACCATGGCATTGACATTTAGTTGAAGATAGCCGACATAACAGTTCAACCAACACCGTGGCCGGGAGCCACCGCATTTCATTGGATGCACACCTCACTTATGCATGCAACGGCCCGAGGCACGTGCCGGGCGATGGTTAGATCACTTTTTCCTTCCTGCTTACCCCAACCGACATGCTAATCTATTTCAAATGACCCTCAGTCAAGCAAGCAATACTCACTGCCGATGCCTAAGTACCAGTCCGTTTGAAAATGTTTTTTCGTCCAAATTTGGTTCAAAATGCCAATCACGATACACAGAATGATCAGACCGATAAATAACATTAGAATGTGCGTATTTGTCAGTCTGTCGACGGTTGAGCGCTGCGGAGAAGAAGAACATAAACGTTAGACGGTCTGCGGGTGGCATGGATGGCAGCAGAAGAGCGTTTGATTGAAAAGTGTAAAGCCAAAAAAAAAAACAAAAACAAACCGTCTCACCTTTAACGGCGCTGAGGTAGAGTTTCGCATAAGTTTCGTATCGTGACCGGTGTAGATAACGATTCCGAATATCCAGGCGGTGTTCCGTAGCATGGCGCCTCGCAGTAACAGCTGATCCGGACCGAGGGCAACCGCTCTGTGGAAGGAAATAGGGTAAAGGTGGGGTGCACAAAACAAAGTTTACTAGGACATTCCGGCCTCAAGCCGCTTGGGGGGTACAGTGACACACCGTCCTTCGGTCTAGACGTGCATCAGGTGTGATTGGCCCCTAACCAAACACCGGCAACTTACTGTTTGTCGTGCTCCTTCAGCACGCCATTGAACTCGTACAGGTGCCGGTTCGGGGGTTCGCTCTCGAGCGTGCCGCGAAACTGGCTAAAGTCCTTCGTCTCCAGGATCTTGCTCGTGGTCGGTACGCCCTGCCGTATCTTCAGGTTCGTCTCGCCGTCTAGGTTGGACGTCTCGATGAAGGACATGCCCTGCGGCTCGCTGGAGGAGAGCAGCACCAGGTCGGCCGGGAAGAAGGTGTCGTTAAGCACCTTGACGATGTCGCCGACCGACAGCTCCTGCCACTTGATCGTGTGCCACTGGCCATTCTGCAGTACCTCGATCACGCGGTGGTTAATCTCATCGTCCGCCCGGTGGCGCTTGATATCCTCGACAATCTCCTTGATCGCGCTCACCGTGAGGATGAACATCAGCGGCACCAGGGTGGTGTAGCGACCGGTCGGCGAGACATCCGGTATCTGTTGCAGCAGTGCAATTAACAGAAAGAAGCAGTTCGAGTACCGCCGAAACTGCTCGAACAGGAACGAAGGAAGAAAACTAAGGACACTGTGCCGGGGAGGGGAGACAAAGAGATTAAAGAAGACTTTGTTTTAGTGTCTAGTTAGAGGAGAAGCTGTAATTAAATGATACAATCCAGTTCAGCCAGTTAAGCAACTGCCATATATTAAAGTGTTTAATTCCATCGTTAAATCCGTGACAGCGAACCGAGCACACGAAAGCGAACGCAGGCGCGGGTCCCGTCCCGCTCGGTGAAGGGCACACTGTGGTCGATAAAATGTGAGTCAGACCGCTGGTCAGAAATAGCATGGACAAAAGGATACACCTTCCGAATGCGTTATGCATACTAACCAGCGGTGGAAAACTATTATAGGAACGGATACGGGCACGCTCCCTCCTCTCGTTTTTACTCTCTACCTTTCATAAAATTAATATATTCGTGTGAAACGGTGTCGCGGCTTACCTATATTTAGCGGTAGAGATATGATTGTTACAGTACTTTTGAACCTGCGGCTCATTCAGCAGTATCACGCGTTTATCGGAGTCGTCCAGCGTTATGCCAGAGGTGGTAGCGTCGTCATCATCTAAATGAAACATTGGGAAAAAAGAGAAAAAATGAAAAGGAAACGTTTTAATAGCTTGCGATGCCGTGTGTATTACACTACAAAAAAAAGCAATAGGATAGCTGAATAACAAATTTCTCCGGCAATGATGCACACAAAACAGAAAGTTTGATTAATGACATTTTAAACAGTTCTATGAATAATTTATCGCTGGCCTTGTTTGGACTTACTTATACTAAATCGTCTAAAAATCATTTTTTGAAAAGGAACAACAAAACGAAACACACCAGAGCCTTGACATCGGAGCCCGTGTGATCTAATCATATGCAAAACGGTATAGGTCACTGTAACTGTCCACTGAATTGTGAATGAGTTGGACCGCTGCTCCCATCTCTTCGTTCGTTTCCCTTGCCAATGCTGCTGTATGCAAAAGAATTTTTCTGGATCGATGGTTGATTGGGACAATAAACCATGTGTGCATGTTTAGTCAAGTTCGCACCACTCATCATAATGCTACAACTGTTGTCTACCACTGGGTTTCATGTAGTTATGGGTGCTAGGAATCAATTCTGGAGCGAATTCCAAAATCGATTTCAGAGATGATTCCAGAAGCAAGAATCTCTTCTGGAGTTGATTCGGGATTCTATTCTGGAGCCAATTCCGGAACCAGTTCCGGTTCCTGTTCAGAATGCTATGTCTAGAGCGACAGAAAAGAATTTCTGAATGAAGTTCTATGGATCGCAAACTATAAGAAAGGGGCGGTCCCCAGTATGTTAAAATTCTTTGAAATTTATTTCTATTCAGGTCGTAGTTTCAAAAATCTGGCTAAATAGATGCAATCTATTTAGCCAGATTTGTTAAACAATAATTTAAAGTGCTCTTCGAAATTGATTGTGATTCCAGAAGTAGGTCCGATTCCGGAACCAAGTATAATTCCGAACCGGATTCCAATTCCAAAAACAGATATGATTATGAACTCGATTTAGAACACGGAACAGCTTCTGATTTTAAATCCAGACCTATTCTCAGGAATCGATTCCATAAAATGATGGAGCTAGACGAGAAAAACTTAGTTTTTCCCATCACTAGTTCTATGTGCCCAGTCCCGCTAGTCGAACATGAGTAAGCGCTAAATTTGCGACGTAAAAAGTGCATAAGCATGCAGAAAACTCCTCAATCTGGTAAATAAACCCATTGTTTGGATAACAGAAACGTGACGCAAACGAAAGTTTTACGTGGAACGCAAGAGATCAGTATGTGGGTAATGTGCAGCATAGTTTTAAATTGTGTTTATTATTTTATTACTCGAGCTCAAATGCATTAGAAGTGGCAGTGGCAAGTACATTTTACAAAGTGGCAGAGTCATTTTACGGGATTTAGCTGGATCGACATCCTACCCGTACAAAAAAAAAAAAATGCTGCTATGAGCTGGTCGGCAAAGGTTGTCTAGACCCAAACGTTAAATGCTGTGGTTTATTTGCCCTGGAAAATCTATCTACGTTATAAGAAAACTACAAAATAAAGGCAAGAATGTAAGGCTCACCTTGTGAGCGTGATATTTTCTATACTGAGTAAAAAGATACCATTATTTCGATAGTGACAGCCAGGTCGTATTGCTAAGAAGAAGAATTTTATTCGTTGCGAAAACTATTTCTAAGTTAAGTGATGCTAAAAAATCTCTTATAACATTATAAAAATGCAAGAAAAGTTTGATTTAGTGATAAAGCTTAAATGTAAAATTTTGTAAAGTATAAAGGCCTTTGTATGAATTCAAAAAATAATTTCCAGGTTCTAAAGTTTCCTGTAAAGCATTTCATGCCATCAGGATTGAAAGTGTTTCTTTAATATTTTAGTAAATATAAAAACAAACAGCTAGTTAAAATAGAATGCATGTGATCGATAGCCAACATCTTATTTAAGAAATTTAGTACTAAAGTAACTTAACATATTAGATCTACATTCCTGGTTACCATCTTTTAGTTGAAAATAGAAAAAGTTATATTTAAAATTAAGAATTCTTAGAAGTGATGCAGAACTAATGTTTAGTCTAACTCTTATAGCATGGAAAATAAAATAATGAAACGTAAAATTAAACACAGAACCAACACCAGAGCCAACACACACTTTATGGTGCTACTCTGGATTAGAGTACCAACAGATATTTCGTATCGCTTGGACAAACAGGATAGTATCATTATTTTCCCCGGAAAATGATACTCCACCTCCCCCCTCGTATTCCAGTGTGATGCAACGTACCAAAAACTTCATGCTACCACTCTGTGCAAAATGGCTTGACTCAACATCAACAGCAAATCAAGCACTTCAAAGCCCAGAAAAAAAGGTACCTTCTTGCCAGCCTGCAGTGTCACGTCCAGGTCCTAGAGATATTCGCGTTCTCTAGTGGTGCTTCTTTTCAGCTAAAAGAATCGATGATGCCGGACGGCTTCACTGGCGACTGTGAGTCAAGACGCCACGGTGGCCACTTATTGCTGGCGCATACCTGACACACATACTATAATCCTTTCCTCCTGCTGCTTCCAAGAACCTGCCTCTAAGAACCAACATCCTTGCCAGGCGGGTCCAGGCTTGAACCAGAAGCTATCCGATTGCATCTTATCGTGCCATAACCCTCCACCTGCTTCACATTTGACCTCCATTTGCAGCATTTGCAGAAGCCGTCGTCCTGTGGGAGTATACATTGGCAACCGAAGGTAGCAAACCCAAGGCAGCAAGACGAAAGACGGCACCCACAATCGACTCGGTTGAATCGCTGACACTATGCCAAAAACCCATCGGAGGATCATCGTCCCAAAACCGCGCTGTTTTTCCACTACCCGTCGCTCTTCCCGCTGCCGAAGGTTACGCTCGTAATCGTATTTTCCGCCCCCCGGGTCGAGGGAGAACCGAAGGCCAGATGGAACGTAAACCCTACGTACCACCGTGCACGTAACATGCCCGGAGTGGATTGCGGTCTGCACATCCTCATCGCCCGTGTAGGTGAAGCGCGGAATAAAACAATAAATCCATCGTGAATTACGTTTATTATCTACCTCCACGATGGCAAGCGCTTGGATGCCGCCGCCCAGAACGGGAAGGTCGGTGGTTTGGGCAGGTGAATAAAGTCGAATTAAATGCAAAATTATTAAACCATACCAGACACACACATACAAGTGGTCGTCAGCTGTGTGTGCTACACGATACACCCGTGAGGGCAGAGTTTGTGATGATGGTGGTTTGGTTCGGTAATGAGAAGGATTATTGCTGTAGCTTTTCGCGATTACGGTTGGTATTAAAGAGCAATAATGGAGTGAATAATATTATCAACGATTAAAGTCACATTATTTTCAGAATTACAGTACAAGCGGTCGGTTATGAGCTGTTGTATGTAATAAGCAAATAAATTTAGGACATGTAATGTCTAAGACGAAAGCAATACGGCCTGACCGTTACTGCCGAATAAAAAATGCCTAAGAGGGTAAAAAATACACCCATGAGTCATTGGGAATTGAAGTTGTTAGTCGGTATTTTAAATATTTGTACCATTGCGAAGACTTTACTTCTCAAACAGCCAACTGCGCCTTTATCTAACAAACTTCACCGCAGGCTTGGCATCCGGCATAACAAAGCTCCATATAGCTTGTACAAATTGGTTCTTCTTAGAGAGAAACACACCTTGCCCATTGCTGAAGCTTTTTAGTGACGAAGGTGTTTTTGGAATCGAAAAGCCCCTGGTAACTTAGGCCCTGACCTTGAGAAGCACCAAACCATGCCAACGACCGTAATGGCGTAGCCTATAGTTCTTCCCGCAGCAATTAGGTTCATTTGTTGAACGTCAAAATAGAAGAGAGAGGTAAAAGTAAAGGAGGAACCTAGTTCCAAACAGCCACAGGAAGTTGGAAGATATAAATCTTGCAACAGTTCCTCGCTGCTGCGTTCCTCGGGCTTGTACAGCTTGAAACTTTACCGTCCAGCACTAATTACTGTTTGCTGCCCTCGTCTCTGCCAGCTTATCATACCTAATGAACACCTTTTTGCCGCTTTTACTGCTGCTTACGGATGTGTAAAACGCGTCACGGGCATGCATGCTCTATTCCATTGTGATGGTTCAACCTTTACACAAGAAATGTTCCTGGCTGGGAGATCGCGAAGCGAAGAAACGGAAGGAACACACCTTCCATGCTAGCGATGTGCGTAAAGCGTGAGTAAGATCGTTTAATGTACGTACCGAATAAAGAGTTGAATTTTAACGGAGAGTAAACCAACTCATCCGAATATTAAATGCCAAATATTATTGAACTCATTGTGCCAACGAGTAACTTAAAGATTGTCCTTTTTAGACAGTTGAGTCGCGAAGAGCTAACAAACTCTTCCGGTAGTTAAATCAAGTGCTCGAAAATTTAAAGCAACATCCATAAAACATTTTATCATTTTCTTTTACTACTCTTGCTCGATTTTTATTTGAACTTGTGTCACATACCGATGTAAAGGGCTAACTACTGTGTAATTGAGAGGTCGAAAAAATTATTGGGGATCGCTGCTATTTCCTGGCTTAATTATTAATACCACGCAGCTGGACATTCAGTCCTTACTTGGGGGAAACGGCCTGGATGAGATTTGCACACTAGTACGGTCGTGGGAAAATAAACGCGATAATCGTCTCTACAACCGGACCACTCCCGAAACTCACAATCAACTCTCATAAGACTTAGTTAAGACACTAGTGAAATAAGTCCCTAACAATGAGATGCAATTAAACTGAGTCTTTGGGATTTAAGTCGCTGAAAAGTAAGTAAGTGTTTTGGGATGTAACGTTCATAAAAGTTGATAACATCTAGTGATAATGTATACGACTCAGAACGAGTTAATTTGTTAATTCTTTGCGAAAATAAAATCATCAACAATATTCTTCTTCAACTCATCTGTGAATCAACTCTCCATGTCGCTATGACCTCACACCTTCTCAACTAACTCTCCGTGGTTTATCTCACTCGCGAGTTGAATAACTGTTTAACAATTAACTCACTCGTTAGTTTAATACCTCTTCGAGAGTTAAATCAACAAGCGATGAGTGAATTGCTAGGCGGCACGGAAAGCCAAATCATAGTGGGTGAGTTTACTCTCGGAGGATTATTATACTCAAGAGTGATTTAAATATAGTTTTTAAAACTCTTGTAGAGTGAGTTATCAGTTATCTAGCTAAGCATTTCTGAGTTAAATCACTCTAATGACTGGTTATTCTCATCTCTAATAACAACACGAGTAACTTCAATCTATAGAAGTTAGTAAGACCACTAAGACTCTCGAAAGAGTTAGACTACTCTTCGGGACTTTGACTCTAGGAAAAGACGATAAAAGCCCCGTTGAGCAACATCTTGGCGAGCGAGTTGCTAGTCCACTTTTTTGTTCAATCCCTAAGAATTAGCATACTTCTAATTCTTCTGCATACCAACAATTAAATCTCAAAAAGTGATTGAACCCTCTGTTACTAGTCTAGAGTACTAGAGAAATGAATCATATTTTGGGATTTGATTCCTGAAGGAGTTAGCTGATTTTCAGGGACTAAAATATAGAAAGTTTAAATTTCGTTGGCAAAATCATTATTTTGTTTTAATATTTGAGAATGAGTCACAAGATGGCATTTGATTGACTCTAAAAAAATTTAGCTCCCGTTTTACACTCCTATTTAACTCCCGCAATGGAGTGGTTATTCCCATCACCATTCCACACCGTATTTCATGGTCATTGTTGGTTGCAGAGCCTAACGACGTCTGCGGGAAGGTGAGAATAGACTGCCTGCAGAGGGCAAATTTATGTTCCACCGGCAGGCAGGTTGGGAGCAACATCATGCTGCTTGCACTTTCGTCCTGCAGCAGCCGCCGCCACCACCACCACCACCGCCAGTTTTGCAATTTGCATAATAGCAACAGAATGGTGCCGTAGCTTGTAGCACTTCTTTCCGTCTTAACATTTCAAGAAGCGGCAACTATCGGCCTGGCGGACTGGCGAAATAGAAAAGTAAATAGAAAACAGGACACACCCGCATCGTAACGCGCTTGCATTGCCTTGAAGGGCCACTGGGGAACATGAGGCCATTTGCTACAAAAACCCTTCCATCCAGGCCTCAGTTCTTTCCACCTGATCTAACAATAGGAAGTTCCGGTGGTAAGCAGCAACAGTACAATGTCGCTTCCCGTTTACATCCTTATTTCCCATAGGGTGGCCTACGCTTGACCAGGGTCACATTTCTGAAGCCGGCTCCTTCATCGGAGCAGGAAATGCTTCGGTACCAACCACTCTCCCATTACCCAGAGCAAGAGATATCGATTTTACTGGTGTTGGTAGTAGAAGAAAAACCATAAACGAACCGGTAAGTACCGTCATGTTTCGTAATGAGTTTTCTGCCTAGCCAATGATCCGGCCGGGAGGCAAGCGTACGCGGAAGAAACCCTTGAAGTGGTGGCTTCGGTTCCAGGGCGACAAGCGGCAGGATGTAAATAATAAAACGCAAACGCTGGCCATGGTTCACACAGCAAATCGGGAAACTAAAAATACAATCAAAAGTATAGCTTTCAAGTGGCAGTAAGAGCGGGCAGCTTACGGTTAACTAAACGAAGCCTCAGCGCACGATACATGGAGTGGAATGCCATATCCGGGATGACACGAGCGAAAGATTCCTATTCTCTCCTGGGGGCGGGCCTGGCCGTAGCTTCCGTTCCGTTGCGTTGTCGCCTTTAGATGCGACCGTCCACTGGCACAAGTGGGACAGGCGCCTGGATGACGCAGCAGCAAACGTTTTCTCGTCCTGGTTGAGCGCTGTCGGTGCTATCCTGCGGGGGGAGTTCTTGGTATCTTGCCATGAATAACTCCCTTTTTCGATTGCACACTTTCGCGTAAATTCTGCTGCTACCGTTCTCTTCAGCAGGGCTTCATGGCGGCCAAGGCCTACTGCTGTCACTAGCGGGGTTTGTTTACTGTGGTATTGCAGATCCAGTGCAGAAGGTGTTTACGCGTATGCTGTGGCTACTTTGACGATTATAATCGCAGGAATCGGTGCTGCTTAGAAGGTTCTCCGTACTCATTGCCACAAAAGCCTTGTCCTTTCCGGAACGTCATAGTCAGCTAGCTAATGGATGGAGTGTTGTTCAGGTCTTCGGAGTGCTCGGCGTTTGGGACCTGCAGCACGTTGGTATCGCTAGGGAGGAGCGATATGGAACCACTTTCAACATAGCAGCACACACACACACATAAACACATGCACACACACACACACACAGACGGTCACAGTTTCGCAATAGCCTTATCCGCACGAATCGATATAATCACCGTACCCAACACAACCCCCGTAAGTACCCTTACGTGCGTGCAATTATTAGCTTGATTGATTTTTCATCAGCACTGCTCTCGCTGTGCGATTTTATGCTCACAAACCGAGAAGGCAAAAGCGTAACTTTTCACCCTTGGCGAAAACACCTGGAATACACTAAAAAAAAAGCTGCCCGGGAAAGGGCGTCACACGGTAAAGCCAGCTGCCACACATATGCTACACGGCTCGGGGGCTTGTTTTCTTCCCTTCTCACAGAAACACGCCCGGTCCTTGGCCGAAAGGACTTTTCTGCAAAACTTCTTCACGGACACCTTTCTTACGCTTTCTGTCGTATTGCGACGTAGCGACGTCTTCACAATTCTTCACCACCACAACACCACACAAAACAATAGGGATATAGGTATCGCGGAACGCGTTTTTCCCACGAACCACACGCTTCAACAGTGCTCGCAGGACTCGCTCGCTCGCTCGCTCTCTGGCACGGTTCGCCTTGCCGAGGGAGCTTGTGTGTTATTCACGCACAAAGGACGCCACACACAACGCAAAACGTCAATACTATCGCGCATTTGTTGTGCTTGCGCTGGCGGTGCAAGGATAACGGAGGGTGCGCCATGACAGCTCTGGCTGCAGATGTCAAAGGTCAGTGGGTTGCGTGGAAGACATCTTGGATGACATTTCGTGGAATGGATTGGCTTGATTGAACAAATCAGCAGAATTGAAGTGAAAATTAATGTAAAACCAATTTGCAAATCATTTTGCGTTAAAATCCATTTATTCTTTATTTGCAAAGCTTCTGAGATAATATGCTTTTCCTAGCAATACGGCCTGGACGTTATTACCGAATGAAAAAAAGTTAATTTTAAATCATTTTTCAAATCAACCAAATCCACTCATTTGAAATCAACCAAAGCAAATTTTTCAAGATGTGTATCTTTTTGCAATATATGCCTTTAGCAAATTTGGCTTTATAACATTTTTTCATATTCTCAATAATTATTAAACAAGCCTAGTTTTGAATAATTTATGCCTGTTTAACTCTAAAATTAGTAAATATGTTCATTTAATAATAACACTTATTTTGGAAAAGTTGTTTCCTAATGGAAGTTTCGAAATCTCCTTCAAGTAAATCATATTTTCCTTTTTCCAACTGTCATTTCTGCACAGCACGGATAAGCCAACAGCCGGATAACAGAAACCCGGACAAACGGAGCTCTACTGCCCTGGTCTTCACAAGTGCCGGTAGGCCACTGTTGAATCGACATAATTTATCGAAGCATTAGAAACATTAAATTATACAACAAATTTCTCGACAGAAACGACCATTGTCCAATTCAGCAAGGGACTGTCGGAATGCTACACATGCGCAGAACCATCTTTAAGAACCTTGTGCTTAGGCCGTGGTCCAATAATGTTACATTGTTACCCACATTCTTAACAATTTTCTGGATGAAATGCACAAGAAAGTATGTGCAATACTTCTCTGGAGCTTTGAAAAATATTTAAATAAAAATTCCTTCCAGAACTTTGCCTATTTGCATCACAAATCATACCGTTCCGGTCCGAAATCTGATCTTGCACATTCCCATAGCAAACTCTGTTTATTTTCTGCAGACGCATTAACTTTGCTTCTTTGTTTTAAAAATAATCAAGCACAGCGCCTTGGTAGTGAAATTTCACATCTGAAGCTGAAACCGAAAGATTCGCGGGCAAAATGCATGAACCAGGGAGGTGGAAGGAAGCGCTTTGTTTACATGATTCCTTCACCCTGTTCACATCCCTGGCGCGTCGTGCCTGGCATTCTCTTGGGTGTGAAAGGGTGAGATTAATAGAAACCGGGTCCCCGTGGCTTTATGTACGCGTCTACAAGTCGACTGTGGGTGTCTTAGTGTATGATTTTTTTCTCAATCCAAAGCCAAAGGCAAGGATGTAGATGTGGGTGAAACGTCGCCGTAGTCGAAAGCCGTTAAATCAATTAACCCTGACCATTCGTTCGTATGTAAAAGGGATGGTCCAAGGCTGAGAGGGTTCGCAGATACACGTTTGGGTCGTTCGATACCCAAACCAAGGTTTCTCAAGGTGTTTCGAGAGCACACATGTTAGTGGGGCACCTCCGGTGCGAGTTCCAAAATAGGATAGGAGTCCTACATGTCCCACACGTTTGGAGTGCATTATTTTAGAAGTAAACATCTGTAAACATTTTCTCTATAAATAATCATTCAATATCCATATACTGTACTGCTCCGAAGTACATAGAGTATGCCCCAAGAAGATTGACGATATAGCTGTAACGATGTTATAGGTATGATTTAATTAATAAATTTAAGTGTTTTTAACACGATGGTTTCTACCAAATAATGGCCGAGGTGTGCCAGCAAAATATTCAACAGCCCCATAGTCGACAAAATAGAAAGTCTAGATTTCGCAATACTTTTTCGCGGCACAGTCACAACTCAAACTGGATAAGGAATGTTGATGGATGGCATAGTTTGAAGGTGGACAGTCACAACAGGGTTTCTCTCGCTCATTTTGGATGCTAAAAAATGAGTATTTCGTAATTAATATCCTCATTCAATTTCATGGGTACTTCAAAGATGTTAGGAATGATTAAACAGGTTTATTGAACTCATTAAAATAACAATGAAAATTGAAATGAATCATTTTTTATACAGTTGTTATATTTATATTTTATTTTTCCTTGGTCGTTCGAATTATAGCTTTGAGTCAACCGACGTAGTAAGCAAAATAACAACTTGTATAATAGCACAAAGAAACTTCAAGATATTATTGACAGGAAAAGAAACATCTTTTCACAAAGACACAAATAATCAAAAATGTTACATGAATAGAACATTGTTTATGACAAATATCGACAAAAAGGCATTTTTTGCAATTTATTGATCAAATCAGTGGGGGCGACCCCGGCGCCCAATTTCCACGATTGGTCCAAGTTGCAAATTCTGCCCGGACCGTCCCCCGAATATTCGTAAATTTAGAATCCAAATTTGAGTTGACTGATGGCCTGATTCGTTAATTAAAGATGGGATGCAAAGTAGATGGGTCAAACCAGTGCAATATGCCCATGGAGTCAGAAATTTTCAAAATCCGCTTATTTCCATAGCCACTCAGGACTGGAAGACAACCTGTACTGTGTTTGAAAAATCTGTTCCGTATTACTTTCCTCCAGATGTTATCTCAACGAATCAATAACCTAATTCCACTCCCAAAACTATGCACTTTCCTATTACTACCAGAAGATGATGGAATATTTTGGAATGCTGCAATCAGCACATTTTGAAGACTTAGCCCACCAGAAAACCCTGTAAAAATAGATTGAGTTGGATTTTCTTCCCCTCTGAAAGCGCCATTAACCACAAAACCGCAAACTCGGAACGGAGAAGCAAAAATGGCAACCAATTGGTAGTTTTTTGAAAGTCAAATCGTTACGCCGCCAACTTGCCCCGGTGACGCATCTCTTCAAAGCTCAAGAAATAAAACAGTGTGGCAAACAGATGGATACGGTAGAGAGGAGGTAGGATAATGAAAGAAAACTGAAATAATAGCTTACGTCTTGCTGCGGGCTTTCGCTGGCAGGGAAAGTACACGAGAGTAGTACTTCGCAGTCGTGTGAACCATCCGTTGATTGTCCGGCCAACCTGTTGCATAGTAGCGTCGGCGCAGCTGACAGTACGGGACCCACATACAAAAAACGGTTACGGTGGCAGAGTTGATGAGCTGCGGATGGGTTTTGGCAGGTGCCTCCGAAAAACCGGTCCGCGAGCTTTCCGATTACGTCGACGAGTGTTGGACAGCACCGCAAACGGGTGCGGAACTCTTCTATCTTGTCACCTGACCGGCGTAAGAAAGCAATGCCCGCCTACTCGCACTGTCCCGACCGGGTGCGGGGCGCAATCATGGCAGCAATTGTGACAAGTGTCCGTAGATGCGGTTGGGGTTCCAGTGGCCTTCGGTAGTTCAATGTTGACTGATCGGTCATACGTAATGCCTTGCGTTTGCAGGTGAAAATGCGTGCACAATGCATTGGGTTTTCGCTGCTGGGATGGGATGCCCGTCCACCAAGAAGTATTGGCCTATTGGTTTCGAGCCCTGGTCGTCACACAAACACCGATAGCTATTGTGCCGGGTCGGGCTACAGCATTAACACACTTAAACATTCGCACATAAACACGCTCACAAAGTAACACATATTTTTGCTCACAACAACGGTAATTGTGCTCCATCCAATTCCGTTACTACACGTAACCGAACACACATACACACACCAGAGGTTCCAGAGACGTTCACAGCACACTGTGTTACAAGTTTGAACAGATGTTCAAATGCTCCTAGCGGGAACACTACGTCGACTGCGCTGTTGGCAACACTGCCGTGGGAAGATGTCAACCGAAAAACGTTGCCATTAGAAACGGAACTTAATACAGAAGCTGGGAGACGATACCCGTCACGTCCATCGACAATATTTCTTTCAATATCTCCCCAGTCACTTTGCAGACGCACTGGGATCGATACACAGAAAATAAAACAGATGCCTTTCCACGGTTTTGCGTCATGTGCTCTCGAGAGATTTCAAAAGCCCGCGACCGGAATTTGTTTAGATTCGTGTAAGCAATTAACACTTGCGCGCGAAATACTCGAGCACACCCAGCACTGCAGTATCTCCAATGTCGGCCGGAGACGAAATGAACCGTATGCCGCCAGTCGCACGGTTTCGTGATCAGGCCCACTCCAACGAGGGGTTTGCACCGTTCATACACACATAAAGCCTTCGTGCTTATCTACACAACTTTCCCCTCGCCTGATGTTTGGGGAAACTAAACACTAGGCGGACTGTGCAACCCCGTTCTTCCAACAACGTTGATCAAATCAAAAATGTTTAACCTTCATGACCACATCACTCACGGAGCTCGAGTGTGCGGTAGATTCACAATTAAAGCGCATGGACAGAAAAGCGCCCATGTTCACCAACGGGGATGTCCAGTGCTAACGTGTTGTAACGTTGGGTGATGCACGCGGTAGTTCTGAGACAGATAGCGAGCTTCATCCTATGCAGGGTTTCTAAGATACTTTGTTGAATTGCATAGTTTCGTACCCATCTATTCAGGCATCTTTATGTTTCTATGTACTATCAGATAGTTTCAATCATCTAATAAACTGCGAAAAATTAAAAGGAGAAATGAACGCCGGAGTAAAGTGTACGTCTCCAGAAGCGCCTCCTGGCTGCGGATGGCGCAGACTATCAAAAGCAATTCTCCAATGAAGAATCTTCGTTATGGTAGATTCCTTTGAAAAGCTGCTGGCTCGTTAATAAATAACCTCTAAAAGAGCGAGAGAAAGAGTTGCAAAGTCCATTTGGAAGAGAATGTTTGTGCTAATAGTTTCAGCAAAAATAAACCGTACCGTATTGTTTGAAGTAAACTAACTTTCTCACCTGTTAAACCAACTCATGAATGATTGTTCGCTTATGTGAGGCGACCGACTCGCTGCTAGAGAGCCAATTTTTCATTTTTCTTATCAAAGTTGAACGAATAACTCTCTTTATTTTACTTTTAATATTCAACATAATACTTAAATAGCAAAACTTCTTATGAGACAAACCTACATGCGAAAGAATTTCGGCGAGATCAGCTGAGTTTTTTCCTCATCCAGGTCGCAAAGCACAATCGTTTATTGTCAGTTTAAGTGGAAAATAATTATTTGTTTTTAGCTCAGCGATGCCAATAGCTCCCACTAATTCTCAAGATGAAGCTGGTATATAGCAATGTTACACTTTTGGTGTCTTTTACTTATGTATCTTTAATCAACTAGTGATTTTTTTCATAAATGTTCAACCCCAAAAAATGCGAAATTACTGTGAACTCTTACAACTGATTGAAATATGTTGAAAACAATTTGGTTATAATGTTGGGTTTTTGCAGTTTTGAAAAGACAAGATAAAAAAAATCTTTTCGGACGAAAGCTTTACTTCCTCTTTTATTAGTATCAAAACACTATTCTTCGGATGGAGTTAAAAAGCATTGTCTCAGTAAACCCTGCAACGCACTCCAACACTCATCTTTGGCGCAATGTTTGTGAAATGATAAAAGCGATGTACAGCAAGGGGTGGAACCATCTATAGGAGCTGTTATGATAATGGTATCTAGTATGCTTTTGCGCTAGAAATTTACGCTTTCGAAGTATAGACACGTATCTACCTTATCGACAGATGGTTGACACCTATTTGTGTTTATTTTGGCAGACAAGATAAATTTCCTTGGGTGCTTGTTGGCATACGGTTTTTCTATTTGGATTTTATACCACATATTAAAAAAAAAACATAAATTATGATGAAATTCTTTCCGGCTGCTGTCAGGAAATTCCACCGTTCCCTAGTGTGCGGTGTCTTGTGCCGTTAGTCATTGATGTATGACACTCTTTATGGGTGAATCACCTTGAACCACGTGGCGGATGAATAGTGTCCGTGTGGTAGGCGTGAGACAAAGATTGCTTACGTAAGCTCATTGTGATGCTTGCATATTTTAATTAAAAGCGTACGGTGCAGCCCCAACCACATCTGACTTCTGTGTCACAATGTGCCGGCAAAAATGACCCTCAAACAGTAGAGGTGTCACCAGTTGGACGGTTGTCACACTGTGGAAGTTGTAGTTTTAAACGATTAGAAATCTTGTCAAGTGTCTACGAGGCTCATCGTGGCGGTGGTCGTTCATGAATAAGCAGGGCTTCCTGCGCAACGATCCGTTTCGGCATGGAATGTCATTATGCCTGTTTTGGGCACTGGAGCAACACAACTCGCCACTTGCTTCTCCATTTTGAGTTTTCCAACGGGTTAAACCGTGCTCGTTTGTACGGACTCCTTCTTTTGCACTTGCTACCGATCATCACAAGACGTGACCGGTTGTACTGTGTAGCATCATGCCTTGAAGGTTCTAAATTAAGAAATGTAGATTTGGACGAGAGTGAGAGAGGAGCGAAAGCAAAGAAGAAAAAACACCCCAAATACACACATTTGACCAGCGACTAGTAGTATACCACCCTTCAGAGATTTACACGGCGTGGCAAGGTGTGTTTTTTTCTGTTTTCAGTCGGTGGGTGGGTCTAGCTGCGTTTGTGTGTGAGTGTTTTTCTTTAATCTCTAGCAGAGAAAACGCTATTACCTTACCGGTTGCCTTAAAGCTGAAGATTTTCCAATCAATTCTTGTACGAGAAGAAGAAGACAGTAAGGGACATGGGGAATGGTTCTGGTAATGTATTGCTCTACTTTGATACATCCAGACGCAACACTGTTCAAGGTTGATCGGTTCTACAAACCGTGTTCGTTGGAGAAAAAAAAACATGTTCAAACATTTTAAAGAAATGTGTTTGCCATTAGTTTGTTCCTAGTTGTTCGTGTCGTTTGCTTTCTACATTTTCTTTGCGCGTGTTTGACGCGATGGAGTTGCCAGATGTTTTTGAAACTATAAGCACATGGTACTGTCGAAAGTTTGCTTCTCCCGAACCATCGTTTTTGTGCAGCAACTTTGTATCTTTAAACGTGTAACAGAAATGTGAAATCTCTCATGTGATGTCAAGGTCAACAATAAGCCTGTAATTTAGAAAGGGAAGCTAATGATCCATTTTCAAGGTAAAGGCACGATAGTACGCAAAAAAAAACAACCTCTGTTACAACATCGTGTAATTTAAGCTTCCTCGACGACGTCCATAATGACCGCAAAGTAATAAGCTGTCGCTGTGTTTTGTCGTGACGGATCGAGCGTCATCGATTTACTAAAGTGTCGACTCAGTCCCTCGTCCCCAACAATAGTGCATTTGTTATAGTGATGATTTCATTCAAGTTTTACATGCTGATTACAGCCTCATTTCAGTAAAACCCTGTAAATCGTACAATTTTTCAAATGGAAGGAAATTAGTTTTTGCTGGTTTTAAGCAACATACGTTTAATGTGTGAAAACCATTTCTTTTCTTATTAAAAGAAAAAAAAACAAACCATTTCACAAGCACATTTGGGTAAAAAAATCAATTTTTGATCCTCGTTCTACTTCACACTCCTTTCCTACGTCCTGCACCCGAACAATCGTAACACAATCAATCACGATCGATATCTATTAAACTATGCAGTTTGACACTGGACAGGCCATTGCCATCGTGGCAATGATAGTATTAAAGGTACGGCATTGTACACCAAGATGCAGTATGTTAAGATCGTGCTTCGGCGGGGTAAAAGATTAGAGAAAAATAACCCAGCACAACAATGATGTTGTTTTTGTGTTGTTGTTCCTTGTTCAGTGAAGCGTTACTTAGCCGGAATCGTATTTAGCCATATTGGTTTGGTACGCGGCGACCACCAACATATATAAAAGGGGCAACAATCGCACCAATACAGCTTTCAAAAATGCAGGGGTGTTCGAGAATTGTTTTGAAAATTTATTTTTCTGAAATAGCACGTAGCACGTTTATCTGTCTCCCAATGAACTTCTTTTTACGTGCGCAAAATTTGTAAAAATAAGTAATAGGGCATTGTTCTTGAATTTAACTAAAAATCTGATATTAGGTTTCGAGCATTTTTCTAGAAAACAAAGAAAAAAAAAGTATTTGCATCGAAAATCCCTTCATAGAACATTCACTCGGGAAACACATTTTCTCACTTAATACTGTTGCACCGAAAGATACGGTTTATTCACTGCCAACTGTTTCACTACAACCCGCTGGTCTATGAAAAAAGTTTGCCAAACATTTTATATAAAACAGGAAGAACTGATAAATTTATGGTTTGGCAAACTAAGCCAAACAAAATCGTTGTTTGCTATAATTTTAGTTCATAGATAAAATCACAGCAATTGTACTAAACATGTTAAACTGAGTAGCTGGGTATTCAACCGAAATTTTTCTTGGTTTTATTTATTATCGTATTTATCAATGAACCGTTTGTTTATTATCTGACAGTTTTAAATTTGTTCGACACACTTCGTTCACAGACCACTTTGCTTTTGTTTGGCATACCACGTTCGTGGACCAGCGGGTCACTCGTCAGTTGAAGCTTGAACAGAACTAACCGGTTAGCGCCAAAATTAAGCCGCTCAATTAAACAGGGGACACGAACCCTTCACTTTGCCAGTGCCACGATCATCGCATCACGTTTACACGTAGATCACGAGCCGCATCTGATCGCTCTGAGCGATGCGGTTGTTGACGCTTATTTGTTTGTCACACACTGATAGTAGCACACGTAACACAGAATAGCACGCGCACGATTTCACAAATTAACAATACGATCCAACCCAGCCGAAACGTGAATTCAGTACGCCCGCATCGCGACGGCGGAGCAGATGTACTCTAGCTCCATGGGAAGCCGAAACCTTTCTGCTCTGGCTGTTCGTTGTTTGCCAACGCATAACGCTAGAAGCCGTTGCTTTGGTATTGGTGTGAACAGTGAGGCAGCGGGCATCGATTCACGGCACGCATTTTTCTCGGGAACGTAACGCTTGCCCGCAAAACACAAACGAGGGACGTATTTTTCCACTTTTTTCTACATAAAATTTTTGGTAAATTGATTTGAAAAATAATCATCAGCTTCAAATGAAGCAATTTAAATTAAATTACAGAAATATTGGACTTCTCCAAAATATTATAGCTAGATTAAAGAAGAGCTTTTACATAATTTTTGATTTTTTTTGTAATTTTATGTTCTTGAGATATGTGTGTGCTTAAGAAATCTGACTCGGTCGTTTCTTTAGAAACGAAAAAAATCGTCATTTTTTTCTTAATTGTGATTCAGTTGCTATGTAACTCAATGTATGAGAATTAATCGTTTGTAATCGTATTCCTATGGGTTTCTAATGCGGTTGAAGCTGCAAAGATGATATTTAATCTAACTAGTTAGGAATATATATTAAACGCTCTCACTTATTTTGTGTTGTTTGAATGAAAATCGTTTTTAATTGCCCATTCCATGCAAGCGTTATTCGAAAGAACATTGAAGCATGTCAGTACAAGGCGCACAGCTCTCGCTGCAGCTTGTAAGCTGCTTAAGAGTGTCCAATGAAGTGCATGGTGATCAAACGCTTTTTGAGGCTCTAAATTTGAACGAGAATGTAACAACCACAAGCAGAAAATATTGTTCTCGGCGAGGAACAGCTTTTCTCTGTTTATCTGAAGAAATAAACGCAGAATTGCTTCTTATCTACCGTATTACCGTAATAGTCCAATTCAAACATCGATTTCTATGGAGCTGAAATAGGTTATTCAACCAAATTGACTCTTTGTGTCATCTATTCCCTAAAAACTCAATCAAAAATGAAAACCAATGCTTGCAAGTCATTTTTCGTATTCGTTTGCCATAATTAAGGTCAGCAAATAGCTTTTTTGTTGTTGTCATTCAAATATACCAATTTTATTACCGTGTTTATAAAGTCTGACGTGTAAACGTCTGTATAACATCTAGTTTCTCATCACTTCGGCATTCCAGGAGATTTTCTCTCCAAACGTTTCTTTTTTATATATTCTAAATTGTGAGAGAGAACAAAACCTCTTTTTGTTGCTTTGAATTCCGTGTATGGCTTATTAAGAATCATCAGCCTATCACCAGATTATTATTATCTCTTCGCTTTGCATTTTATCGTTTTTATGCTAAACGAGCTCTCTGCTATCTATAGTGCCCAAAAGGTATCGCAATACAATCTTAAAACGATGAGAATTAGAATGTAGATATATTTGTTAATGCAATCTTGCGAATTGCACCAGTTTCAGACGAAGGTCATGATGAGTTTATATGAATGATTAGGCTTAAAAACACATTTATTCCTGAGTACGTTAAAAATAAAACAACGATCAATGATTCATTTCACTAAACAAGAATGTGGATTCTATCAATGTCCATATACAAAACTCAATGAAATTTTTAAACAAACTTTTCGTTATTCTTTGTAAATGATTCATTTCGGTGAAATGATGGACTACGCTGTTATGGCACAGTCTGGCTTCGTTCCTCGCTTTTGTCGGCTTCTTCCTACATCCGTTATCGTTAATTTGCTTTACCCTTCTTTCGTCTTTCTTTTTAAGATCTTTACGCTTCAAAGAAGGTTTTTTATAGGCAGTATGAAATGGATTTAAAGAATGATGTTGTTCTTGTTTTCTGTTTCTCTTTGAGCTTCATTCATTACGTCTTTCGTTCGATGCGCTAACGATCGACAGAATGAATGTAGTAGCGATAAACGCTACAGGGTGCGCTGTACTGATTTATTAGGAATAATTTTTTTTTATAAATAACATGCTTTAGAAAAACACTTAAATAATTAAATGTGGTACTTTGTTATTCTGAATTCTGTAAAAATACCTTGTTATTATCGATTTCGGAAAGTAAATAAATGTAAATATATTTTAAGCGATTGAAATTAAATTTTTATACCAAAATCTGGAAAAGAGTTGCTATCATTAGTGTATTTAGAGCATACATAAAGTAAATGAAGGTTTAGGATCAACAAGATTCATGTGACATCAATCAAACTCTAAACGACACTTACAAAAATGTTCTATTTCTCCAGAAAAAGGTTAGTGTGATGTGCATGAGTAGTACAAGAAGAGTCGAGCCAGTTAAACGGTGCCCCTGGGAAGTGTTTTCCGGCAACGTCGAGCCACGGTTTACCATCGTTTCGCATCCAGCGACTGACGTAGATTTATGTGGGAAGCTTGCCGACTGAATAGCGAGCTTAACTCAATTTTGTCGAGATTTGCATATGCATCGTTGCGCGTATATGCAGCATGATAGTGCTGGCCAAATTGATGCGGGTTGAAGACACCGTGCGAACAGGGCAGCAGGCGGTGCGATGTTTTATTCAGTCCGATGAAGTAATTCAATATGCGAAGCTTAATGCACTTTCGGTGGCGGGTCGTGAGGGTGGCGTCCGTTTTTGTGGTCGTTGAAAGTAACGCTCGGCAGCGCTTATGTTTATCAATTATTGGCGGGGATGTGCTGCGTGTGGGGTCGGAGGAAAGTATGGACCAAAAAGTGGGAAGGTTATAGCTCATAAATACATTGTGGTAGTAATTATTTTCGTAACATAATGTGCCCTGCAAAATCGCATTAACTGCCAAAGCTCAGTAAATATTCAGTGAAGTTGCACCGTTCTTGGAGGCTTGTAACGATACCAAACCTTTAAAATATGTGTTCATCGAAGCACTTTTCGCTGTGGGTGCTTTCAAAAGAGGGTAACTTTGACGCTTCGGTATTGAAAATTTGGCTATCTAGCTTCCGATGCTAGTCACAAAACCTTCGCATGGGGATTGCTCACCACTGCACATGCTGTGCACAGTTTTATTATCCTGCCTAACGTCGTGTTGTATTAACGTGCTCCGGTAGCACTAAGGTATGACGTTTGAAAGGTTGAATATTCAATTTGCTTGCCAGTGTGGCCAGTGAAAAGTGGTTTCACGTCGGTACGATTTATAGGGCCACACTAAACTATTGGGTACAGGTGGAAAAACAACGTAATAAATGAGTCATCGCAAAGGTATGATGTGAAGTATGGCTTCATCGGAGTTTTGCGATGAGGTTGCAGAAAAGAATGGTTAATGCATTTTCATGTACAGCTAAAGAGAATGGGACTTAGCTTGATAAATAACTGGTTGGAAAATGCAAAAGGCATATGAAAAGAAGTGCAATCAGACGTTTGAATCGTCTTTTTGCATTTGTATTCTGGGACCGGACATTGGAGTGAATTCAAATTACTTTAAATTCTAAGCTGGGTGGTCTAGCATGCTGTGTTAGACACATTGCACTGGCTCATATCTAGAATAAATACAAGGTCAACGCAAAGTACGACTACGGCTCACTATAATTAGCTTAACCAAACAGTGACACGCGCAAAAATTACTTCAATGATGGTTCTGTTATCCAAACGCGTCATATGGTTGGAACAAAATATTAAAGAATCGCTTCATAAAATATGCAAACGGAACAAACCATTTGCCAAGAACGCTTTATCGCACATCAAACATCGTTTTGGTTGGTGTGAATCCCCTCAGAAGAATGACGAGTAGCTTATAAGGTGTACCGTTCATTGCCGGAAGTCTTTATTCTATGATTAATAGCTAGCAAAACGTTGGGAAGAGCCAGTTCAAAACAGGTCTTATCCCTTCATCAAGACGTCTTGAATAACTTGCCTAAATATGATACATTAGTTTTTTATGTATTATTTTTATTTATTAGATTTTGCAAAAAAACTGCTCTAAGTAACCATCTAAGTAACCAACCATTGATAATGCATTTGCCCCTTTGGAAAAGCGACATTGACATTGACATTGAAAGGGAAGAATAAACGAATTTTAAATTTTTTTTATAATGAAGCAACTTATTGCTTACTGTTATTGCTATAAAATGTTAAAAACCTAAAGAAAAGTTTGTTTACAGATTATAAAAAAATATTTTATATTTTACGACCCGAATAAGAGGCTTCATACGTAAAATTGTCTTAGTTGTTAAGTAAACAATTTGATAACCGTATTATTTATCATTGGGTTTTATTTAACAGAAACACTCTTTGTTTGATAGATCTTTGGTATATTAAAGGAAGGTAGTAATTCGGCAAAAAATAGCACGATGACTAATTATGCTATCATGCTACAACTCTAAAAACCCAAACTTTATCGATGTGAAATGTGTTGGTAAAGAAACAAAAAAAACATTCTTTAGATCCACCACACACGCCCATCTTACCTTCCCAAAGCCATACACTTCTCTGTGTGCGAATGCTTGGAGGCTGTACTGAAATCCCCCCGATTGTATGTACATGACTCATACAAGGTTCGTTTTTCATACGCTTCTGTTTTCACATTACACACGCACACATATTTTGGCAGAAAATTCGTCGTGTTTGCGATGGTGAATAAAATTGCTTCCAATTCCGGTAGCTCATCACAGTATCGAACGAGATCTCTTATCAGCGAGCACCTGGGAGTGGGTGAAGAAAATTAGTGTGGAAAGCTTCCGATCGAAAGCATAGAGCGAAAATGCGTTTCCTCTCGTACATTAATCTGCTTTTGCTGGGCGTGCTAGCGCTGGTACTGAGTGCAAACGCTGAACCGTGTGGCTGCCCAAGAACCTACCGTCCGGTGTGTGGAACGGACCTGAAGACGTACGCAAACCAGTGCATACTGGAGTGCCGCATAGACTCCAACTATGGTCGAAAGTTTGGTTTGAAGCTTTTACGGGACGGACCATGCAAGCAGGAGGACGTGGAGGATGAGAATTGATAATGCAACGCATCAACCCGGAAGTAGAAATTCGAAGAAAAAAGTCATAGGAAAGTGTTTATTTATAAGGTGCTGTAACGTCTTCATTAGCTCAAAGAAACAAAAAAGTGCGAATAAAATGTTCTAATGCAGCGTATGTGAGGTCCCAAATGGAAAAAAATGTCTTCAAAATTGTGTTTGTCACAAGCGAAAGAAGCCAGTTGCCAACTGAACAAACACCAGTTCGCTCGAGCTGCGATCGAATATATCTTTTCGGGGTGTTGAAAAATCTAACTGTCTGTCTCTCTGGCAGTTTGACTGGCACACACACGTATCGTAAAGTTTCTTCCTAACAATACATGAGAGGCAGTCCATCCACGGAACCACATTGCGGGGTGATGAAACACAATACGTCATCCAAGTGTTCATTTCAAAAGTCAAAATTCTTAAAAGAAATCGAATTTTGTACAAGGGCCCCAGGCAGACTGCTATGATCAACAGAGGCAATGTTATGGCAATGGTAGTTAACCTCTTTTTCAAATTGACAACCAACCTCTCAATACGGCTAGAGAGCAAACGGAACAAGGTAAACCAATTTACTTCCTTGTTGTTGTTCGTGGTTGAACATGTTGCTGTTTGTAGGGATTTCACAGACACAGTTTGAGAGATTGTCACCTAATAAAGGCGCTTTATAGAAGGTACTCGAAGGTGACGATGATAGTTTTATTTGGAATCAGCTCTGAAATTTGAATACTTATTGAACCGAATATTTTCCCCGAATTAAAAAACGCCTAAAAGTATGCAATTTGTTGTTAAACCTAAGCCTCAAGGCCCAATGTATCTATAAAAGTACGTAAAGACTGAAAAATGCATCGGTTTTTAAGGTAGTTTTATAATTTATGCATTTTTTATCATTTTCATGTTGCTTACATTACATGTTTAGCTTAATTATCATTATTAGTTCACAATTATTTTTTTTATTTTATCAATGTCATAACATTACTAATCAAGTGGAACAGGTTATGAAGAGCAGCAATTATCACAGCACTTATTATTCTGGTCTAATTAATCTATGGATAAATGAGGAAGACTGTCTCTAGATTATTGCTATAAATAGTTTCCATGATGAGCCATGAAAAATCACTGTTTTTAAACGTGTTGTTAGCTTTCAATATACTTGGCCTGTATATACATTGTCTTTAATTTATAATACTAAAATTTAAAAATCTCGATTCTATAATGTTGTTGTAGGATGTTTTCAGTCTAATAGAGTGTGTATTTTTGAGAGCAAGAAAGGTGTTTCATTCTTAGCCACAGGGCTGCATATTTTTAGGCGTTTAGAAACCATCAAAATTATACCTTTATACCTTTCATAGAAAGAAACAATTTAACATAAATTATCACATAATATTCAACAACAAAACTAGATGTAAAATTCAAGCAAACGTAACTGGTCGTTTTACTCTACGAATTCTGAATTTAACATGTTTTGTTCTGTAAACTATTACCATCGCCTAGAGAAATGGATCGATGTTGCACAATTGTTTATTTGATATGTTTATTTTTGTTAATTTGTTCAACCATGAAATCGAAAGAGTCAAGAGCAAACTCACCAGGTAGAGCATGCGCCACGTTATCCGTTTTGGTAATAAATTGACCCATCGAGACACAGACACACTCCTCCACTTTTCCTCATTGCTCTCCACAAAAAAAAAACTCTTCCCTTCTCCGTGCTGTGCGACCCCTTAAACGCTAAAGCGCATCAATTTCCTGGCATTGGGTGAAATTTTACTCCCCGCCAGCTACCAACACGAGCTCCCGTTGGGACGCATACCAGGTAAGGGCGAACACTTCATCAACCGCAGCAGACAGGATGAACATGATCGAGTGCGCTTTGTTCCGGAAATTGGAGTCCATCCATTGGGTTCGCCCCGGATAGCCAGCGATGGGACTTTTGCCGGGATAGTTTTGTACGCCCGGCAAAAGCCGTGTCGATGGACCATTTCACCCGTTTTCCCTCGGCTGACATGTGCACGATGATTTAGTGTGAATGTCATAATTTGCCATTTTCGCACGTGTCATGCTTTTGCCTTCAGGTTGTATGTAGGTCGAGAAGTTAGGCAAGGGGATCGCAACGGAGTGGAAAATGTCAAAAAAGGGGAAAAACTTGTATGTACAAATTTTTTGCTTAACGTTTGTGCTACTCACGCGACAAGTGAAAGGTAAGTTGTCCTGTCCTGTCAGAACGTTTTGAGCTGTTCCGGCGATGTTTTCTGCCTTGGCGTACAAGGTAAACACGGGAGCGGAACATTATCACACCTGTACGCTGTGTTTGTGTGTATGTGTGGTATACCATGGCATGACATTTAAGCATAAATAAAATGTGTGTTTTATTTCGCTCCCTTTTTTGTAACTCCCTTTTCGGATGGATGACAGCAACATTGCCTCTGGAGGAAGTGCTCGCAAGTGTTTCATATACGTTGCATGATTAACTTTTGCATTAGAAAGTTACTTAGTGTGCGAAATTTCACACCAAAGTAAAGACTGGCGTAATGAAGACGGTGCGCTGCGATGAAGATGATAAACATGTTTACAAATTGTTGATTTATCAACGTTTCCAGGTGTAATTACGAGGCGTTATTAGAAGCAGCTGCATGCGAAAACTGGCAAATGATCTTGAACATTTATTGGCGCCACAATTGAACTTGGTTAATTCCCCTGTTACGGAATACATTTAAATGAAGCTAAAGTACTTCAAAAATAAAAAAAAAGAAAAATTTGAAGTAGAATTTGCTGTGCAAGTATTTTTTTTTTCATTTAATTTTAACAATCATAAATCATTACAGAAAAGGAATTCATCCAAGAAGGAGAATAACAATTTAGGTTGCATAACTTCTGGCGTCCGACTTCCATGGCATATTGAATAGGAATGTATGCATTACGATGGACAAAACTATGGCTTTTGTTTGAAGATATTTTTAAAACTTTTGGTAAAAGGTTCGAGAAGGCCCCCCCCTGACGAAATTTGCGCATCACTGTATTCGGTCAATTTTGATGGACAGTGCGCTGTGGTGATTTAAAATTTGGTAAAAGACCTGATATGGCCCCCCCTTGGCGAAATTGGCACATCACTATGCGTTATCCGCCTAACAGTATGCAAACCGCAGTACACTTTTCGTG